>SWCR01000005.1:902072-1254740 GCA_007556565.1 Elsinoe fawcettii | reverse complement strand
GAGGCCGGCGCCGCGGAGGGCATCTAGGAGGGATTGTGCGCTTGGGATCGTGGAGGGAGCGCCGTTAGGAGGAGGTGGGCCCATGGGGAGATTGGTCAGGTTGGGGAGAGCTTGGCGGAGTTGAGGTGTGCTTGGTTTCTGGCCATTTGTTGCTGATGCGAGGAGAGCTTCAAGAGCGCCAGGCGCGAAGGCTGGCGGTGCGGGAGGCGCTGGAGTGGACTGTGGTTGGGCTGCTGGTGGCCGTTGTAAGAGTTGTGCGAGATGAGGCGGTGCTTGGAAAGGTATTGGGGTAGAGCTTGGAGGCTGCCAGGCTGGTACCGGAGGTGGTTGTGAGGGATGTGGCGGTTGCACGGACGGGGGTCGGGCTGCTGATAGACTGGCGACTTGTGCTTTGATGGCATCGAGGGCTTGCGGAGGCAACTGCTGCGTCTTCGTAATATTTTGCAGATCCAAAAGTGCTTTGAGACGTTGTTGTATCGAAGGGTCGTAAGGATTTTTGGCAAAGTCACCTTTTGCTGTGTTTATCAGATTCTCAATATCTGCGTTCAATCGTGCTGTGTCATCTTGAGGTTGCTGTGGTCTGCTCAATGCTGCGAGTAAGGATTGAGCTAGCTGAGCAGAAGGTTGGGGTGTAGATTGCCCTTGGTGCTGCAGAGGTGTCGGTTGCTGGCCAGGGTAACCGTTTTGATAAGGGTTCTGTCCAGGCGCGGCGTATCGCGGTCCTTGTCCTGGCGGAGTCGGTGTATTCCTGAACGTAGCTGATCCAGGTCGGGGCAGATTGGCTGCCCTGTTGGAGACAGCCTTCACCTTTGCCAGTGCTGTCTCAATCACCTGGGTGGTCTCCGGTGGAAATACCGGTGTTGGCTCCATCGATCCTGGTACGGGGTCTTTCCAAGTACCGAGCATGGACTCCATACTTCTTCTAGTCCTAGGGTCCACGAGGGTGTATGCATCCATAAAGGTCGAGAAGAGATTGCGGGCCAAGTATATCGTGTATGGGCTGCCGACGTTCTTGACAATAGAATCCAGGACGTAAAGTGACGGTAACTTCTTGGTCGGAGCTGTCTGGCAATAATGTTAGTTGGGGTACTGGAATGTGGGCAAACACACAGCGTGAGAGTCACGCGCATGTCGTTCGGGTCTCACCGTCCGTATGTGATGTTCCAGCGTCTTTGATAATGCCTGTGCATGCTCGATATTCTCTTTCGCAATGATGGTTAGATTGCTGATCTCATAGCGATTGTTCATTTGCAGATCATTCAAGCAATCCTTAAAGTCAGCGGCCACTTCTTCAGAAGTTGAACCAGACATGACGGCTTCAGTGCACAAATGATGGCAATATTTAGCCAAGTAGCTATGATCTATGAACGAGAATGCAGATTGAGTAGCCAGACGACTCCGACCACGGGCAGCTGACCACCACAAGCACTCAGATGATCTCCGTGCGCAGCCAGAAGACAGTTTTCAATGCGATCCTGATGCTAATGTGGACTGCGATGGACAACAGTGGGACAATACAGCAGGCCTTCTTTTGGAAAACAATGCCGCCTCCAAAGTCCCGAAGCCCTTCAGCGGAACCGATCCTCCTGCCAAATTCCAAATGATAGCTCTTTCTCCCTAGGCTTCCTTTCCTTCGCCCGTTATCACGAAATCAAGATTGCCTTGTGTCGTCCAGAAGCCCAGAACGTGGTGGTCCTGCCCAGAATCCTCTTGCTTACAAGGCTTTACAAGCCGAAATGAATATATGTACGCTCGATCGTGACTTCGTAAAATGTGCGACAGTTGGCGTGCACTGAGGCTAAAGTCAGTTCGATGCTTGACATACTCGTATCTCACTCACATGGACTTGTGTAATAATGTGAAGAACCAGATCCAACTCGCTGGAGCTCACAGAGGTTGGGTTGCGGGACGGCAATGACTAAGCTGAAGCCGAGCCATTCGCTCCTGCCAGTCGCGAACGGACCCTGAATGACCGCATTTGTCCCCAAGTTGCTGTTGTTTCAAGATTCTGGGCGACAGAAGCGAGTGGATTCATCAACCTTGCGACCGTCTTAATTCATCAACCTTGCGATCGTCTTCAAATCTCCTACATACCACTGTTGTACACATGCCACCAGTCTAGACACGTCAAGCCGACTATCACAGCATTCCACCATACCAATGCGCTTCGCTCTCACCGTTCTGTCCACCGCTCTGCTCGCAGTCATGGCCCAAGCGGCAGCTCCTATGCGATCAGTCCTGATCAGCTACCCGTCAGAGACAGACGACTCGGTTGTTCAGAAGGCTAAGGAGGAGATCGAGGCTGCTGTAAGTCTCGTTCGTGTCCAGGGACGATGCTCAAGCACTAATCGATCACTAGGGCGGCAAGATCACCCACGAGTACACCATCTTCAAGGGCTTCGCTGCCGAGGCACCTGCTCAGGTCCTTGAAGTCAGCATCGCGGCCAATGGGGCAACCATTGAGGATGATCAGACATTCACGACGCAGAACGACGCGAACTAGGCGCTCGCTTGTTCGAGCACTTTGGTGATTGTGTAGCAAAGAAAGTTGGATTGCATAAAGATGAGCAAAGTACTGGAGACTTGCTCACGTTCGGTTCGGGGCGTTTGGGTGTACTCATGTAACGACCACCACGGCTTTTCTGTATATAGTTGTTGAGGCGTTGCTTTGTGGTATGGCAATACTATTGAAGCGCGTCAGAATGAAAAGGGAATCCTGATAGTCGGGAACCACGACTATAGAGCGGACTCGGCTTCACCACCACTATTTTCCGCTGATGTCGGTCACTTCCTTTCACGTGGACTGTCATCGTCATGTGACAATCACGTACGAGCCTTTCCTGCGCAAGCGTCGTAAAGAAGTTCCATCGCGACACTCACGCTGCGAGTAGATTGTCCGAATAACAATTGTAGAGTCATGAGCTGCTGTGCTCAAGAAGTCATCGACTTATGTAACCCATGACAAGCCCGACGGCATCATCATCCCACGATCATGTCTGTCCAAGACGATGCTGCCCGGAAGCGGGATATCATGGCGCGAGCCATATTCGTGCCACTCAAATTTGACCCGAATGCTCCACGACACGCTGTATCACCGGCGGTCAAGCAACAGCAGCTCGCGCGAAACATCGAGCAGCATCAACAACAAGTGAAGTAAGGATCTTACTCTATGCTAGCTGTTATACAAACTAACCAATGCTTGCAGGAGAAACATAGCACACCTCGCCCTTACGTCCGCGGTACCACCATCTCAAGTTCAAGGACGAACGACCTACACCAACGCGGACAGTGACAGGCTCATAGCTAGTTTGAAAGTTCGCGCACCCGTCCGATCAACACAGCAAGCTTCACGCAAGCCTGTGTCGTCGGCTGACATCAAGGATCCTGCTATCTATCCTCTGGCTCTCAACCACGAGCTCCAAGCCTCGTACGCCGTTCACAGCCAACAAGTCAAGCATGCAATGCTGGAGACTGCCAATGCAGCCGGCCAATCGACCTTCCCGGGTGACCCTTCTCGAGCTACTAGTCTTCTTCAACAGCAGTCACAGGCAAACCAAGCTCATGGTTCTCATCTTGGGCGCTCAATCCTGACCCCGAAACCGCAGCTACCTCGAAGTCAGAGCGTCCCTGCAGTGCACAATGGGCCTACGGTCCCGCCACAACCAGTGCAACGGCCATCTTCCTCCGCGGCTCAGCTTACACGGGATGTAAACACCGACCAAGACGCAGGTGGGAGAAGACAAGTCGTCGGGTCAAGCGGGAGGGCACGACGTCAGAGCATGGGCGACATGCAAGGTATCGAGAGAGTAGAGGGATTCTTTCGACCTGGTCAGCCGCTCATGGAGGAGCCGGTGGCGACGGAGATGGTGAAGACGGTGGGAGGGAATGAGGTGCATCCTGATAGGGATCCGAGACGGAGGAGGACTGGACCGTCGTGACGCACGAATGGACAAGGTTGCGATGGGATGTGGTGGAAATGTCATGGTATGCTAGCAACGGTCTTGTGGCTAAGACCGGTCTTGATAGAGGCGCTCGTCTGGTAGTATGATACCCAATGTGATTTGATACTGGCGAGCATGTAGGATAGTCGCGTGCAAAGAGCTGTAAGAATAGTGATGGATCAGGTTGTTCGTTCTCCATCTAGAAGCTCTAGGACCTTAACGCGGGTATGAACCCCTCGCTGCCCTCCATACTGCGCCATTACGGCTGGGGATGAGGGGAGAACATACCCGCGACAATTGGTTAGCAGATACCCT
This sequence comes from Elsinoe fawcettii, assembly GCA_007556565.1. NCBI lineage: Eukaryota > Fungi > Ascomycota > Dothideomycetes > Myriangiales > Elsinoaceae > Elsinoe > Elsinoe fawcettii. The sequence goes on along the minus strand of SWCR01000005.1, from coordinate 1,250,484 downwards.
CGACGCTTGCAGCCGGGGTAGATACAGTCATCGGCATGCAGCGACGCTGTGTACTTCGCTCAAGGCATCGATAGAAGCTTGCCAGGCGATACCGTCCGTTTCAAAATGTCTATAGCGAGGAATCAGTGGTCCGCGTACCATCTCACGGTATCACAGAGAGGTGTCTTCGCTTGGATCTGATCATGATACATTACAACATTCCTCTACATCACTGACTCCCCTCATAAGCCATGCCCAACCTCGCCCCCAAGCCCAAAAACACCACCGTCTCCGTCGCGGCCAAGTAATTCAGCGCATCAAGCAGTATCTTTAGATGCCTCCCGAAATTCGTCTCAAAGCTCGCCAGATTATCCTTCAGCTTCCTCAACCTCGCCGGGTCGTGCTGTTCGCCTGCCAGATCCGGATCCGCCGCTGATAAATTTCGTGTCAAAGAGGCGGTATAGTCCGCGAAGAGGGTGCACGTGGTCATGACCTTACTGTTAATGCGCAGCAGTTTTGAGTTGGTGAGCATGCATTCTTTCAGGCAGGTGGCGAGGAAGTCGACGTGGTCTTGCATGAGCTCGTCGACTGTGCGTTTCGCCGGCTGGGACCAGGATGAGGGGCCGGGTCTATTGGCTCCGCTGGTTGCTTGGATTTCGGGGTTCGAAGTGGATGAAGAGCGCTCGGCTTCTTCTGCGGCGCGTACGCGAGACATGAAAGATGTCCAATTTGGCTCGATCACTTCGCTTGTGCAGAAGTATAGGAGCTGCTGCACGAAACAGAGCATGCGGCTACGGAGGGTGAACGCTCTGCGCTTCCATTGTTCGATCTCTGGCGAGGAAGACTTGTGCCGCCAAGCTTCGGTCTTGATGTGTTCATGCCACGAGGAGGTGAGGAGAGTCTCGAGATGACGGAGCGAGAGGAGGTATCGGAACAGAAGTTGGTAACGTGTCAATGTGACGCGGGAGATGACCAGTGACAGCGGGAAAGGGACCATGAAATCGAAGGTCAGGGCATCGAAACCGATGATGTCCTTTTTGTCGGCAGATGTTGTACTGTGTGAGGCAGGCGTGTAGGACGAAAGAGAGCCGTTGTCTGCATCAAGACCTTTGACGCTCACAACTTGCATGAGCCAGCCGGTGAGACCTATGTCTGACATGATCACCTTGACGTCTTCCTTGAATGCATCTTCCGCCGCAACAGAGCCAGGCTGACGAAGGACAATGTCGAGCAGAGATTGCAGCTTTCCGGTATTAACAGATTTGGCAGGCTTCTTAAGCTCAGAATTCGACAATTCCAGGAAGTAGGAGAAGAAGTCCGATCGATCAAGGAAAAAGTAGTGCTTCAGACTTCGTAGTCGTGCTGGTAATTCATGGGTGGTGATGAGCAAAGTCAACAAAGAAGAGTTGGCAAAGGCGTATGCGAGATTCACATTCTCCAGAAATCTTGAATCGTCGAAGCTGTGAGGCACACTAGCATCTTCGTCCATATCCTTTGCAATATCCACGCCACCACATTCTCGAACGACATTGAGGTACTTGCCAGCAAGGAGTACCTTGTCCTTGACGGCTTCAAGCTGAGGCGGTATGACATCGTTACGCAAGGTATACCGCTTCTCCCAGTACTCGTCTGTGTAGTCCTGCTCAAGTGCGTCTCGTCTGATGCTCTTCTGCTCCTTGATCAAGAATTCCTGATGCGGATCTCGCACGTTTCCGTGATGGAGCCATTCATTCAGCATCGCCATATATGGTCTGGAGCATTCTCGAAGAAGCGTAGTCAAGACTTCTCGAGCGGCTGGATCCCCAGACATGGTGTGTAGTCGCTTACTGATCAGTCGTATTACCGCGCCTCCTTTGCACACTTTCTTGCCTGACCCAGCATCGTTGCCTTCTCGCAAAGACTCTAATATGTTTTCAAAGTCATCTGAAGCGTCCAAGTCGTTCTCCTCTTCAAGCATCGAGTTCTCGCGCAGGATCTCTGTCGCAACATAGTATAGCTGAGCCAGTATGCGACTCATTGACCTTGTATGAATGTTCATGACATGTAACGTAAATGACTCATTCGTTAGCATCTGGTACTCCAATTGAGCAACCAGAATCATGTAGTCCTTCATGATCTTGCGCATAGCGGCGCATAATGCGTGATTGACCATACCGCATTCCTGCCGTCCTTGGATCTCGATAAACTCCTCCACTGCCGAATAGTGCGTTGCCATCTTAAGCATCGAGAGGACCAGATCTCGCAAACTTGGGTCCAGCCCAGGTACCAGCTGCCACTTTGGCCCGGCCAATCTGTGCTTCTCCTCCTCTGGCTTGTAGTCGTCTGCGAAACGTATATACTGCCCCTCAAGGCCCATGAACACGTACAGCAGATCATCGACCACCAAAGCTTCCTGCTCTCGTAGTCCTTTGTCTGCAAAGCTTTCGGGTAGTAGCGTCTTCGGCGCAGTCGCAGATAGTGGTGGTACAGATACTTGTTTCGCCAGAGGTGCAGAGCTGTGCGCCACCAAGACCGCCTGCGGGTACCATATCGATGGGGCTTCCTCCACGTCTTGCGATGGCTCCCTGGTCGCTCGCGAGTCACTGTCCGAGTATTGTCTGTATGTGGTTTTGATTCGCGTTGTGTTCAGCGTCCTTGTTGTAGTCGTACGTGACTCTGCTCGCGACTCTCCCGGCGCACCATTGAGATCTGGTGTGCCATATCTGCTGCCATAGTCTTGGCCTCTCGAATTTGGTGTATCGGCAGATGCGCGTTTTTGGTGACCGGTTGCTGCGCTTCGGCGCTCATATCCGCTGTTGACACGGGCAAAAGTAGTGTTTGACATTGCTGTGTCCGTACATGGCGAGATCAAGTAGTGTGTCGTCCCAGATCTGATTTGTATTAAATGTTTACAGACCGCCCTTACGCATCTCAAGTCGACTGCGGGACGACGTGAAGTGAGGGACGCGTTTGCATGACTCGTGCTTGATTGAAATGCAGGGTTAGGGTTCGCGGAGGCAGCAAGAGCTCGCGTAACTGCATCGAAGCTCTCTCCAGCTTCATCACTTGTGCATTGTCAGCGTTTACTACAACTTGCCCTCCTCGCGTCTTTCATCCGGAATCTCTGTCTCATCACTCAGTAGAATCCTCGATCCTCCATCAAATAGACTACCGCAGACATGTTCATCGCGCGATCAGAGTACGGTGAGTGAATGGGACCTACGAAATGTTTCAAGGATAGCTAGCTGACAGTTTATAGATCGTGGTATCAAGTGAGGAAGGTTTCTGGTCGATACCAGCCACAACTAACACTGTCAGCACCTTCTCTCCGGAAGGCCGCCTGTTCCAAGTCGAATACTCTCTTGAAGCCATCAAGCTCGGTTCCACAGCTATTGGCGTATGTTTTGTCTTGAGACGGCTATGCGGCCATGCTGAGCATTATAGATTGCCACATCGGAGGGCGTCATCCTCGGGGTCGAGAAGAGAGTCACCTCAACATTACTGGAAACCAGCTCGGTAGAAAAGATTGTGGAAATCGACAGACACATTGGTTGCGCGGCATCAGGTCTCCAAGCAGACGCTCGCAACCTAGTTGAGCACGCACGAGTCACAGCACAAAACCATGCCTTCCACTTTGCCGAGCCCCTGAGAGTGGAAAGCTGTACACAGGCGATATGCGATCTGGCACTAAGGTTCGGCGAGGGCGCAGATGGCGAGGAGAGTGTAATGTCAAGACCCTTCGGTGTTGCGCTACTGATTGCCGGCTACGATGAGGATGGTCCATCACTCTACCACGCAGAGCCCTCTGGCACGTTCTACCGATATGAAGCAAAGGCGATTGGGTCAGGATCTGAGGGAGCACAAGCGGAGCTTCAAAACGAGTTTCACAAGTCGTTGACTCTGGCTGAAGCGGAAGTGTTGGTTCTCAAGACGCTGAAGCAGGTTATGGAGGAAAAGCTGGACTCAAAGAACGTGCAGCTCGCAAGTGTGACCAAGGACAAGGGCTTTCGGATATACAGCGACGAGGAGATGTCGGGCGTTGTTGGTCGTCTCGAGACGAATTGAGGTGTAAGCTTCATCGGCAGAAGTTCACGATAGATACCATAGCGCAAGATGAGATCACGTCCTGTCGCCCCCGGTCTGTCCTGAAACTGTGCATGTTCATACATCTATCTCTTGTGCTTTTGCCATTAATGCTACACGCCTCGCTCGTTCAAACCATCGCTTCCGCCGGTAAAGAGCCGTCTAGAATGGATTGTCCTCAGGAGGGATTTCGCGGACGAAGTAGTCGCCAATGACCGGCACCTTGCTGAGGATATCGTTTCGGACCTTTGGTACTTCGCCGAAGAAGAAGAGGGCGAAGAAACCAGCAACGCCAGCAAAACCGCCTGCAGTCAAGGCACTGAATCTGAGTTAGTACTCTTGCTCTTTCTAGAGTCCTCTTTGGCGATGCTTTCGACGTACAATCTCGATGCGCGACGGAAGTCAATGCCGTGAAAGTTTCGCCCGACCTTGTAGCTGTATCACAGATCAGCTATTGTGTCTTCAAGTATCCCTCTCGCGCTCCATCTTACTTTGGTCCATATTTGCTTTGGTAGGTCTTGTACTCTGGCATTTGCGTCCATGCTTGGACACCACCAGCACCGGTGAAGGTGGTGCCGTAATTGGTCGAGTTGGCCAGGCGAATTAATGACGGCTTCATGTTGACAATGTGAGGTGTGGTTGTATGGAAAAGTCTCGCAGGAGGGTGAGGTGATGTTGATGGAAGCGAATGAAAATGTGCCAAGACGGTTCCGACTCTTCCCATGGATGGCAAGCAGGCTGGCTCAGAGCCGCAATATCACGTTGCGGCCAAGCACATCGACCAAAGTGAACATGGGAACTGCCGTAACTCATCACTGCGCCAACTAGCACATCACAAAAGGCCTTCATATGATTTTGAGCAAAACTTGATGGTTTCTGGTGGAGCGATTTAACCTTCCCCTATGTCAGCGTGTATAGGACGCCGGCGATTGGCCAGAGTATGGAGAAATCATCGAGTTCAAAGGTGACAGGCAGGTATATCACGCGCGGGTCCGTGATCCCGTCTGACCATATACAGTCGAATATCATGATCCATCTGGAGTTTTCTCCTTGCTCCAAGGCGAGCTCGAGGGTAGGCTACCCCTGCGAAACCTGAATTGGAAGTCACCGTCTCGGCCGCTTCGGAACATCGATGCCCTGCATGTGGACTTTGTGCCTGATGCAGTGACGTCCGGTGGCAATTCTGGTGCTGGAGCGCTCTCCGGTGCTTCTGGCAACCTGCAGCGATCCACAAGTGTGAGATCCTCCAGGAAGACTTCCGGTGATCTTTGGGGAGGGTCGAGGCCGCCAGGTCATCGATCTGTAAGTCAGCCAGTGGGTGACTCATCGACCAAGGAGAGACGTCATCAGATTCCAGGACTGAGAGAGACACCTTACCTGAGATTGTTCATCCTGCGATGCGATGACAAGGAGTCTTACAAAGCCGAGCACCGTCAACAGCTCAAGGACTGGGTCAAACGGATATCACCTCCGACACAAAGTACGTCGGCATTGAGCAAGCACAACAACCATGATGCTTTCGAATGGATGATCATACATGTCGTGCTACCAGATACGCAAGCAGCAAGCGAGCCAAGATGGACCGCTGCGAAAAGTGATCCGGATGAGCTTGCAGAGAGATCGAAGAACAAGACCAAATGGACCGGAAAAGGTACGACGACCGTATTCGACAAGGTCAGAGCCGATTTCTTCCCGTCAAGCAAGCATGCGCTGGAGCGAGTGGCGCAGATACGGCTGCCGAAGAATGTGGTGCCTCCATCTTTCCTACCGAAGACACTAGTACCGACCCAACTTTTTGAGACTCCCCAGGAACAAGAAAATGCGTGGCAAGATCTTGTCGCCAAGTTCAAGACCTTGATACTGCAGTCGTTCGATCTGCGGGTTGGTCAGTACGAAGAGGACATCCGCGAGAAAGAAGCACAACGAGCTCTACCAGGATGGAACTTTTGCACCTTCTTCACTTTAAAAGAGACTCTGGCGAGGGGTTTCGAAAGTGTGGGTCTTGTCGAAGACGCACTTGCAATCTATGACGAGCTCGCAGCTGGACTTGACACAACGACGAACGATAACACTGCTTTTCTGGGAGATATGGGGCCGTTGCGGCGAGAGCTTATGAATCTCTCTAGCTTAGGTGGCGACTCGGATCCGGACGCCCACAGCCGCATATTGGAGCTGCTAGACTCACCTCTAGACATAAGTCGGAAAGACTACCGAAATCTCATCGTGTCGAGCACCATCTCTCTCTTTGACTTTCACACATATATCTTTGCACGCCAGAGACTCCTGATCTATAGGATAGGTGCCTTCCAACCGCAGGATGAGCCACCTCCGAGCGCCCGAACACCGCAAAGCGCTGTCACTGAGAAGCCGGAGAAGATCAAATCAGATGAGCAATTACTGCATGTTGCTGAAGTATGCAGACGAGCGTCTGGATTCATTTCGTCGAATACCCGGACGCTTCGGAAAGAAATGGAGACTACCTCGGGTCTCATTGATCAGTCACGTTATGAGGCTGTTGTGCAGAGTGTAGCAGCATCTTGGGCTTATACAACATCCGACAAAGTGCTTGCGGAAACGTCAGTGTCCTTGATCTACGCACCTACTTCTGGTGCCGAGACGCCCTCAGATGCAGGCTTCAACTTTGCTCAAGGAGCAAACACTCATCCGACCCGCAGGAGTTCGTTGATGACAGTACCATCAGCCACTCCGAAGAGCAGTGTTGTGGTCTATGAGAATGACCAATACGCTTTATCTACCGACAGTGGACCTGTAAAGCCAGCCACAGCTGGATCTGGCCTTGCCGAATTAGCTGCGAGCAGAGGCGAGCTGTGTCTGCTCCAACGAAGGTTCCTCGAGGCTCTTGCCGTCAAGAAAGATTGGCGTGCAGGATGGGCTGCTTTTGGCAAATCATCGACCGAGGGCACTTTGATCGCACAAGAGCCGAAAGAGCAGAGCAAAAGCGATCACTTAGCATTTTTGAACTCGGAGATTTTGGATGCATTGAGGTCTGTCGAAGACTTTCGACTGGCTTACGAGAATGTTACGGATCTTGCTATCAGACATCTCATGCTCGGTAGCCGAATTTCTATGGTTGAGACATTGTTGGGTGACCTTGCTCTTTTGAAGTATCAAGCAGGTGACTACACTGGCGCTGCACAGATCTTTCAGAAACTAGTTGCAAAATATACGAACAACAATTGGAACGCTGTCGAGAAGGGGATGCTGCAAGTCTACACCAGATGTCTCAAGGTCCTCAACCGCAAGGACGAGTATGTTCGGATTTGTCTGGGACTCATCAAGCAGGGAAATGGACCGCAGGAAAAATCTCCTCCACTTCCATACCCAGATGATGAAGAGGACTTGTCTTTGCAACAACTCGTGACCTTCTCTAATGAAGCGGCAAACCCTTTCAAGGCAGCCTTCGAAGACTTATTTATGGACCTGAAAATTCATTCAGAGATCAAACACTTCGACGACAGCGATGGCTTCGGTATTAGCTTGACGTTCACAAGTAAGCTTGCAGAGAAGGTCTCTGTTGATGCCATCAGGATGAAGTTGGTGAGCACCAGCGCACCAGTTTCAGAAATCAGCTTGAAGACTGACGGACCACTGGACGTCTCTCAAGGACACAATCAAGTGCGTTTGAACACCGCTGTGTCAACTTTAGGTCTTTTCTCCGTGCAACAGCTCGTACTGGAGATGGGTAAGCTGCAGTTCATTCACAATTATGAGCCTAAGCAGAAGCAGAATCCCTTCGGCTTTGCGGAGCGAGTGCAGACTGGTAAACGGAATGAAATGGCTGGACCACTCTTCATGGTGTATCCTAGAAGTGATGCGCTGGACATACGGATTTTACAATGTCCTCACGTTCACATCGACAAGGAGAGATCACTGCATCTTGTCCTGGTTACGAGTTGTGGGTACGACAATGTATCAATCAAGCTCAAACCAGCTACTGCGGGCATGAGGCTACAAACATCGAATGCCACCATGGTAGAACCGTCAACTACAAATCTAAGCATAGACAGCGGCAACGCCATGAGCCTCGAGGTCCCTTCGAATACATCGACTGTAATCAATGTGCCGTATACTTTGGAAAGTGCACGAACCGAGCTCCTGGTCAAGGTTGAAATTAGCTATACTCACGAGAGCCAACTCTATAGTTTCTTCTACGAAGAAGAGATCACGACTGATTTGCTTCTGGACGTGGATGTCAATGATATCTTCAAATCAAAAGAGCTCTTCTCTCGCTTTAGCATAAGGACGACTCATGGCGATCCACTCACCATACATTCCATCAGTATATCGGAATCGAAGGAGTATGCAGTAAAGTACCTGCCATTCCCGGCGGAAACTCCGATCTTCGAGAAGCAGCCTGTCTCACTTGCATGTAAGGTCATCAAGAAAGATCTTACTGATGCACAAACGGCCAACAGGATTTCGGCCCCACTCGAGTTGGGGATCAGTTACTCTTCACTCAGACAAGATCTGGAGAGAATTCTCTTAGAAGAGTTGAACAGCGTTCTGATCAACAAGCCCTTGATCTCGATCCGTCGACTGCTACTGCACACATATCATCGTCTGCTTGATGGGCAAGTTACGACCAAGTCACTCGAGGATGCCATCCTCCTCCGGTCATGGCAGGTCCCCTCCTACTCGTCCTTTGGATGGGACGAGTATCTGCCAGCTCTCCCTGCGTCACTCCGACCGGAAATCCAATCCTTCTTCCAACGTTTCCACGAAGATTTCCCGGCAGTAGACCTCGACACCAGCTCGTTCTCGGAGCGTCTTCAACATACACTGGCTCACCAACGACGTAAACTCACCATCCCAGTCGATGTCCCCTCCATCTCGCTCCTCGCCACGGCTCGCCTTACTCTACCTTCCTCAGCACCCTCCCCCCGCCTACCGACACTAGGCATTGTTGGCCGCCCCATCCCCGCCACGCTCACCATATCCTACACGACCCGCTGGTCGACCTCCCCCTCACAAGATCCACAAACACTGACCTTCACCATCCCGGACAGCCCGGAATCCTGGCTCCTCGCCGGCCCCTCCACCGCGACCTTCACAGCGCAAGAGAACGAACCCGTCTCCTTCCCGTTACTCCTCATCCCCCTCGTCCCCGGCACCCTCACTCTCCCACACGTCGAAGTCCAGCTCACCTGCCCCACCCCTCAAGAAACAGAGGACGACACGCCCCTCCCCACACCCATCTCCGCCGCACCAAGCAGCGCTAGCGTCCGCACGGTTCTGGACACGAACATGAACCTGCTCTCACCCCGCGGCTTGTCTCGCGGTGGACGATCCGCGCCTCCGTCGGCGATCAGTCCCAGCGCTCTTAGCGTGGGTGGTTCGGTCGCGGAGAGGGGCGACGGGGGGTATGCGTGCGAGACGAACTACGAGTCGGCTGCGGTGACGGTGTTGGTGGTACGTCCGCCGGGGGCGGTGGAGGTTGGGGTTGTGGAGGGTGTGAGTACGTCTTATTCTGGCGGGTTCGGGCAAGGAGGGTCGGGAGAGATGGTGGAGACGACGGGAAAGGGGTTGAGGGATAGGGCGAGCGGGAGTGTGGATTTGTTGGGGATGGCGCCGAAGGTGAGGGTTTAGACGGTGCAATAGGTGGTGGTGGGAAGAACCTTCTTGGAGAAAGGCAGTGGAGGAAGAGGTTGGGGAGATAGAGAAGAGATGTGAATTCAATCATTTGCATTGCAGGGTATCATTGCTTTCCGCCATCCTGCTGTGTGGGTATCTGTGGGTATCGTTATAGAATCAAAACGCCTCGCTGTCCCGGATCGTGAATCATGTAGAGCCAGCCGAAGTGGCGCATCACTTCTTTCCCTCCTTGCCTTTCCCCTTTGTGGCGTCCTTTCCCTTGTCCTTACCTGCCCCATCGGTCTCTTCGCCTTCCTTCTTCCCGAATCTCTCCCTGATGTTCCTCAATTGGCCTAGCCTTGACCTCCAGCTACCCACACCACCGCCGCCTTCCTTCTCAGCCCAGACTTCTGCAAAGATGCAAGCGTTGAGGACAAGATTCTTGACGTATAGACCGAGCGCCTTGCCACTCACAACCTTGGTCTCGCTCGCTGATCCCACGTTGGGGAAGCCTTCCTTGGTGAGAACCTGCACCTTGAACCAGCTCTTCTGAAACCAATCCTTATCCTTATTCTGGACAGTACGTGTCTCGATGAAAGTGCTTCTCGCTTCTGGAGAGACGACAATATAGACATAGTCGAACGCGGACGGGATGTTGCCGAACTTCCATGGTACACCAGAGTTGTTGAAGATAACGTTCACATAGTCGTTGCCGATATGGCGCTTCTTGGTAGTGCGGTCCAGGTCATGAATGTGATTTGGCATTAATGTCGTGACATGGAAGATGAGTGCAGTAACATCGTCGCGAGACCAGATCGTCCGGTCGCCATCCACCTTGCCTTCCGAGGTGTCCAGACCGCAGGTGTTGAAGGGACACCCCTCCAAGAGCAGGGTCTCTCCCAAGCTGTGAAGCATCATGTTGTAGTCCGGACTACCACGCGAGTTGCCAAGTATGGCCGATTCTGAGGACTGATCCTCTCCGACATAGAGGATGCCCGCCTTGAAAAAGTCCACAGGGCTCACCCGGTCGAACAAGGAGATCGCCCCCCCAGCTCTGTCCGTGTAGTCCAGCGCGATGGGGTCCATGGCGTCTGGAAACGGGTTGGAGGCCCTCTCCAACACTTGGCTGCGCAAGACCTCCTCCGCATTCCCCGAGGAGACCTCGACGGACCATTCGTCGGTACCTGAGGCACGCCGATCGATGATCTGCACTTGAGAAGTAGGACCAGCACTCTCATGCAGTGTCATGAGAGAGTACTGCGACGCCAAGGCCGCCGCTGGAGGAAATGCAGAGGGAGGAGTGAGGGAAACACTTCCTGTGATCCTCTTGGTGATCCTCCATGCAAAGTCCAGGGTCACCAGCGCCTGTTCCTCCCGCTTGCCATCAATCTCCTTCAATAGCCGAGACTGTACCCAGTCAAAATAGTCTTCACGATCGCTCTGCTTCAGGGCCAGGAACCAGAATGTGATGACGAAATATGCAAGCGCGAAGACATATTCGGGCAGCTCGTCTGTCGGATCAACGAGATCATGCTGCCTTTCGGTACTCCTGGACAGCGAGCCAACCCTTGCCCTCTGCTGGTCGTCAAAACGATCGTTGCGGACGTTGTCGATGTAGCTGAAACAGACGCCAAATACCATTTTGATCTCCTCCCCGCGGAATATGCGAGACAGATCAGTCAAACGAGAGAGTCCGGCTAGGAACTCCAGCACATGCATCGCTGCTCCAGGTTTGGTGATGCTTGTGGACATGCCGGAAAGGATGCGGACCAGATCGCGCTCAAGCGACTTTGGTAGCTCGTAGCAGCACAACGTCAGGGCATGGATGCAGGCGACGGTCGTTCTACTACCCCAGGCACCAAAGCCGTTGATGAACGCACTGATCATATCTTCGGTTTCGTGGCGCTTGAATTGGGGATGATAACCAATGAGCATGGTGAGGACATGGTAGAGACAAGCGGCCACATCTCCAGATTTGATTCCGGTTGATTCATCCGGCTTGTATACGGAATCATCCTTGAGCTGGCTGCAGAGCAGAGCCCGGAGCTCACGAAGTTCGGGCACGGCATCAACAAACAGGGTCTGATTGGTGAGTTGGGCGCCCAGATGGACTATTGTGTATGAGAAGACTTCCCAATCGCCATCCTTCTTAGCGACAATACTAGTGGCGTATCTCAACCATGTCTTCAGGTCCAACGCGGTGACGTTGTCGGTATTGGAGGTCTTGGAAGACAAGACCTGGCTTACGGTCGGCTCAGGATCTTCAGGCAGACCACGGACTTGACCATACATCCAGACCGGACCACTGTCACTAAAAGCTGAAGACTTTGAAGGACGCCTGGAGAGATCGTGTGCTTGTTTTGTGGCTTTTGACAAAGTCGCTGCAAGACCTTCACCCTCGGGAGACACGGCGAGGAAGATGCGGTGGTTGATGTCGCTGCGGAGACGGACCAGAACTCGAAGGAGCATGACTGACGCGGCAGGATCAATGTCCTTACCACGAAGTAGGTCAATGAAGTTGACCATGAGATTCTGAACTCGTCGAGCTGATGCATTGACATTCCGCATAAACAGCAAGCCGAGGCCAGTAGCGATTGGCTTTGCTGTCTTGGGCCTCTTAATTTGATTGTCATGCTTCGAATCAGAGTACTTGACTTGTCTGGCAGCCTCGCAGAATCTCTCGACAGTGATGTCAAACAGGTCGTCGTCCTCATAGTCCATGTATGTCAGATAATCTACCACAGTGGTGACGAGATGATCTTGGAGCGAAGTTTCCATGTTACTGCGCAGGAGAATGTCCAGAAGCAACTTGATGCAATCTTTGGCAACAGTAGGCTCGGTCTGGTGAACATCGACAATGATTTTCCGTACTTCAGACGCTGCTAACAGACGAAGGTGTGGTTTGACGGCTTCGCTTGCCACAAAGTTGCTGAGGATGATTTTGGTCTCCCGATGCGCATCACCGGGGTGGGGTGATCTAACGTAGGTCCGCAAGAGATCTTCTGAGAGTTGTTCGGGAAGGAATTGGCCGAGCTCTAGGAAGAGGATGTCGAGCTGGTACTTCTGTCGAATGCTGATACGCTTCATCCTCGCGAGAGTGATCAAAGCATCATCAAAGGTGCCTGAAATGATACGCGACACGTTGTCGCCAGCTTGTCTGACCGCTTTGTAGGTATTGAGAAGCGCTCCAGTCAGCGTCGCCCAATCTGGCTCCCCGAGAAGCGCTTCTTGAAGGGAAGGCTTCTTTATCGAAATTGTCAATAGCGAGGCCGCATTGCTAAGTAAGATATAATGCTGTGCGTATTGTTTGTATCTGAGCACTGTCAAGATAGCGTCGATGTCAATCTCGGCGTCTTCATATAGCATGTCGTCAGAAAGAATGACTGTCAAAAGCTGCAGTGCGCCGTTTGCTAACGATGCGTCATACTGACCAGGACGACAGGCGTCCTCAAGGATGATGACCAGAGTTTCCAGTAATTCGTCCTTGACGTGGGTGCTGAACAGCCATTCCAAAGTCTGCTTGGCTTTGCCCAAAACCTGCTCACGCTGTGAGCTCTTGGCATATAGTGCACAAAGACACATGATGACCGGGACGAGACTGCCATCCGGTAATTCTCCACGGGTAATGAATGCGTCGAGGACATCCAGAAGCTTGAGAAGGGAGGATGTGAGTGTGATCTGCTCGATCATGTGTCTTGTCTCTGTGATGACATATGCGTGATTTGCGCCACTGACAGACGGTCCAAACTGCACTGTTGATCGAAGAAGGCTGAGGGATTTCTCGAATGCTTCCTGGAATTTGGCGCGATCGGAGTCGGAGAAGCCGGAGTCTTTCTCCTCTGCTTGGGTACACAGTTGGAGGCAATTGCGTGTGACGTCGCAGGTCTGAGTCAGGATGGTTCGCTCCATCCCATCAATGTTGCGTCCATCGTCGGTTGCCGCAGCTAAGCATGCTGGCTGATTGGCAACTTGGACAGAACTTGACTGATCACGCATAGATTTGACAAAGTCGACTCGAAGGCTTTGCGGGACCTTCTGAGAGGTGAATAAGATTCGGACCAGATTGCATCCAATTGCGACCAGATCAGCTTCCTCGGAAGACTTGAGGCGAGTTGCTACTTCGAACACCGCAACGACCTCGTGGGACTCCATGATGGTTGATTCGATACGGTTCTCTAGAGAGGAGATAGCATCATCCCGATGACCGTCATCGTGGAGGATGACATGCAGATCGTGCTGAAGCGTGTCACCATCCTCGTCGTCTGTGACCCGAGGTTGGGCTCTGGTGAGAGAGACGGGTGAGGTTGCTGCCGACCATTGCGGCCTTGAGATTCTGTAGGAAAATTAGGCACAAGGAGGAGAAAGTGTATACGATTCTTTGAAATACCTTGTCGGCAATGAAAAAGAGCTGAATATTTGCGATGCACGCCGTTTGTCTGGTGTCACACCTGGAGGGCGTGGCCCACTCATTTTGGCTCAATCAGCCAAGCTCACTACTTCGGATATAATATTTGAATGAAGTGGTTGTGAGCTTGAATCTGAGACTTTGTCAACTCTGCTGATTCACGTGTACGAAGTGAGCGTTGAGTTCCAGTAGCAGTAGAGCAGTAGCAGCAGTCGAGGAGAACATGAGATTGTGTTGTTGTAATTGAAGATGACGCTGGTGAAGTTTCAAGTGAACCAAAATATGAAGCTTTCTCCGCACTATCATCAAGCGGAGAGCTATAGGGTCGCAACCCTAGCGGCCGACTACATGCCGCACGTCTCGCTGTCGATGCTCAGTGCAGACTGGTAGACCCAATGTTCATATGGGAACAGACCCTTTCTCACCCATCGCGCCGGCGCGTGTCCGGGTACTGGTCTTGCCGGTGGGCAGAATCAGATCGCGACGCTTTCAAGCATTTGCAGAACGACTGCAACAGGTAACATCTATAAGGCTAGGAGATGTCACGCCGGACGAAAGACCAGGAAGAGGTGTGCATGGCAGACATAACGATCGCATGGTACTCAATTACTGACTTGAGCATCTTCAGGCACATTCTCACCCCTGTCGTTTCCCGATGGCCGCATCTACCTTGACATTACTACCTCGATACCACAAAGCTCGTTCGCCGAGCTTGCGCCGTTTGAATTGTACCGCAATGTCATGATTATCCTGGGTACTGTGGATGCGACAGAATATGCAGAGGATGCAGGACAAGAAGAAAGATTGGTGGAAGATGGATCACGGAACGTCTTCTATCATCGGGCACACGACAGCTTCATCTCGACCATGGAGAATGTTCAGGAGCAATATCCCGGCGTACTCTTGACCCAATTGCTTATCATGGACTTGCCTTCCACCGACAGTAAGCCTTGGATTCCAGAAGGATCGTTACATTTGCCGCCTGTGGATCAGTCCAACAGTTCAACGATGCACGATCTCCTCGCAGGTATCATTGGCAAACTACTCGGCGAAATGTCAGTCTACGCGGAGCAGGTCAGATCATGGGCAACAGTGGCAACACCTCTGTCTCTGCACGCGCAGTCTCAACGCTTCGATCTCGAGAGGCGGCCAGATTTCAACCGACGAATATCTGATCGAAGCCACCTGTCCAGGGACGAATCACCCACCGGTGACAGCAATCACCGTGCGTCGCCACGTCCTGTTTCGCAAGCTTTCAACAGTCCGGCAACAAGCGTCGCGAGTAGTCCACGGCCAGATTCACCAGCGCTTCGCTCCGAGGCACCATCTTCACCAGATCTGTCAAACATAGAAACGCCGACGTCATCGACAGCAGCAGATGCGATGTGGAAAGCGCGTGCCAAATATGCGTCAATGCAATCAGACAAGCCATCCGGCAGAAGTCTTTATCCCGCCACAAATGCAGCGATGAGCGCCGACAAGGAAAAGAACATCGGTAAAGCCAGGGTCGGCATCGTCATGGGGTCGCTATACATGATGACTGGTCGCTGGTCGGACGCTTGGCGAGAATTGCTTGAGAATGCTGGCAAATGTAAAACGCATAGCGACTACATCTGGCTTGCAGCAGGACTGGAAAGGATCGTTTGCTGTATGCTTCTGCTCGGCTCAGAAGGCTTCCCCTTTCAGGTGCCATCATTGTGCTTCCTCGCGCAAGAAAGACAAAGCACCTTGTACTTCATCGACGCTGCACGTGACGTGAACACCGCAGTGGGTGCCCGCGATGCCGTTGCGGCCAATGCGACTTTGCGCAAGCTTGGGGGATCTCTAGGAGAGGTGGTCAACACGTTACTTCACTATTATGATCGAGCTGGGACTTTTACGGGAGAAGCACTTCCACAAGTCTCCTTCTCAGAAATGATTCTTCGACTGATGAAGTTGCAAGCATTTGTGGGGACAAAAGCACCTCTGGTGAACGAGCACATATTCGAATGTGGCTCTCTGGATGCATTACGCAGACCGATCGGTGCAAAAGAAGCTTCGGACTTGACTCGTCTAGGCATATCGGAGACCGTGTTCCGAGCATATCCAGGACCATTCGCGGACATATCGTTCCCTAGCAGAACGGGAGTGCTCGCGGGAATTGCATCTGTGCTTGCAACTCTCAAGATGGATCGCAAGAGAGCAATGGTCCTCCGAGATCTCATCACCTTAATTGTGCCGTCACTTCAGCAAGCCAGGACGCTAGGTGCAGCAGAATTGGGTATCCATCCCTCGAACAGCTTGTCCTACACGAATGGGAGTTCGTCAACATCAATGCAGGACATGGACGGCACTTCAGTGCGGCAGCTACTGCAACAGCTTCTTGGTATATATGCTGTTGGATCAACGCAAAAAGACAAGATACCAACGTCACTTTCCGAACAGATACCGGACTACGAAAGTCTAGTACACAGCGTTGCCCACGCAGCTGCGCAGGCCGCAAGTCTCGATGAACCAGGTAGTATAAACCTCAAGATTGACATACTGCGATCCAGTATTGAGTTCTGTGAGTCTTTACCAGATCCAGCTGGAGTGGCGCATAATGCCGCCATCCTGCTTCGGACTGCTGGGCCACAGGCGTCTATTGATCCTACGTCTTCATCGCAGCACGTATGGCTCGCGAACGAAGAGCAAGTGCGACTTGTCAACCACATCATGACGGCCGTCAGCAGCGCCAGAGAGGCCGGCATTCAAATTGAGGAGCCCAGGTACTGGGATGACTTCCTACTAAGAAGCGTACAGCTTGTCGAAGATGAGACGAACAGTCGACTGGTCGAACATTCCAAAGCCGATATTTCGACAGCGAAGAAAGGACCTTTCTTGCATGAAGCATGGGGAAAGCAGGCAGCGAAGCAAGAAGAGAATCTCGCAATTGCTGGTGAACCCGTAGCCTTAGGCGTGGTGCTTCAAAATCCCTACGACTTTGAGATTGAGATCGATGAGATCTCCATCTGTGCTGAGGGTGGCGATATCGAGATCGAGCAACCGAACGCAATACTTGGACCGGGCAGACTGGAGGAGATAGTCTGCTACGCAAAGGTTGCCGAGCCAGGTCAGATCAGGATTCTGGGCTGTACGATCAAAGTTGCTGGTTGTCGTGAGCAGTTCTTTCCAATATATAATGATGAGTGGAAGGCACAGGAGCAGATGAAGCTTAAAGAAGCCTCGCGAGAATTATCGCTGAGAGAAGTGTCCATTACCGACACTGTGGAGGACGGCAAGCAAAATCCTACCACATCGCTTATGGCTTTGACGGTCATTCCCAGGCAACCACTACTGGTGCTTGAGGACTACAGTCTCACCGACCAGTCTTTGATGCTTCTAGAAGGAGAGACCCAGTTGTTTACTCTAACTCTGCGCAACATATCAGCCATCGATGTCGACTTTCTCCGCCCCTCGTTTGATGACGCACTCACCACCACCCTTCGTAGCGCGGTCACATCCAAGGACTTGTCGAGAGCTGACCTGTTCGAGGTCGAAGCTAGTCTCACCAGCGAAGCGTTCTTCCATGCTCGACGACTCGACAGTCCAGAGTCACGAGCCATTGCCTCCGGAGATGCTGCGACCTTTGAGATTAGCATCACTGGAAGGACTGGTACCAAGGACGCGCGAGTTCTGTTTGACTTTGCACGCCTAGAAACGGAAGAGACTGAGAAGTCTGGTCGCTTTTTCACCAGGCAGCTTGCAATTCCCGTCAACGTCACTGTCAATGCAGCGCTCCAGGTGCAACATTTCGAGATCACGAATCTACCTCTTGACGCAGTCTTTACGAACAGTGGGGCAGTAACGAATGACATCGATGGCCACAGGGAAGAGTCTAAAGACAGCAGACATCTTTGTCTGCTGGTCATGGATGTCAGGAATGCCTGGTCTAATCCTGCAGAAGTCGAGTTTGAGCTTGGGGGTACTGCGCAGCCGGTCGGTCGGGGACAGAATGCCAGGGTCCATAGGAGCGTAGTCCTTCCAGGACAGTCACATCGCTTTGCGATACCCATGCAGAAGCTGTTTGTCCAGAAGGCTGATGCTCAAATCCCTTGGCTCTCCGCCCAAAGTCGACGGCAATTCGTTGTGAGTGGCAACGGGGATACACCAGACCATGAACGTTCCGTTCGGGAGCTCTTCTGGTACAGAGAGGAGCTTCTGAAGAATCTGCAGGCCCGCTGGCGCGAGGAAGCAACAGGTCGTCATGGCGTCATTAATCTTAGGTCTGTCCAGATAGGACACCGAAATGTCCAAGCGCTCAGAGTTGAGGACGTGGACATCGAACTTGAGGTTGTGCAAGACCAGAATACCGCCGAACGTGGATCAACGGGACAGACTGGCAGGAGCAGTTTTGACGTACAGACCGGCGATTTCTTGACGTTGCGGGCACGACTCCGCAACCTCTCTGACAAGACAATACATGGCATATTACGGACACAGCCAGCGCTGTCGAGCCAAGTACAGGAGATCCACCTCGAAAGTGTTGCGAGAAAATTTATCTGGTCGGGGATCCTACAGAGACCACTACCTGTACTACGTCCAGGTGCTACGCAGACTTGCGACCTCGGTTTCAGCATTGTTGCGGATGGCATCTACGAGATCGGAGCTGTGTTTGAAGAGATTAGGCCGTCGATTCCTGCCACTGTCAAGAAGGAGGATCAAGGCGCTGACGAGGACGACGAGCTCGACGAGGCAAAGTATCTCTCTAGCGTGGAACGAAGAATATGGAAGATGAGCGAGCCTTGTATAGTGCGGGCCCGAGATAGTGACAAATGAGAGACACGGCCAGGCTCGGCCTTGCGATACTTCGCATCAAAATGACCAAATAATACCCCGATTCACAGACCACCGTCCGTTCTTACGTGGTCGCTATGCCGCTGCACTACCCCGAACAAGTGATGGAGATCGGGACATATCGGGTCTAGAGCCAGGTGGAGGCGGAAGTCGGAGCAGTGAGGGGCAGACTCGGCAGTGGAGGAGTGTTCCGAAGTTTATAGTCTATGTCACAACTTGATCTTCTATCCTGTATACCATTGAGTAACCAATTCGAGGTGAGTCAGCTCTTCTTACCAAGCAGAGGCTGGACGTCGAGATGAGGCTATTTCGATTGGGCCAATTTCAGCCTCGTGACGTCCAGAAAAAGCACTACGGGCCGATTGGGGAGCTCTGTTCTGCTGAGCAAACAGTGCAGCCCACCAAACCCAGCCTGTCCCCTCCCTTTGCGTCAACACGATCCACTGCCTCAAATTTTTCCCCTTCACCGACAAATTCACTGACTTGATCAAGATCAGAGCTTCACACCTGTCACTTGCCTCTTAACACTTTCCAAACCAGTAAGTGGATAGCTTCTTCCCCCTCTCAACAAAATCGTGCCCCGCTAACCATGACCCCGCAGTCATAAACATCAATCATGGTTGTCCAGGTACGCAGATCATCAGCGAGTGTGTGAGGTTTCAAGAGCATGGCATTGATATCATAACCAGGTCGGAATCAACGGCTTCGGTCGTATTGGCCGTATCGTCTTCAGGAATGCGTGAGTGCAGTTCCGAGACCGTAATGGGCAAGAGCTGATGAGGAAACAGCATTGAGCACAATGACGTCCAGGTTGTTGCTGTCAACGATCCCTTCATCGAGCCAACCTACGCTGTATGTCAACCTCCGAGACTGTGAGCTGCAATCTCTGACTTGACCAGGCGTACATGCTCAAGTATGACTCCACCCACGGCCAGTTCAAGGGCACCATCGAGGTCCAGGGCCAGTCTCTGGTCGTCAACGGCAAGAAGGTCGCCTTCTACACTGAGCGCGACCCAGCCAGCATCCCATGGAAGGACACCGGCGCTGCCTACATTGTCGAGTCCACCGGTGTTTTCACCACCACCGATAAGGCCTCCGCTCACTTGAAGGGAGGCGCCAAGAAGGTCGTCATCTCCGCCCCATCCGCTGATGCTCCCATGTTCGTCATGGGCGTCAACGAGAAGACCTACAAGTCCGACATCAACGTCCTGTCCAACGCCTCCTGTACCACCAACTGCTTGGCTCCTCTCGCCAAGGTCATCCACGACAAGTACGGCATCGTTGAGGGCTTGATGACCACCATCCACTCCTACACCGCCACCCAGAAGACCGTCGATGGTCCTTCCGCCAAGGACTGGCGTGGAGGCCGTACCGCCGCCCAGAACATCATTCCCTCCTCTACCGGTGCCGCCAAGGCTGTTGGCAAGGTCATCCCAGAGCTCAACGGCAAGCTCACTGGCATGTCCATGCGTGTCCCTACCGCAAACGTTTCCGTCGTCGATTTGACCGCCCGCCTCGAGAAGGGTGCTAGCTACGACGACATCAAGGCCACCATCAAGGCTGCCTCCGAGGGCGAGCTTAAGGGTGATTAGATCCTCTCGAGTTTAGTGATGTTGTTTCTGACAAATATTGCAGGTGTCCTCGGCTACACTGAGGACGAGATAGTGTCGACCGATTTGATTGGCGACACTCACTCCAGCGTCTTCGATGCAAAGGCTGGTATCTCTCTCAACCAGAACTTTGTTAAGCTCGTTTCCTGGTACGATAACGAGTGGGGATACTCTCGCCGCGTTATCGACCTTATCTCGTACATTGCGAAGGTTGACGGGTCCTCCTGAATCGAGCTGGGCACTCTGGAGGCCAGGGCAGGCGTCAGAGGCAAATTGTGAGGCAAGAACGAGTCTAGTTGAGCATCAGAGACACAGATACATGCAAGCGACGAGATAGAGCACAATGAATTATCTATCTCAATCGTCCTTCGTTCGTGGCACAGCGGTATCTTCAGGGAGGTCTTAGGAAGGTACGAACGACGGTCGTACAAGCTACTGCTCAATGGGACTAGCACTGTAATTACTGCAATTGCCTGCGTGTAATTCTGATCTCTTTGCTTCTATCATAAATCTAGGTCAGGCACGAGGTTATGCCCACTTGCTGTCCATCACTTCGCCTGGCAAAGTCGAATCCGCCTGTCAAGATGATAAGCACCACAACAGGCACGACTACATTCAGCTAATGTATCCTGATTCCTATCATATGTCTTGTAGCACTATTGCAAGACCTCGTGCAGCCGGCCATCGCCGTGATGGCCAACGCCTACGAGGTGCAGTTCCCACGCCCGGTCCACAACCTCGGCAACCCATGCCGCCAAGCCTGCACTTCCTCTGCACCACCTGAACCTTTCACTCTGCTCCCACGGTGCAGAACACACCTTCTCTCTTTATCGAGGACACACGTCAATAGTACTAGGCGGATCTATACCGCCAGGAGCTGCTGCAACGTAGAAGTTATCCCTGAGCCACATACCGTTGAGGGGGGAAATTGCTCCCACCACAACCGCTTGGCAGCAGGTTTGCCCAATGGCTGAATCCATCTCTGAGGCGGCAGAGATTGCATTTTACCGGCATCAGTGACAATGATGAGGCAGTATTATATTGTATATCTTCGTCCGGGCGCGAGGCTTTCGTCGTCAAAAGTTAGGTTGAATCGCGCCTTCTACATTGACGAGTGGTTGGCGCAAGAATGTACGCATCACTACCTACATTGGCACTTGCCATTCTCCTATCACTCTTCTCCGGCGTACTTTCCTCCTTTGTCACGTTCGAGCCCACAGATTGGACCAGCAAAGTTGGCTTCGCCAATGTACCTGTCAGGTATCGCAGTGTGCCAAATGGTATCTGCGAGCTCAATTCGACGGTCAAGTCATTTTCTGGCTATGCCGACGTTGCGAAGGACCAGCATGTCTTCTTCTGGTTCTTTGAAAGCAGGACGGTCAGCCCCGCGAAAGGTATGCAAGACCAATCAAGCTGGTTCCTGGTGCTAATCAGTCCAGCACCCTTGACTGTTTGGATGTCCGGCGGAGCTGGTATCTCTTCGATGGTCGGACTATTCAATGAAAACGGGCCTTGTAGAATCGACCACGATATGAAGGTCATTAATAATCCATGGTCCATGACAGAGGTCTCCAACGTGTAAGTCTCGGAGCTCGCATCTGGGGAGAGTCGAACACTGACAGTGTGGTAGTTTGTATATTGACCAGCCTGGCGATGTCGGCCTCAGCTACTCGAATCCCGTACCTGGCTTCATCAATCCAGAAACACATCAGCTGACGAGACTGCCTCGCAACGCTTGCCCAAGTTATGCACAGCAGTACGGGACTTGTGGCACTTATGGCTACCCAGATCCTGCCAAAGTCATCAACTCCACCACTGCTGCGGCACCTGTATTCTACAAGGCAATACAGGGATTCCTTGGAGCCTTCCCGAAGTACGCTCGCAATCAGATCAACGTTGCTACGTCAGGGTTCGGAGGTAATTATGCTCCAGTCTACAGTCAGTACTTCGACAAGCGCAACAAGAATCTTCGAGCGGGTAGTGCTGCTACGAAGGTGACCATCGAGTCACTATCGATTAATGCACCGTCTATCAGTCCGATCACATTATACAACCAACTGTATAATTATACAGTGAACAATCCCTACGATGTCGAGATCCTTCCGGCGGCAGATCTCGATCGCCTGGACAACACGATCAATGGCGAAGGCAATTGCTTGGCCCGAGCACAGAAGTGCAATTCTCTTGGGCGGAGTGATGCTTGTCTCGAAGCCTACACGTATTGTGAGGGTGAGATTTACTCTGTACTAGCGAGATCTTCCCGAGCCTTGGACGATATCAGATACCCTACAGGAGCAGAAACAACGCCAACAGCTCATGTCGCTTACTTGAATCAACCTGGTATACGGCATGCCATTGGCGCCTACGTCACATACAACGACTTCAGCTATGACGTCTCACGCTCCTTTGCAGCAACTGGCGCTCAGATCCGAGAAGGTGGTATGATCACTGCTGTTCAAGGAATGCTCAAGGACGGCAAGGCGGTCCTACTAACCTCAGGCGATGCAGACTTATATGTTTGTTGCCTGTTATATCTATTGCGGTACCAAGCTGACATACACAGGCGCCGTGGACTGCTGTAGAGGCTGTTGCAAATCTTGTCAAGCCACCTCGATGGAGTATTGCCAGATATGCGAACATGACAATACCCATGACTAAGTCGACCGCGGCAAGTACTAGCGTCATGCCGACCGGCTCATCGAGCATGACCATTGCACTCGCCCTCACGACAACTACCACGTCTAGGACGACAGCCTTATCGTCTTCGAGCTCGAAGAGCACTGACTATTTCGGCAGCTCATCGACCTTCGCAGCCTCACCAATCATTCCTGTGCCAACGAGCTCGACGTCGTTCGGCACTCCTTCTGGCACGACTTCAGCATCTGCACTGCAGTCTACCTCCTTCCCGGCACTGAGTACGGAGTCTGGTCCGGCAGGCGTAGTGAAACAAGCAAATCTTTTCGCCTTTGCTCGCCTCTATAATACTGGTCATTCACTCGGGTCATATCGACCTGATGTTACATACCACATCTGGAAGAGGTTCATACAGCGCACAGACATTGAGAAAGGTGAAGAGGATGTGTACGCTGGGTGGACAAGAGATCAATACTATACCGACGGCACGAAGAAGAGCACGTATCGAGAAGGCAGGGCTGGCCTCAAGGGATAAGTTAATGAATGCTGTGCTTTCTTGCCAGGAGAGAATGATCTCAATGGCTGGTCCAATTGCATACAGAAGGAGCGGCAAAGACAGACCAATTCTGAAGGAGCCCATCTCGAGCAGTTTGACGCTCAGGGACGGCAATGCGTCTGTGGGCGACCGTCTCATCTTGGAAGGACAACGTGCATCATGGGTCGAGGAGGGTTAAAACCCCACTGTTGGCTGCGATCGATGCTGGATACACTGGCAGCTTCATCAACATGGCAAAAAACTCACGTTTTCAAAAAATCCGGCTTGGCAACTTGGAAGGAAAAGCAGAGGTGTACGTGGGAAGCACGAGCAACTCCCCGGCCAACCAGATTGTGCCGTTACGATCAACACACGCACCGCAACGCTTGTCGAGCACGACTCTTCCCTTGGCCCCAACTAGATCTGCAGAGAAGGCAAGAAAGTCTGTGAAGTCATGCTTCTACGTTACTGCAGTCATTCGCAGATCGCCACTGTACGAGCTGTGAAGGCGACCATTGGCACCCAGTCTTCAATCGAGCTCATGATCGAGAGGTATCCTGACGCACCTTTGTGCAACTGCGCAACAGATGATCACCTGATGCCGGCGTCACCGGTATAGCTACCTGGCGACTCAAACCTGGACCGATGATTGTGTCGCAATTGTGGCAGCTGTTGTTTATCTGGCAGTGTATGCGTCCGGAAGACAGGAGCCAGGGGATGGCTGACAAGCTCCTCGACTCAAGTCGCGACTCTGGGAATCGGCTCGCGGGTATGGCATGAGCCAGGGGAGCTGTATGCATCTCTCATAGAATGTCAAAGCTATTTTCATCACAAGTAGAGCACAGCGCAACTGTCCTCGTCATGCTCTACCCTCCCATGAAATTTCCTTTGTCGTGTACTTGGTTTCTGAGTGGTATCATGCAGAAGCTTACTGACAGGGTCCGGACGCTATACTGCTTAGAGGATTGCCTGGCCAGGTATCGAGGTGACACTGTGGTGCTGGAATTAACAGGTTGAAGGGTCCTTGCGCTGTCCTTGCAGTCGATATGTTAGTCTGGACTCGACGAAACTGTAAGATCAGGTCTTCATTGTTGTTGTCCGCATCTCATTTGCCTTGCCCTTTGCAACTGGTCAATGTCAGTAGACAGATACGATGGTATCAAGATGATGCGCAGGTATGGTGCAAGCACGGAGTACAGGAACGCTGAGAAGTTGAGCAGCCGTGCAGGCGATCATTCACCTGCTTACAAACCAGCAATCTCAATCTTGATACGGTGGTAAATCAACGCGAGGAATGGGGCTCGGAGGAAGGTCAATGTTCTGTCATCCATCTAAATACAACGAAGCTATAAACGTGAGAAGAAACCGTAGGTGAACCCGTAGCCTAACAAGTCCAAATTATAGGACCTAGAAGTCCCCACCACCGAAATCTCCTCCTCCACCGTCAAAGTCCCCTCCACCATCATCATAACCCTGTTCATACGCATCCTCCTGCATATCATGCATTCCATCAGCGATCAACGCTCCTCCCACCAGACCCGCACCGACACCTAGCGCCGCACCACCAGCCATACCCATACCTGGCTTCTTCTGCGGACGACCGTACATGCCCTGCTGTGGGTATCCACCATAGCCTCCATGACCGCCGCCAAATGGAGAAGAAGAGTGTCCGTATCCTCCTCCATGACTACCGCCGAATCCACTTCCACCAGGTCGAGGAGCAGCGACCTTCCCCATCAACTTGCCAAGGAGACCACCGCTCTTCTTCCCCTTGTCTTGGGTTTGGTCATAGCCATACTGGCCCTGTTGCTGTCCGTACTGGGGTTGGCCATAGCCAGGAGAAGTGGGGTACTGCTGCCCATATTGCTGCTGACCGTACTGCTGCTGTCCATACCCCTGCTGACCATATTGTGGCTGACCGTACTGCTGCTGTCCATATTGCGGCTGACCATACCCGCCCTGCTGGCTGTAGTAGTCGCCCGCTCCGCCCGCCTTGGTCGCACTCGCACCGTGCTGCTGCTGCCGGGCGTTCTCCTCCTCCTGCATCCGTCTCGCGAGCGCTTCGTCCTCGCTTATCTTCCCGCTCTCGGAAGCGCTGAACTTGGCGTCGGTTGAGTAGCCTGTCTTCTCCGCTTGGACTGGTTTCGCGCCAGATGCGTCATATGAGGGCGGGGCATCCGCTGGACCAGCCGAGGAGGTGGGGTGCTGTGGGAGCGCGGGGACGGTGGGTTTCGTCCATGTCGATTCTTTGGTGTGCAGGTTCACGTAGAACCATTCTTTGTATTGATCATTCCATTGCGCGAGCCAGCCTTCGGGGACTTCTGGGGCTTTGGGAGGCGGGGGTCCGGAGGGCGGGGCGTATTGGCTTGCCATGCGTGAAGAGTTGTTTTGGATGCGATTGAGGTTGCTAGAAGGGAGATTGAGTTGCTGGAGAGGGGAAATAGTAAGAAATGTGGCAGACTAATTGGGGCGCAGCGCGGAACACGGGTGAAGCTCGAAGTCAAAGAGCATCATGAGTTGCCTTTGATGGTGGGATGAGGGGACGTCGTGATTGGTTGCAGGGTAGAATACGTCATCGTTGTCTTTTGTGGCTGTACATCGTGGCTAGTGATGTGGCGGCTTGGGCGGGACTCTGTGTGGATTTTGAGGGAGGGACATAAACAATTCCTACCTCACCTTGTCTACCCGCGAACGGCCTGATGAAGTGTTTGTGCAGCCTACATGCGGGCATCTCATCGTTCAATGTGGTCGAGACCGTTGCCACTGTGCATGTTGACATGGTCTGCCTGTTTAAGATGCTGCACGTATTGACGTGGTGGAACATTGCGCCCCTACACCATTCCTTGCTACCTACTTTTTTGCACTTTCCAATTTGCATCATCTTGTCTTTCGCGGAATCATTGAAGCTGCGAAATCTGTGAGAGCGGCGCTCAGGGTGATGGCGGACATCAAGGTGTTCGACTAGTTGTTGGCGACATGGTCTAGACCGAGGGTCAAATGGCGATGAAATGCAATTTTCCACACGGCTAGATATGGCATCTCGCTATGTCCATTGCCACACGGGATACGACATCTCCGAAAGCGGCTAGGAACTCTTGGAGATACATCAGGTGCTATCACCAGCGTCACAACATAGTACTACGAGTACCGACCTAGCTGCAGCGTATAAGACCAGTCGAGGTCTTGCCGGCCCTCGATCATGGGAGCTATACTTTGCGCATCTGCTGACCTCAAGACCATGATCTACAACTGGCGCCAGCATAAATAGCCAAATGTCGATCAACAGCAGATAGTCCGCGTGGTAAGAAAAGTTTACCAGGTTCCTGTCAGACCCGATGCCACCAAAACCACTGGGCAAAGCACTTGGTATGCGCTATAAGGCGAAAAAGAGCGTCGCGAAGGCGACGATGCTCCATATTTCCGTGGACCAAGAGATAGCGAAGATTAGGTGGCTGTGAAGCACGTACGGAAACACCCCGGAAAGGCAGGTTCGGGACCCCTAGACACAAGTAATCATGTCGGCTTGGTGGCCGAGGAGAGGAGATTCCTTGGCCTACAGGTCCGCCGCGCTGCAGGATATCAGTCCACCGCGCTTGGCCTTGGCGAGCTAAACTGCTTTCGGAAGGCGACATACCTGACATCTTGGCCAAAATACCATTCGTGTTCATGTCGTGTGCAGGTGATGGCAGAGGCTAGTCAACTTGCACATGGTGATCGTCCAGAGCCGTGGTGAGGCGAGGACCCATACCAGTTGACGGGTCAAGGTAGAATTATAAGTATAACTTTGATGGTGGCTTCCTTTTCTACGCCCACCTTTCCCACCTCGTTCTCTGTATCACCACTCCGCAGCCATGAAGTTCGCGTCGACCCTGTTGGCCTTGCCCGCTGTGGCAAGCGCCGCTTACTACTCTCCGGAGCAGTATCAGCGAGGTGAAGTCCACCAGATGATCCTCAACATGAAGAACGAGCAGTGGAATGCCATGGAGGCTGCAGGTCTTCTCAACTCCAGCCAATACCCTTCATGGAGGACATGGGATGTCCTTGACAAGAAGGTCAAGAACGACCGTCTGCGATGTGACGATGGATTCGCCATCGCACAGCAGGGGAACGCCAACTACACTTTCCGATGCAACAACGTAGGTGCACTAGGTGATAGTAAGGCATTTCTAGCAGCTGACAAGCCCGTAGATGGACGCGTACGACTTCTTGAACCACGCTGATATGGGTGGTGGAGAGAATGATCCAAGGTTCCCCAATCGCAGGGGTTCATCTGTCTGGGGCTGGGTCTCGCCAAAGGGTCGCCAGATTGCCCTCATCGGCCAGCACACTGGCACTGCTTTCGTAGAGGTCAGCAGGAAGGGGAAGCTCTCCTACCTTGGTCGCCTGCCATGCCAAGATCCTATCGGCTCGTCGTGGCGCGAAATTCGTGTGTTGAACAACTACGCCATCATCGGATCTGAAGCTGTCGGCCACAATGTGCAGATCTTCGACTTGAACAAGGTCGCGGACCTCGACCCAAGGAGTCCTGTCACCTTCAACAAGGATACCGACCTCACTGGACTCTTCACCGACTTGCCTATCGGCCGCGCCCACAACGTCGTCATCGACTGGGACAACGAGTATGCCATTGCTGTTGGTGCTCAGCCCCGAAACGCTACTTGCCAATCAGGTCTTGAGTATATCGACCTGTCTGACCCCAGCAACCCTACAAAGCCCGGCTGCGCTTCCTCAGACGGCTATACCCACGACGCTCAATGTGTGACATACAACGGACCAGACAAGCGATACCTCGGCCGCAATATCTGTGTGGCGTACAATGAGGACAGTGTTACCATATGGGATAGTACCAACCGTACTGGTAACCCTGCATCCGAGCTCATTGGCAAGCTCAACTACCCTGGTGGTAAGGTAGACCCCGAAATTGCACCAAACGAAAGCTGACCAATTTCTAGCGACTTATACACACCAAGGCTGGTGGACCAAGCGCAACTGGCATCAGTTCATCCTGCTCAATGACGAGTTGGACGAGGTTCGAGCTGTCGGCAATGCATCTGACGGTGTTCCCATCACCATTATCGCAGACCTCACGGACCTGCAGAACCCGAAGTATACCGGCTTCTTCAAGACCGCTGACCATCGCTCTGTCGACCACAACCTATACATCACCGACGGTGTCATGTTCCAGAGCAACTACGGAGCCGGCGTTTTCGTGACTGACGTCCGCAGCATCGAGAAGTACCCAGACGGCAGCCGCGTCAAGCGCCTTGCTTTCTTCGACATGCACCCAGAGGACGACGCTACTGGTGGCTCGACCGAGTTCGTTGGTACCTGGGGCAACTTCCAGTTCCCATCTGGCTTCATTGTGGCCAACACCTTCGAGCGCGGCGCTTGGGTTCTCAGAGTGGCTAGTGGCCGTGGCCGTGATGGTGGTCTTGGGTTCGGTGGACGGTCTGATGCTAAGTAAACCGATCGCGTCATAGGTTTGCCACCAAGGCCGCATGAGCAGTAGACGTACAGCGCAGCCATGTGGTAGTAATCTTTAGTGTTTTGATGAATGAAAAGTCATGATTCACATAGATCTCGACTGTCTCGATCTGCTTACTCAGGCACGTGTGGATGCCTAAGCAACTTAGGAGGCAGTATAGACAAACGAGATACAGTCTCGAAATTCCGAATGTCAGATGCATTCGAGTCTTGCCTTCGATGCAACTCACAATGTGGCCTCTAAGTGGCGAGTGGCCAAGATTGAGTGGTACCTTCATGTCATCCTCGTAGAAGTTTCTTAATTGGAAAGATCGTGGTGCCAAGTGGCAGAAAATGTCTGGTGTACAGCTTGTTCCCTTTTTTGAGCTCGCTCACATGTTCCGAAGCAGATCAACTTACTGTACATCGTTCATGTCCACTGTTAGCTCGCTTGCCGCTCGATAAGTCGCGAGTGTGGAAGGCTCCGTCCTTGCATGATACACCGTTTCGCTAGACCGAAAAATACTTCAACAACGGCGGTTGCTGATGGCGACGATTGCGGCACAATACAGACTTTAGGACTCATAGACTGTTACATCCGAGTATCCCAGGGAACCTATAACTACGACCATCGAAAAGAAGCATGATCTCAGCATAGAGTAGTATGTCAGAAGTGGCTGTGCGTCGATAAACCAAGGTATGTAGGTGGCTGATGTGTGGCTGTGCCTCCAATTCTGGCCCTGAGCGTCACCAAAGCATTGTCATAGTTATTCCTCTTCTATCACAAAATAGTATACTTTATCATATTCGCTTCTGATCGTAATGGTGTCACGCGAGCTCCCAACGTTTGCTGCTGGAAAAAATTCCGGCTTTGCATTTATCCTCTGACATGATAGTCAAGCATGTCAATTAACGTCGTGGCGCCATCAAGGTTCACCTTGCATGTCTCATGGACAACACGCACGGCAGCCCCCGTGAATACACTGTGGCAAGCCACAAAATGCTGCGTCAATATCTTTGCAGTCAACCGCGTGGCATCTGGCATCAGAAGCAGGGACCCAAGTCGCGGCGCATGACCTCTACGGTATGATGCTGTCGTGCTTCTCCCAGGTCGAGGGAGGGGCGCAGTGACTGGACGAATCCTGGACTCGAGTCGCTACGTCCGTAAATTTGGGCTGGCCAAGCACCTCTTGGCCACATTATCGACGGCAGCATTCCGTGGAGGATTCCCTTCTGCCATACGAGTGTGAACTCGTTTCGTCCTTTCCACAGTGGGGCCAATGATGAACTTGCGGAGCGAGAGACAAGGTGAATCACTTCTGGAGAGAACACGGTGGGGGGCGGTCTGAGCATCGATATAGTTTTACCTTATCGGCCGGTACTGCTTGACCCGTTACAACTCCAACGGTCAAGGTCGCTTGTGTTACGGAACAGAAGCTTTTTCTACGTGGCTGACACGAGCAGACAACAAAAGATCGAGAGACCCCGATAGAGACATACGCAGAGTACTTCGTGAGGGCCACCGAGGACCAACAAGAATCTTCGAGATGTGCCTGTAACCCACCGGTCCTCATGGCTACACTTCCACCCAGTCTTCTTTATGCAAATGACGGAGAAAAGTCCTGCTCGACCGGCTCTTGTTGCGCTAAAGAAGCGAACGTTTGCGAGCTAAAGTACGCCTATGCTGCACAGACAAACCTTCTCGAGATGCCTATCCAGTCTTTAGCATGGCGATGCTACCGGCTACCTAACGTCACTTTCTAGACCCGATTCCCGGGACATCCGCGACTTACGTCCACGGCTCTCGCTGCCACTTCTAGCGACGGAGCACGGAAGATACGCGGCAGAGTCGAGATCATTCTGGGCAAGGGACCAGGACCGGCCCGGTAGCCTGCAGGAACAGCGCGGCACTGGCATCGGCGTGTGGATCGATCATCTCTCGTTTGGTACAGAAAGACTTCCAATGAACGATACTAATGCCAACTGCCTGTTCACGACACCCCAGACGGGACAGCAAACACATGGGGCAAGTCGAACTATCTTGTGAACTACCACGTCGATGCTAATATTCATTGCTGGACTGCATAAGGATCCCATACTGACACATCTGTCGTGACCAGAGCTTAGTGAACGCCACAGGTAATGCTATTCTCAGAAGCGAGTTTTCTCCAACTCCAAGAGAATCCTCTGCCCCAACCACTCATATCCTACCCAGCACAACTGAACAACAAAATGTTTCAGTCTCCCCAGGACATCTAGCTGAACTGTTCTGGGGCCATCGCCATTCTGAGACAGCGACCAAGGCAACGCGGCTTATCTTTGACACCCGTTCGCTCTTCGCTGTACCGGCCCTGGCAACGGCCCAAGCACCAGCTTCAACTATGCGATGATACCATTAAAGACCGGAGCATCTGGTAGAGATCGTTATGCAGTTCCAACGTATGCCATGTCGGATTCAGCATGTGTGAGGTCTCACCCTGACGACGATGCGAAGCCCGTAAGTTTTGTCGCTACCATATAAGGAGAACCTTCAGCCAAACCCATAGCCCCGGATCCTTGCGGAACGTACCACACCTTGCAACTTTGGATAGGGCAGCGCATCGAGCTGTCTAGGTCCGCTCAGGGTCAAATAAACATACAGGCACAGTACCGCTTCTCTGTCATCGACTCACATACCTAGTAGTCACATACAGGAGGTGACGATGTCGACGACAGTTGCGACACCAAAGAGGTCGGCTCTCGGAGGTCGAGGGCCCGGTATCCTTGCAGCTGGATGGGTCCTCTGCGGTCTGGGTATCATCCTCGTCCTGCTACGTCTGTGGGGTGCAAGCAAAAAGGTAGAAAGGAGTGTCACGATTTGAACGAACAGCCACTGACATACCATCAGGCCGGCAAGCTACGATGGGATTTCTTCTGGATCACTTTGGCTATTCTCTGGTGTATCGCATCGCATGCTTGCTTCACTGTAGCCCTGAACTATGGAATTGGAAATCACGTCAGAGCCCTGCGCTACAGCGAGGTATTTGATGCGCTACACTGGATGTGGATCAGTCTCTTTGTCGGTATCGTCGGTGGTGTCTTCAGCAAGTTCGCCATCATTGCACTACTGCTCGAGGTTCAGTCGCCAAACGCCAAGAAGCGAAGAATCATGTTATGGGCACTCGGCGGCATCCTCGCCGTGACCGGTCTCACTCAGATTCTGCTCTCTTGGCTCAAATGCGAGCCTGTTGCGAAGCTCTGGAATCCAACTCTACCTGGAGTCTGTCCTAGAGCAGTCCAGGCTGCTAATTTCAGTTACTACCAAGGAGGTGTGTATGAGTCCGTGAAGTTGTGGTAGATCAAAGCTAACTTTCCCAGCCATCAATGCATTTGCCGACATCTTTCTGTCTCTCTTCCCCATCACTATCGTCTGGAATCTCCAGGCGAACATGCGAGTCAAGATTGGCTTCTGTCTGCTCATGGCTTTCGGCGCTATCCCCTCCATTGCTGTTATCATTCGAACGACGCTTTTGGGCAAGTTGGCCACATCCAAGGACATCACATGGGACTTTGGCCCATTCATGATCTGGGCCTCGACTGAGCTTTGGACTGTCATCATCATCGGCTCTATTCCTCCCCTCCGCCCTCTTTTCCTGCGCCTGTTCTTCAAGGTGTCTTCCCAGATCACAACATCAAAGGACAGGACCGGCGGACGAACAAACAACACCGGTGGCGACAGGACAGGTATCAGCATGTCTAAAATGAAGAGCTCGATGTTGGACAACAAGAAGGGGGGCATCTCTACACACAGCAGGCATGTCATTGACATTGAGAGCGACGGCAGCACCGAGAATGTGCTTGCCAATGATCACCTCGCCAATGGCATCATGGTCAAGCACGATGTCGAGATTGAGACTGCTGCAGGAAGGCCTAGCGATGTGTCTAGTGGTGTTGGGCGTGCCAGGTAGAAGTTTCATTTGTCATTAGATCCATCATAGGGCGGTAGTCAGGGCCTTGCGCGAGCATGTGCCGCTAGCTTTGTTGCAGAGCAATAGTGATCAAGGACACAGACCGAGATCAGATATACCCAGGGGTCTTCAATTCTATACTTTTCTTCCCACTCTGGTCTAGCTGAAGCGCGATATCTGGAAGACATGAGCACTTAGACCCGCCTATTGCGCCGACGCATATAGTCGGAATACCACTTTGACCTCGAGCTGCAATATGACGCAACGTCAATATCTGCTGTCGAAGTTTTTGTTTAGAAGCATGGAATAGCGAGAGATGTCTTTGGGCTGATGATGCATGAAGCGGGAAGTTCCGCCGCATCCGCACCTCAGCCAGCAGCATTCAAGCTCGACATCATCAATCACAACACAATTGTAGACATCAATTGACGCAAAGATGGAGGAAGACTCGCCATGGGGAGGTATGTATACTATTGCGATCATGTTATCCCATGCTTACAAGCTCAGATGTACCCTCGCGCAACCAATCTACGAGTGCCGCGACTACCCCAGCTACAGAAGCAGCACCACCATCCCCAGATACAGGTGCGCATGATGTATCAATTATGGGAATGCTCCCTAGCTAATAGTGGCCATCAGTCAAGTCGCCCGTCACATCGCCCAAGCCAGAAGCTGCTAAAACGCCTGCGACCTCGAAACCAGCCCGCGGCCCGGTGAAGGCGCGACGATTCGGTACTCAGTCGACCACTCTCGAGGCATTGGATGACAGTCTTGGACCACTTGGGCCGCTTGGGGGCGACGCACCAGCGGCCAACGATGATCGACCGGTGCCACCACAAAAGGAAGCTGCGCCAGCGGCCATATCTGGTCGCGCCGCGAAGCCCACATCGCTCAAGACTACTGGATCATCGCTACGAGGCATGATGGAATCAGTCAATCTGGAAGACGAGGATGGAGATGAACAGGGTAGAAGAGCACGAATACCACCTCCTGTCGAGCCCCCGACACCTGGCGAGGGACCGCGAAGAGCAACCCCAGGCAGTGTCAGTGTGGAACAAGCAGCGAAGCCAACCTTCGAGATCACAGTGGGCGATCCGCACAAGGTCGGCGATCTGACGAGCAGTCACACGGTATATCAGGTCCGAACGAAGGTGAGTTATGCAGCCGCTCCGGATGATGAAGGAGGGGAGGTCTGGCGGAAGTTGACAGATATAATTCAGACTTCCAGCAAGGCATATCGAAACCCGGAATTTACTGTATCGAGGAGATATCGGGATTTCTTGTGGCTCTTCAACCAGCTCCACGCGAATAATCCTGGTGTGGTAGTACCGCCTCCACCAGAGAAACAGGCGGTAGGACGATTCGACCAGAACTTTGTAGAGTCGAGACGGCAAGCACTGGAGCGTATGCTGAACAAGACGACCGCGCATCCAATCCTGCAGCACGATGGCGATCTCAAACTCTTTCTCGAAAGCGAGAGCTTCAACGTAGACATCAAGCACAAAGAGCGCAAGGATGTCGGTCTGCCGGAGACGAAGGGCGGCATGCTCAGCAGCATCGGAATCAGCGTTGGCGGTGGCACCAAGTTCATCGAGCACGACGACGTAAGCCAGGTACCACCCTATGATGTACATGCCTAACAATATACAGTGGTTCCACGATCGCCGCATCTACCTCGACGCCCTCGAAAACCAACTCAAAGCCCTCCTTAAATCGACCGATGCCGTAGTAGCGCAACGCAAAGCCCTCGCCGAATCCTGCTCCGACTTCAGCAACTCCCTGCACTCCCTCGCGCTCGTCGAACTCTCCCCATCCTTGTCGGGCCCCCTCGACGGACTCTCAGACGTCCAATTACGCATCCGCGACCTCAACGACCGCCAAGCCCAACAGGATGTGCTGACCCTCGGCATTGTCATCGACGAGTACATCCGGCTGATAGGCAGCATCAAGACAGCCTTCACGCAGCGACAGAAGGCTTTCCACGCATGGCATGCAGCGGAAAGCAGTCTGGGCAAGCTGAAAGCGAGTCAGGAGAAGTTGCTGCGCGCAGGGAGGACGCAGCAGGATAGGTTGAGTCAGATGCAGGCTGATGTAGGAGATGCGGAGAGGAGGGTTCATCAGGCGAGGTTGCTGTTTGAGGATATGGGGAGGTTGATGAGGGGGGAGTTGGAAAGGTTTGAGAGGGAGAAGGTCGAGGATTTCAAGTCGGGGGTCGAGACGTTTTTGGAGAGTGCTGTTGAGGCGCAGAAGGAGGTGAGTCCATATTTGATCTGCTTACTTTGGTGAGATTCGGTTGCTGATGAATCACAGTTGATTGAGATTTGGGAGACATATCTCATGCAGCTTGACGCTGAGGAGGATGGAGGCTCGCTCTACACCGGTTTGCCGGCGGACAGTAATGGGCAGAATGGCCAGGAGCAAAGTAAAGCAGATGAAGAGCGCCCTGTCAGCCGAGCGACGGACACCAGTGAGACACTAGCTGCCAGCTCGACGGCTGATGAAGAAACAGAGAGCAGGGCTGCGGCTGTCGAGACTGCGGAAAACGAGGCATGATGGAAAGGAATGAGTAGAATTCGTAGTAGTCGTGTCTATAGGTCAAGGTATATACCCTCATCATGCCCCACTTTGTAAAAGCAATATATACAAACCTTTTCCCATGCTGCTCCTCCTCATCCCGCCGTCCCCCTTCTCCGATCCGCATGAACCAAAGTGGGCAGAATCAACCATACCCGACCGCCCCAACCTTGGCTCTATACTCTTCAAACGTCTCGCCCAACCCGGTCTCTCTCCTCCTCTCCTCCCCTTCCTTCTCCCGCCTCTTCTCCTCCCACTCCTCCTCCTCCCTCGCAATCAACCCACTAAACGCGCCCTTCCCCTCCTCCCTCGTGAAACACACCGCACCTCGCTCCCTCTTCGCCACTGCCTCCGTGATAGCCACATATCGCGTCCCACTTCCAGGACAATCATACATCGCATCCCCCAGCACCCTCTCCATCACAGTCCGCAGCCCGCGCGCGCCCGTCCCCATCTCGTGCGCCTGCTGCGCGACGGCATGCAGCGCGGGCGTGGTGAAGCGCAACTCGATGGAGGAGAGGGAGAAGAGGTGCTCGTACTGCCTGAGCAGGGAGTTGCGGGGTTCGGTGAGGACTTTGACGAGGAGGTCGATGGATAAGGGGGATAGGGCGCAGGAAATGGGGATGCGGCCTACGAGTTCAGGGATGAGGCCGAATTTTTGTAGGTCGGAGGGGGTGGTGAGGTCGAGGGTGTTGAAGACGTTGGGGGTGGGTGAGGAAGGCGTGGGGGGAGAGTAGAAGGGGAGGTGCTGGCGGAAGAGCTCGTCGGAGCCGGTGATCAAGGTGTCGTTGGGGTTGGAGGAGGTCGAGGGCGTGGGCCGGACTTCGGCGTTGAAGCCGATGCTGCCTTTGGAGATGCGGTCGAGGACGTGTTTGTGGAGACCGATGAAGGCGCCAGTGCAGATGAAGAGGATGTTGTCGGTGCGGACGGTGTATGTTTCTGGTTTGCCTTGGGATTGACCTGGGTTGCCGCCACCGCTGAGAGGTGAGCCGGTGGATGGGTCACGGTTGCTGCGGGTGGCAGCGTTGCGGTCTGATTTGGCCTGGATTTGTAGTGTGGTGCCTTCGATGATCTTTAGGAGAGCTTGCTGGACACCCTCTCCGCTGACGTCCTTGCCATGAGATACTCGAGCAGTCGCGATCTTGTCAATCTCATCAAGGCAGATGATACCTCGCTCTGCCCTTGCTACGTCATAGTTGGCTGCAGCGAGCAGTCGCTGTACACATACATCTGCGTCTTCTCCTATGTAGCCGGCTTGCGTAAAGGGCGTGCAGTCTGACATGGAAAATGGCACTTCTAGCACTCGTGCCAGAGTCTTTGCCATCAGCGTCTTCCCCACACCTGATGGACCTACCATCATGATGTTCGACTTCTCAATCGCCATGGGCGAGGCATCTATTATTGGGGCCGATCCTAGCGGTGGAGAACCTTGCGGTCTTGGTGGAGCATTCGGATCCCATGACGAGACTGTCCGTTGTTGACCAGGAAACTCGTCTTGTATTATGTCAGGAACATATCTGATGCCGCGCTTCAGAGGTTCTTCACCTTCAAGCGGATGTACCTTGTCCCTAGCACGATCTCTCCTAGCCTGCTGGGCGAGCATCTGTTCCATTTCTTCATCTTGCCTTTCCTGCTCTTGTATTCGCTGATAGTGATTGTAGACTGCGACCGATAAGACTTTCTTTGCTCGCTCCTGGCCAACCACGAATTGGTCGAGGTGCTCCTTCAGACTGCGAGGTGTGATTCTAGGTACACCTATATTCGAGGCATCCTTCAGAGGTCCTTCGGTAGGGCCGGGCTCGTAGTATCCAGTGTAGCCGTGCCCAGAGAAGTCGGAACGTTGAAAGTTCCCTCCATTGGATGAGACTGGTGATGAGGCGAAGTAACGTCGACGACAGATGGCGAAGATGGCTAGGTAAGAGAGTCGCGCAGCTGCTCTGGCACTACGAGGCCGTATCGTAGACAGCTGCACTTCCATCTATACTGAGCATCCCAAGTAAAGCTAACAATGTAAGTCAAGGAGATACCTAACTAGGATAGACGTGGATGACTGGGCCCGAACATCGGCGGCGCTGATGGACACTCCGCCGAACCGCGGGGTTGACGCAAGTCATGGAGCTTATCAGCCCTACGAAGCATGACTTGGACAGAGCTGCAAAGAGCACTGGGGCTGTTGGGAAGTTTCCTCAACGGCGAAAGAGCTTTCGCGTTTCTCTCTGCCATGAGTCGCGACAAGTCAGTCTTGTCATAGGCAGACAGCCTAGAATAGGACATTAATTATTTGTTCCACTCAATTCGAGGCAATTTCTGTGAGACACAAGGGCCCAATGAACCACAGAATTCTGTTGGAAAGTCGGACCGTCAAAGGACCCCATCCATCTGCAAAGTGATGTCAAAGCCGTGAGAAAGTTTCGCGGGGTGAGCTGCGAGAACACAACGGTGGGGAACTGCAGGGGGGCGACGAGGCTGGTCTGAGAAATTTACCTACCACCTTGATAAGGACATGACCTTTCCTGTCCGTTGAACCTCTATAAATCAATCGTTCAGGACGTGTCGTGTATCTCTCTAATCAAACAGAGCTTGACCACTTCACTTCATGGCTGCCATCACACGATCAGACTCAGTATCCGATATGGACGCTGTAAAATCCAAAAACTCGGTCATGGAATCGGCTAACGGTGGCATTCCCAATGACGGCACAGGTAAGAAGCTGGCTATCTTCTATGTATACTCATGCTAACAATATCCCAGGTGTTGTACAGCTTGACCCGTATCTTGAACCCTTCAAGGGCGCACTTCAAAGTCGCTACGCCAAAGCTCAGGAATGGATCAAACAGATCAATGCCTCCGAAGGCGGTCTGGAGAAGTTCAGTCGCGGATATGAAAAGTACGGCTTCAATGTCAAGAGCAATGGAGATGTGGTATACCGGGAATGGGCACCCAATGCCATGGAGGCTTTTCTCATAGGCGACTTCAACAACTGGGACAGGAACTCGCATCGCATGCAAAAGGATAGCTACGGTGTATGGGAGATCACAATCCCCAACAAGAATGGCCAGGCTGCTATCCCACACGACTCCAAGGTCAAGATCTCCATGGTAGTACCAAACGACGGCCACCGTGCTGAGCGTCTTCCCGCTTGGATCACTCGCGTCACACAAGAGCTTTCAGTTTCACCAGTATACGATGCTCGTTTCTGGAATCCGCCCAAGGAGCAAAAGTACGTCTTCAAGAACAAGGCACCTCCGAAGCCCAAGTCTGCCCGTATCTACGAGGCACACGTCGGCATCTCCTCCCCAGAACCAAAGGTTGCGACATACAAGGAATTCACACAGAACACCCTCCCACGAATCAAGCACCTCGGATACAACACTATCCAGCTCATGGCAATTATGGAGCACGCATACTACGCCAGTTTCGGCTACCAAATTAACAGCTTCTTCGCTGCAAGCAGCAGGTACGGCTTCCCAGACGATCTCAAAGAGCTCATCGATACTGCTCACGGCATGGGCATCACAGTCCTTCTGGACATGGTACACAGTCACGCGTCCAAGAATGTGCTGGATGGGCTCAACATGATGGACAACTCAGACCACCTCTACTTCCACGAAGGTGCCAAGGGCCGACACGAGCTCTGGGATAGCAGACTGTTCAACTATGGTCACCACGAGGTCCTTCGATTCCTTCTCAGCAACCTCAGATTCTGGATGGACGAGTACAAGTTCGATGGTTTCCGCTTCGATGGTGTCACTAGCATGCTCTACAAGCATCATGGTATTGGCACCGGCTTTTCCGGAGGCTACCACGAGTACTTTGGTGATTCTGTTGATGAGGAGGGTGTCGTGTATTTGATGCTCGCAAACGAGATGCTCCACAACTTATACCCAGAGAGTATCACGATTGCAGAAGATGTCTCCGGTATGCCTGCACTCTGCTTGCCACTGTCTCTTGGTGGGATAGGATTCGACTACAGACTGGCAATGGCTGTTCCTGATCTCTACATCAAGTGGTTGAAAGAAAAGGCAGACGACGAGTGGGACATGGGTAATCTTGCGTTCACCCTCACCAACCGACGACACGGCGAGAAGACCATCGCGTATGCAGAGTCCCACGATCAAGCACTTGTTGGAGACAAGACTTTGATCTTCTGGCTGTGCGACGCAGAGATGTACACCAACATGTCCACCCTTACACCTTTCACACCCGTCATCGAACGCGGCATGGCACTTCACAAGATGATCCGCCTGATCACTCACGGTCTTGGTGGCGAAGGCTACCTCAACTTCGAGGGCAATGAATTCGGTCATCCAGAATGGCTGGATTTCCCAAGAGAGGGCAACGGCAACAGCTTCCACTACGCACGCAGGCAATTCAACCTCGTCGACGATAATCTCCTCCG
This sequence comes from Elsinoe fawcettii, assembly GCA_007556565.1. Taxonomy (NCBI): domain Eukaryota; kingdom Fungi; phylum Ascomycota; class Dothideomycetes; order Myriangiales; family Elsinoaceae; genus Elsinoe; species Elsinoe fawcettii. The sequence goes on along the minus strand of SWCR01000005.1, from coordinate 1,210,469 downwards.
CTACCGATTCCTCAACGACTTTGACAGCAAGATGCAATGGACAGAGGAGAAGTATGGCTGGCTCCACAGTCCACAGGCCTACATCTCTCTGAAGCACGAAGGTGACAAGGTTATCGTATTCGAGCGAGCTGGTCTCCTCTGGATCTTCAACTTCCACCCCTCGAACAGTTTCACCGACTATCGTGTTGGTGTGGAGCAAGAAGGCACATACAAGATTGTCATCAACTCGGACAGTCCAGCCTTTGGTGGTCTCAATCGCATTGACGAGTCAACGAGATTCTTCACGACACCATTCGGGTGGAACAACAGGAAGAACTACGTGCAAGTCTACATCCCAACGCGTACTGCTATTGTAAGTTGTCGTGCACAAACATTGAATCCTGAACACTAACAGATCATAGGTCCTTGCACTCGAAAATTCATAGGCGCAAAGGGTGGTTTTCATCACAGGCGGACGGTCCAGCGGATAAGCGGATGTACTGGGATGGCGTAAAAAGTCACGTAGTAATGATTCGACGGTCACGATTGATCTTCTTTGAACTCGCAAGCAAATATCTTACAGACATGAAGAAGCAAATGTATGCAAAAATAATGAAGCACATTTTCTATAGTCTTAAGATCTGTGCTTTCGCTGCCATTTGATGAGAGACCATCTAATTTTGAGCCGCATTGCAAATGGCCCGAGCTCGCCAAGACATTTTCGTCCCGGCTTCCTCCTCGAGCAGAGCTTTGCATCGCTGTCTTCAGTTCCACACATCCATCTCCCACTCCATCTCCACTCACACGTCGCAGAAACGTCTTCCAAGATGTTGAAAAGGTCCGTCCATGTCCCATTGAGACTCAATTGACCCCGAACAAGCACTGACAGATGCGCCAGCGGCTTCGCCAGGTCGCTCAGAGCTTCTGCTCTCCGACGACCAACATTCGCTCAACGCGCATTCCAACCCATCAAGCCCGCTTTCGCCCCTGCTCTCAGCCAGAGGTTTGCCTCCACAGACGCTGCCCGCGATGGCAAGGTCCACCAGGTCATTGGTGCCGTCGTTGACGGTATGTTGATATCCCGCGCCTCCCTCCACGAATGACCGAGGTCAACAAGAGAAAAGATGGGTCTTCTGGAAGAGCGTATTACAAGCTATCAGGGCCGACCTGGGAGAACACAACGATTATCACAGCATCAGAGGCTGACAACTTGGATAGTGAAGTTCGACACTGAGCAGCTGCCATCCATTCTCAACGCCCTGGAGACTCAGAATGGCGGCAACAAGCTCATCCTCGAGGTTGCGGTACGAACATCATCTACATGACCATCAACTTGGATCTGACGAACATCACAGCAACATTTGGGAGAGAACGTCGTCCGATGCATTGCCATGGACGGTAAGAGCATATCCAATAAAATTTCACAGATTGCATTCTGATATTCAATCAGGTACTGAGGGTCTCACCCGTGGTCAGGTCGCTACCGACACTGGCTCCCCAATTCTCATTCCCGTCGGTCCCGGTACTCTCGGCCGTATCATGAACGTCACTGGTGACCCCATTGACGAGCGTGGTCCCATCAAGGCTACCAAGAAGTTGCCGATTCACGCCGAAGCCCCAGAGTTCATTGAGCAGTCCACATCCGCCGAAATCCTCGTCACTGGTATCAAGGTCGTCGATCTCCTTGCTCCTTACGCCCGTGGTGGTAAGATTGGTCTCTTCGGAGGTGCTGGTGTCGGCAAGACTGTGTTCATTCAGGAGCTTATCGTAAGGATATCGTTGAGGTATATCGGATCAGCACTAATATATCATAGAACAACATCGCCAAGGCCCACGGTGGTTACTCCGTCTTCACTGGTGTCGGCGAGCGTACCCGTGAGGGCAACGATCTGTACCACGAAATGCAAGAGACCGGTGTCATCCAGCTCGATGGCGAGTCCAAGGTCGCTCTGGTATTCGGCCAGATGAACGAGCCCCCTGGAGCCCGCGCAAGAGTTGCGCTTACGGGAGTACGTATTTCCTCTTCCCTACCCTCGCTTCCCAGATCTTCTTGGCATGAGGTCCTTCCCAGCTTGTCCCAACACATCATACACTTCCACAAGTCCTTCTATACTGTTCTGTATGCTGACTACCTTCAATCTTACAGTAGCTGAGTACTTCCGGGACGAAGAAGGACAGGATGTGCTTCTTTTCATCGACAACATTTTCCGTTTCACACAGGCCGGTTCCGAAGTGTCTGCCCTGCTCGGTCGTATCCCATCTGCCGTCGGTTACCAGCCAACTCTAGCCGTCGACATGGGTGTCATGCAGGAACGTATCACCACCACCCAGAAGGGTTCCATCACTTCCGTCCAGGCCGTCTACGTGCCTGCTGACGATTTGACTGATCCCGCTCCCGCCACCACTTTCGCCCATTTGGACGCCACAACTGTGTTGTCCCGTGGTATCTCCGAGTTGGGTATCTATCCTGCTGTCGATCCTCTGGATTCCAAGTCTCGTATGCTTGACCCCCGTATCATCGGTCAGGACCACTACGACACCGCCACCCGTGTTCAGCAAATGCTTCAGGAGTACAAGTCTCTCCAGGATATCATTGCCATTTTGGGTATGGACGAACTTTCCGAGCAGGACAAGCTTACTGTCGAGCGTGCCCGTAAGCTCCAGCGTTTCCTGAGCCAGCCTTTCGCTGTCGCCCAGGTCTTCACTGGTATTGAGGGTACACTTGTCGACCTCAAGGACACCATCCGCTCATTCAAGAGCATCATCAATGGAGAGGCTGATGACCTTCCCGAGGGTAAGACTATCTTTCACCTTTTGTCTAACAGGTCACTGACATGTTGCTAGGTGCTTTCTACATGGTTGGTGACATCGAGTCCGCGCGCGCCAAGGGTGAGAAGATTCTCGCAGATCTTGAGAAGTCATAGATGTGTATTTAGAGCCCGAGACAAAAGGGGATGGAATGTGGTAGCCGAGAATCAGATCTCTAAGCTCTCCCGGTATCGTGGACGGTCAGGCCAGTTTATAGTCAACGCTACTCTACCCGATACTGCAAGAGAATGGAGTGATTCTTTTGTACAATTTCTGTATTGCTACTGATAATCCTAGTGACCACGACTTCACAAGCTTTGCAGGCGGCCATTCTCCAGCAGTATATACCGTTCGTTGACCTAAAACGATCAAGCAATACTTTCTCTTCAGCATCGATCCTGGGAAGCAGCCTTCTGAAGACAAACACGAGGTCGTCGAGCAGGAGATCGATCGTGATAATTTGAGCAACGATGCTGAGCCAGACACTGGCCCTGGGGCTAATGACACTGAGGTCAATACGCGGCCTCACGTCACACAACCCCTCGGTACCACAAGTGACTCCGGAGAAGGACGGAAGAGGTTGCCTCAGTAGCGAAGTGACCCTGATCAAACACACAAAGTTGCCAACATCGACTTCCGGGGCGCACGGGAGTTGGAAGAAATGTACGATGAGGGAAGATGCAGACACACCATTCGCAGACGAGACTGACCCTTGCAGTTGATACAGGAAGGCATGACTGCTCTGGCTGAGGAGGTTGCCGATGCTGCACGTCTCAAGAGAGAGTCCATGAAACCTCCCTTTGACGCTTCTAAGATCCGGGCCGCGGCGGCTCATGAGAGGAGGATCTGATTGAAAGCAGATGATGCACTCGAGACAAGGGATGGTGACACAGGAGCAGAAGACTGAGCTGGACAAACTATACTAGTCGAGCTTGAGTATGGCATCCCTGAGATGGCAATGGTCACGGATATGGTTGACAGCTTGCTTGCTGGTGTCCACGATGTATGCAGTCATTGAGTGCACCTATAGGTCAAGGAATATGAATATTGCAGTATCGTCTGCATAAGTCTGATGCTTGCGCTCGATGTATCCAAGCTTTCATCCAAGGCAAATCCCGCCTTCACCACGTATGCCTCAATCCTTGCCCTTGTCACAGTGTTGCGAGTGCCCTCACCATTGTGCTCAGCCCTTTGATCCATTGTTCAATTTCTCCCTGGTCTGCGGTCTTACGAGCTATTCACTTGATTCCCTCAGCACTCAGCACGGGTTCCTGGATCGCATGAGAAGCTCCCTCAGACCGGACTTCTCAACTTCTTTCGCCCACTCGGCAGAACTCTCGAGTTGCTCGTTCCTTACCTTGACTGACTCGACCTCGTCTTGGGCAGCCGTAAGTTGTGTCACCAAGGCCGTGAACCTTTCGTGGTTGTCGCAATTGACCTTTCGCAAGCTGGCCAGCTCCCTCCTTACGGAATCCCTCTCTGAAGTCCTCTCCTCAACTGTCTCCTCCCTTTGCGACACGATAATTGCCTGGGATCTATTCGTATCCTCCAAAAACCTCAACCTATCTCTCTCCTGCGTCAGATGCCTGTCGACAGTGTTGTAGTGTGTCCTGAGCTCCTGGACCACTCGATTGATGCCTTCGATTGTCTCCACGCGCTGTTCCGCCTCTGCAGTGGCACGCTCAGCAAGAAGATACGCTTCCACTATCCTTGATGAATTTGAAGTCGAAGCCACTCAGATTGCTGGTAGTACTCTCGTCATCGAGACCGCTCCACCTTACCAAGTCACATCCTGAAGAGAGTGAAGTTCGCCTGTTGTACATAAGCAGAGAACAAGTAAGCAGTATGTCGAATTCGAGGCAAGTAGAACAGCCGAGCCATGTCTTAAGACCTAGCGATTTATAGAGCATGAACTTGTGCTGCTGTGCACAAGTATGAAGCAGGTGGATGGTATATCGAGTTTGAGGCGAGCAGAAGGGCCGAGCTACGTCTTAAGATACACCTTGGGAAACGCAGTAGGATTCGGCCTGAGATACGCCCTGAGATACGCCATGAGATACACCTTGAGATATGCCATGAGATACGCCTCGAGATACGCCTTGAGATGCGCCTTGAGGTACACCTTGGGAAACGCAGTAGGATTCGGCCTGAGATGCGCCTTGAGATACGCCATGAGATACGCGTTGAGATACGCCTTGAGTCAGGAAGAGAGTGACATCGCATGAGATCTAGCGAGCTTATATGCGTGCGATGCGAGATGCCCAGCGTTAGCGTACACGGTGACCTTTTAGTCCAAGCATTAGGTATACCTTACGCACTGTTTCCAGGTCTCCTTTTGTTCGGTACATGCACTGTCGTGACACCCCTGCTGTGCAGTAAATTAAGTGATCGGATGCATCGCGTGATTGGCATGTTGCTCTACTGTCAATCCGCGGACGTCATGCTCATGGGATATCCATCTCCAATGTCTTGTGTGTAAATAAGGCGTCCGATATCTCCTCAGGTGTGTTATCAGAGATCGACCGAGATTCTCATGGCCGTCTTGCTTCGTCATGAATCCAACATTTGTGAACAGACACAAGCAGACCGGCTCGGGATAGGTGTGGACCATGGATTCCTTTGAGATAACGAAACGGTTGTAATCGAGCTTCGGTCATGTTGCGATTATGGTCCAATTGAATCATTCTGCATTCTGGTGGTAGGCACTAGAATTTTACAATGTGCTTACCGGATAAGTTTTGGGTGTCACAAGATCTGTATTGTTGGAAGAGATCGAAATGAGTTGACTGTTCCGTGTGTGCTTGTTCGTACCGTCAGTACCTAACATACACTTCCATTGCTATCAACAATTGTGCAAAATTCAGGCGCAAGTGGTTGCGTGAGGAAGAACATCGGATAGAGACAGCTGATAATGAAGGAGACACTTACATACGACTATGTCGCCCGTTCCCTTTTGTCTAGGACCTGAGACTCATTCAGGGTCTTCCCGGCCTTCATTCGTGGTTACTATCTTCAAAATCTTCCATCTCAGAATTTCCGCCAGCCCTCTCCTCCGCTGACCATTTCCTCCCCCATAGCCCTGTGCTCCTCACCAGGCTGCACCCAAACTGTCGTTGCATCCTTCAACTGCTTCGAACCGTACTTGTCCATACAAAATTTGACAAGGGCTTCGATCTCTGCTTCGCTCGCCTTTTCGAGCTCTGCTTTACGCTGAGCATATTCGGGCGATGACGTGCTCGTATTGCGCAGCTTCTGTATTGCGGAAATGAAGTATCGCGCCGAAGTCTGCGAGGCAAGCTTACCGCCAGCCTTTGTGTGAAGTATGCGCGGTTCATTGGAACCTGATTGAAGTGAAGAATGTGATTCATCATCGAGGTCATCCTCTAGGTCTCTCGAAGAGGAGAGAAACTGGAGAGGTGATGGAAAGGAGCTGTCTTTGTAATTTGAGTAGGAAGCCTTTGGGGCTTGGTCTTTGGATTGCGATTCTGAGGTAGGGGGGTCCGAGGTGACGCTGGCGCCAGGAGAATAGAAGGACAAGAATGCGGGAGAGGTGCACACATCTGCGTACCATGCTCTACAGTTATCGTAATCTCCCTCAATGCGGTGGAGGAGGCCATGAATATACATTCCTTCGATCTGAGGGGCAGCTTGCATGTGACGGACCAGGAAATGCGCGGAGGGAAGGTCGAGATTAAGGATATGCAGGAGAGCTTCGAGGGCTGGATGTATTGTTAAACAATTGAGCACAAGCCGATTCGCTCATAAGACGGATAAATGATTACGGAAGGAGATCTAGGTGAAGCGGGAAGTGAAAGAGCAAAAGTAGTCTATTTTTGTGAACGTGATCATCGAAGAAGAACCGACTCACTGGGATGTACGTAGAGAGATGCAATCCTGTCGGTCATCTTTGGATCATAAGATTTGCCTGGTGGGAGAAGTGGCGTAGGGAAGGTCTTGATGTGAGCATAGAGATCGTCGAAGGCCTCTGGGCTGTTGCTGGTGAAAGCTCCAGCCATGATTTATTAGATGCAGAGACTGCTCCGAGTTGGTTGAATGATCTGATGTTCCGTGCAAGGATGTTACGAGTGTGATGAAAGGGACGACTCGATGCTGAGATCAGGAATACAAGCGGTATAGGTCGGCACCTATGGTTTGGCTGATGTCTCAGCGTCACAGCAGACGTCACGAACCTACCAGCATCCAGAGACAAGAGCTGTATATCTGCGGCCCGTGCTACTCCTTGCAGTCGCTCGCGGAAAGTTGGAACTCAGAGTTGCTGTGTGAAGGTGGTAGTACCACCAACAAGAGAAGTGAATATGCTATATTAGAACATTGTTATCAGAACATCAACTCGCAGTGAGAACTGGCAGATGAATGTCCAAGGAGACGGAGCAAGTCTAGGCGAAGACCTCGGCTTCAGATGCCGCTCCATCCGATATCAGATGCACCTGCATGAGCTGGGGGAGCTTGAGATGCTCTATCCCACTCCATGACCCCTCCTTCTGTTGTGCCCATCCTGAATACCTTCCATCGTACTTTTGGGATTGGTCTTACACGTAAGACTGCTGCTATAGCTCTTCGCAGTCTATCAGAAGCCAGATACACAAGCACGATGTCGTTCAAGGCTTCTACAGCTCCTGCCGAGGACTTCCTTGAGTTTGTGAACTCGTCGCCAACACGTAAGAGCGAGCATAGCTTGCACGGTACGAAGCTGACCAAGTACAGCCTTCCATGCGGTCCAGTCAGCGAAACAACGTCTCGACAAGGCAGGCTACAAACAGATCAAGGAGCGCGATCCATGGTCATCGACGCTCGTCCCCGGGGGAAAATACTATGTGACTCGAAATGCATCTACCATCATCGCCTTTGCAGTCGGCAAGAAATGGAAGCCTGGTAACCCATTCGCCATGGTTGGTGCACACACAGACTCTTGTGTCCTGCGATTGAAGCCCGTTTCGAAACGACAGTCTGAGGGGTTCTTGCAGTTCGGCGTAGAAACATATGGTGGAGGTATGTGGCACTCGTGGTTTGACAGGGATTTGGGTATCGCTGGAAGACTCATGGTCAAGACGGACAAAGGCATAGAGCAGAAGCTGGTGCACATCAACAGGCCGATTTGCAGGATACCAAGTTTGGCGGTTCACTTCGGCGGCAGTGTGCCATTCGAGTTCAACAAGGAGGCTCAATTGTTTCCGATCGCTGGTCTGGTTGAAGCAGAGCTCAGAAGACAGGGCAAGACTGCAGAGGACGCAAAGAAGGAGGAAGAGGCCAAGGCCAAATCAAGCGATTTCCACCCACTCAAGACACCAAGCCAGCGACATCTGCCATACTTGCTTGAGCAAGTCGCAACCGAAGCAGGAGTGGAGCCAGAGTCTGTCGAAGACTTTGAGCTGATTTTGTATGATGTGCAGAAGTCGACGCTCGGGGGTCTCAACAATGAGCTGATCTTCTCGGCTCGATTGGACAACCTTATGATGACCTACTGTGCCATTCAGGGCTTGATCAACTCGACCGGTCCCAATGGCAAGTCCCTGGATACCGAGACAACAATCCGCCTTGCTGCTGGATTCGACCACGAGGAGATCGGATCGACTTCAGCACAAGGAGCTGACAGCAACGTGCTTCCTTCTGTGCTGCGTCGGCTCTCATGCCTGCCGGCCTCGAGCGATGCTCAGAGCGACGCTTCGTACGACCGCGCCAATTCCGACACGACAGATCTGAGTACCGCCTTCGAGCAGAGTCTCTCTAGCAGTTTCCTCGTGTCTGCAGACATGGCTCACAGCGTCAATCCAAACTATGCTGAAAAGTATGAAAAAGAGCACAAGCCACAGATGAACAAGGGTACTGTCTTGAAGATCAACGCCAATGTCCGGTACGCGACGAACAGTCCTGGTATCGTTCTCATGCAGGAGATCGCGCGGAGGGCGAAGAGGGCAAGCTACGATGTCAGGAGCGAAGGTTCTGGTGTTCCGTTGCAGCTGTTTGTGGTGAAGAATGATAGCCCTTGTGGCAGCACTATCGGGTTTGTCCTACCAGCGATCTAGCAAGTATATTCGTCGTACTGACAACCACAGACCAATGCTATCTTCGAACATGGGTGTACGTACTCTGGACCTCGGAAATGCGCAGCTTGCGATGCACAGCATCCGAGAGACGGGCGGGACATATGATGTTGAGCATGCGATCAACCTCTTTGAGAGCTTCTACGAGCATTACGGTGAACTCGAGGGCAAGATATTTGTCGATTGAAGTTAGCGAGCGCCAGAGAAGCGCTGTTTATCAAATCTGTGACAAGAGCACGATGCTTCTTTTGTGTTTCTTCTGTTTCCATGCATCTTATAACATGAAACAATGGTAGTCGGCTGCTTTTCCCGGCGACTAGTCGATCCACCTGCGGCCAAGCGCTGGAATGGAGCTCTCACAACCAATCAATCCCATGTTTTGAAGACCATCTGTTTCGCGCCAGGAACAGAGGGCCATTGGGACTAGAAGGACCCCTCAAGTCGCGGTCTTTACAGTGCGATGTTTTGATCGTCTAATGCAGCCTATGATTAGACCTCTGGCGAAGAGGCGTCGTGTTGTTGACGTGCAGTGGTGGCGGTAGGTCGCACGGGACTGTGTGGCATTGTATCTTTCATCTCCAGTGTCTTCTACTTCTCTCCTGCACAATACCACCGTAGGAATCAAGTGCAAGATCACGTAGGGAGCTTCTGCCATCACAAGCTCAAGGACGGGGACCCTGGGACAAAGTGTTCGCCAAGCCACGAGGTCATTGGGACGGGAACGCCAGAGCGACGACCTCACCTGTCCGACGACAAACAATACTTGCTTCATCGAAACAATTCAAGCAAAACTCGACACTCACTCGGTACTGGACGAAAATCGCTCGAATCAATATTCACGACCTTTGCGACAACAGATTCAACAGGTTCGGCATCATTCAGAGTCCTCGTTACGGCTTTCTGTACTAAAAGAAAGCGAAGGCTGGGTGTACCAACCGCAACCGCTCACAAACGGTGATCCCAAACACTTCGTTTTCAGCAACAACTTCAACCTCATCTTTCTACAACACCTCAAAACGATCATTACGACTATACGATCTCTAGTGAAGGCTCGAAAATACATTGCGACCAGCGGATATGTGTTGGAACTGAACATTCATCGATCGCTGGTGAAGCTGGGGGGACTGGAGCAAGGTTCGCCGACATTCATTCTTCTACGATCACCACGATGCGCCATTCTGCTCGCCTGGAGGCAAAAGGCGTTCCGAATCTTTCTGCGACACACGAATCACATACACCACCATTAATATCTCCTCCGATAAGCAAAACCCCTCCGACCGACCCTGGTAAGCGCCAGCGACCACAAGAGAACCAGGATGTGCGGGAACAACGAGGATCGACACCCTTGGATGTGGAAGCAGTGAATGCGAGGCTTAAGCAGACCGACGACACGAGACGGCAAAGGGAGACTACACCAGGCGAAAGTCCAAAGAGAAAGCGTGCTCGGGTGGTCTACAATGACAGGTGAGGATTACAGGCGCACAAGTGAATGCGCAAGGGTCACACAAGGACATCAGCTGACTCGGTATGTTCAGATTTGTGCCTAATAGGACCGGACAAGACATGCGGGCAAGTTATAATCTCATGAATGACGAAGGTTCGCCCGCCACACCATCTTCAAGAACACACAAGCGCCCGCCACCGCACGAACTAGATACACAAAAGAGTAAGCCTCCAAGCACATGTGTAAGTCGCGGAAGCTAACAAGACATAGAGGAAGAAGCCAATCGAGCTTTCAGCTCCGTCCTTCGCTCAGAAATGTTTGGCGGCGAAGTACCACAATCAATACCACAAGGACCGGAGAATGATTTTGCACGATCAAAAACGCCCCCAGCTGGCTTCGGTATCTCTCCGACAACTCCACACAAAAACATCTTCAACTACTCTTCCCCAGCACAAAACATGACGCCACGATCGATATCGAGATCAGAACGAGGTCCCAATATCGATGTACGATCTGAGATCTACTCTCTCTCGCCTGTCAAGTATTCGTCGCAGAAGATGCTTCTCTCGCCACGCAAGACGCCACGAGCTGTCAGCAAAGTGCCTTACAAGGTGTTGGATGCGCCGGAACTAGCAGACGATTTCTACCTCAACCTGGTGGATTGGGGGGCTTCGAACGTGTTGGCAGTGGGTCTTGGAGATAGCGTCTACCTCTGGAACAGCGAGTCTGGCAAAGTCGATCAATTGACCAAACTCGAGGGCGAACAAATAACTAGTGTTGGCTGGATCCAAAGGGTGAGTTGAGTATATCCATGAAACTTCATTGTGTCTGACGTTCTCCAGGGCTCGCATCTTGCGATTGGCACATCTAGAGGATTGGTCACCGTGTGGGATACAGTCGCGAAACGAAGATTACGAACAATGACGGGTCACTCTGCACGAGTTTCGTCCATGGCATGGAACCAGCATGTCTTGTCGACTGGCTCACGAGACCGCACGATTCTACATCGCGACGTGCGTGTGGCAGACCAGTACATCAAACGACTGATCGGACACAAGCAGGAAGTCTGCGGCTTACGATGGAATTGTGAAACGAACCAGCTCGCTTCTGGAGGAAATGACAACAAAATATTCGTGTGGGATCAAATGAATGAATCGTGGCTGCACAGATGGGGAGAAGCAGAGGGTGGTCACAAGGCAGCTGTAAAGGCGGTCGCATGGTCACCACACACGAGAGGCCTGCTCGCGACTGGAGGAGGCACAGCAGACCGTTGCATCAAGTTCTGGAACACCGTCACGACGAACCAGCACAGTGCCAACCAAGCACTCGCATCGAACGCAGCAGCAAATGCTGAAGGCATTGGTCTCGGAAACTTCTCCGCCCCAACGACGATGACTGGAACAGAAGATGCACAGTCGTCTGTACCCACAAATCCCAACTTGATCCGCAGCTACGACACTGGAAGTCAAGTCTGCAACCTCCTCTTCAGCACGTTGACGAACGAGATTGTCTCGACTCATGGCTATAGCCAGAATGCCATCAGTATCTGGAAATACCCGAGCATGAACCAGGTCGTCAGTCTCACAGGTCACACATATCGAGTGCTGTACCTGAGTATGAGTCCGTCCGGCGACACCATCGTTACAGGCGCAGGAGACGAGACACTGCGGTTCTGGGATGTGTTTGGCGGCAAGGCAAAGGAGAAGCGAGAGTCTGGCATGGGACTAGTCAAGGAATGGGGTACGATCAGATGAGGCAGAGGAGGACAGAACATTGCATATCCTTCCTTGCTCGCTCCATAAAGAGCAGAAGACGGTCACGATTGACGAAGCATGGCATAGCACAGGAACGGCAACGCATACCATCTCTGGCATATAGCGAACATGAGAGTGGGGCCAGGCGCAATAGCACTAACAGAGCATGCTCTACAATGAATTCTTACGATACAAAGCCACTCGATCTGCACCACCATCTCCTGACGACGTGGCACATAGTTGAATTCATTGCATCTTGAAGCGAAAATGCCGCTCAGCCGTGGCTGGTGCTGTCATGATTCGCTCGTTAAACTCTATTGTTCTCAGCCCAATCGTGTTTCAATTTCCCGGGCACGTCATCCTGATGGTTAGGCCCGAGTTTAGCCAGTGTTTCCCTGTTTCTTGGGACTGGTTTAACGGAAACAAGCTTTTTGACCAGATGTGGAGCGGGAGATGTGCTTGATGTGCATTGGGTTGCTCTTCCAAGGAACGTTTTACTTGTGGCTGAAGCTCCATTTGCTTGACATTTCCTCTCCGTTCAAGCATAGCATTCGACCTTGCCTACCAGGTTGGATAGAGCAGTCGTTCAAGTTGTGTGAAACGACTGAATCGCGGCACAAGAAACTACCACCACCGACGTCATCATCGTCAGGAACCCATCCCCGGATTTTCAAAGAGGCTGCTCCACTGGCTGACATCCTCCACTTTTCTCTCGGCCACAGCTCCGGCATCCTCTACAATTCGACGCGTCACTGTCGGATTGGTAGCATTCTTGAGTGCTACGAGAGCTGCTTGACTTGACAATAGGTAACCTCGAACAATCTTAGACAAGATGGTCGGACAGAGACATTCCCAGCTCAGATCAGCCTTGAACGAGCGCTCAAAGTCCGGAAAATCACAGCGTACAAAGTCGAACGCAAACGGAGATGACAGAGATCTCGAACGTGGCAACAATGGCAGTCCGCAGAACCTTAGGTCACGACCAAATCTCTTTCGATTCAAGGATGCCGCCCACACTGCCTTGGAAGACAGCCGGAGAGAAGCGCTGAAGAAGGACTTGCTGCAATGGGTAGATCAAGAAGACCTCAAGAAGTACCGCAAAAGCGACGAAGAACTCAAGGGCATAGAGAACAAGAAGGTCCGCCAATTCTACGAGGAGCAGAACGAACGCATCAACGATTGGCTCGAAGTCGACCACCTTGTCATGGCATTGGCTGACGATGTGCTCGACTCAATGGATCCAGACCACGACGGCGACGGTGACCAGGAACGACAAGGTGGCCTCCAGAAAGGCAAAGGCAACATCTGGGATTTTCTCCCTGAAGAAGAGAAGGAGAAGCGCGCCAAGGGCGAGAAGAAAGCCAAATGGGCCATCAACATCAACGTTATCGCCAACATCCTCCTCCTCATCGCCAAGATCGTCGCAGCCTTCTACTCCGACTCCCTCTCCCTCATCGCCTCGCTCCTCGACTCCGCCCTCGACCTCCTCTGCACCTTGATCGTATGGACCACCAACCGCCTCGTCCAATGGCGCCTGTCCGCCCTCAACAAGCGCTTCCCAGTCGGTCGCCGCCGTCTCGAACCCCTCGGCATCCTCGTCTTCAGCATCATAATGGTCATCTCCTTCGCCCAGATCCTGCAGGAATCCGCGCAGAAGCTCATGAAACTCGAAGGCGAGGCATCCGAGCTCCCGGCCGTAGCCATCGGCGCAATGGCAGGCACCGTCATTGTGAAAGGCATCATCTGGATCGGCTGCGCGCGCGTCAAGACGACCCAAGTCCAGGCTTTGGCGCAGGATTGCAAGACGGATGTGTACTTCAACACTCTCTCCCTGCTGTTCCCTTTCATCGGCGCAAAGACAGGGACCTGGTGGCTTGACCCCGTCGGCGCTGCTTTTCTCTCGCTTTTCATCATCTACGATTGGGCGGGGACGTGTTTCGAGAACGTCACGCGGCTATCGGGACAGGCTGCGGATGAAAAGTTGCAGAAGAAGTTACTCTACATGGCGTATCGCTTCAGTCCTGTGGTTGAGGGTTTCAAGAGTATCCAGGCTTACCACGCGGGTGACGGTGTTTGGGTCGAGGTGGATTGTTTGATGGATCAGAACACGAAGTTGTTCAGGAGTCATGATGTTAGTGAGACGTTGCAGTATTGTTGCGAGGGGCTGCCGGAGGTGGATCGGGCTTTTGTTACTACTGATTGTGAGTATCCCACACTCTGCTTGGGGTGGAAACGAAGATGCTAACGAGATTAGATACCAGCCAGGGACCGACGGGTCATGCGGAGGACGCCGAGAGGACATAAAGGACGTGAAAGAGGTAGAGAGTTTGTTGATACCTGGTAGTTTGGAGGAGTAGGACAGCCTCAGGGCATTTCATATCGACAGTAAGCAAGCAGAGTGCGAGAGGAGACAGTACCTCGCCTTTGCACCGGTTGCATAGCGCAGTAGCATCGTAATTCAGATCGTAATTCTCCACCTCATATCACACATTGACTACCACTCAAGGACATTAAGCAAAGGTCTTGTGAACAGACAAGCGTAACAACATCAGCATTGCAACTACTTTATCTCACAGTCCATTTCCCATCCCATGCCTAGACGTCAATCCCTCCATCGCCCACCGGTCCCCCTGTCTTGGCCCTGTCCCAGATCCCCCGCACGACCTGACCCACAGTCATCGTCAGGTGTCCCCTGCCTTCTCCACTGCTCAGCGTCACGCGGATTACTACCAGACAGCACGACGCGATCCTAGCCCGGGCGCCAAGGTCCGTCACTCCTCCTCATCTCCCTGTCCCGCACCGCACGTACACCTCCCCCTGTCTGCTCCTCGACTCTCCTCTGCGCTGACGGTCCAGACGGGGGAAGACCGCGCGGCCACTTGTCAATCGTCAGTGCAGCGGAACTTCCACCTCCACAACCTCCCCCGGTAGTAGCTCTTCCACCAGAAGTGTGAGCGGTGGCGGCAGTGGCGGTACCCCTTGCATCTGGGATGAAGTCGCAGCCGCGCACTATGCCTTGCATGCCGGGTGCTGTGTGCCTGGTCGGTGCACTGGTGGGAGAGGATGGGGTACCGCCTTCTGCGCTGCGGACGCCATTGGCTTTTGGGTCTACTAGGTTCAGGCTTTTTGGATGGGGGACCGCGACGCCTGGGTGGGATGAGCGTGGATGGGGGCTTGTGGTGGGTGTGGTTGTGGTAGAGGATGGATTAGCGCTTTCTTCCTCTCGACTTGTTTGTCGGGGACGAGACGAAGCGGTGGGTACTGTAAGCATCGAAGAGCTAGTACCAACTTCGTCCTGCCTGTGCTCAGTACTACCGCGTCGAATGGCGGTAGAACTTTTCCCGTCTGGGGTCAGAGAGCTTGGGATGAATCGGAGAGTGCTCCGAGATGGAGTATTACCAGACCTTTCCGGCAGCAGTGGTGCAGAGTCCTTGATGGGGCTTATAGAGGGGCTGACACCGTTTTCCCGGTTACGGTCTTTGCTGCTCGTACGGCGAGGACGAGGATCTCTTCCATGTGGCGGAAAAGGGGTGGGTACGGATCCAACAGCGCTTCGAAAGGTCGGATTACCTGCCCTTGTTGGCGTAGCTGCAGCTTCGCTTTTCTCGACTCCCGCTGCTGTAGCTGGTGTTTTTGGTGAAGGCTCATGGTTGTCCTTCGACTGTTCGTCAGACGTCCGAGCTGAAGGAGTGCTACCATCCGTTGCGTTGGAAGTGGTAGTCTCCTCAGTCTGAGCACTCGCTGCTGGTATTGGAGATGGAACAGTCGCAGGGGCGGGCCAGGTAATTGGGCTACATGGTGACGCCGGAGTGGCCATCTCCTCTCTCAGTGGAGGAAATACATCAGGATCTGGACCCAAATAGCGTTCTCGATGTTGTCTAGGCCGCTGCTGTCTTGGCTCCAGCGGACGGAGGGTCTTGAGAGGAGCGCCGGCGTTAGCCATCGCGTGGTGAAGCTGAGACCTCGCGAAGACCTCAGGGAGAAGCATACTGGAATCTACCGGATAGAGGACACCGTCTGGATCAAGCGGTACTGGTGGTCCGGCAAAAGCAGTGTCGTTGAGATCGAATGGTCCACCCGGAGCTGGAGGAAATGGACATAGAGGAGGAGGTAAGGAGCGATCGCCGCTACACCAACGTCGCAAGGCCGTCAGGTCAGCTGGTACCCGTCCGTAAGGAGGGCAGAACTGTTCAGGGTCGGCTAGTAGAAAGACGGACGCATTCGCATTGAATGTGGACAGATCGACGATAGTTCCGAAGCGTTGCAGGCATGTGAAAAAGTAGTGGGCTTGGTCGAGCATGGCAACGGCAAAGCGATGCTGGTTCATGCCCCAACGGTAGTAGTGCTCGAGCAGAACTTGGGTAGCTTGCATCTGTTCTCTCAATTGCTGGATGAGCTTCCTCATCTTGTACTTCTTGAGAAAGCATTTGGGCAACTGAGATGGGTCGACGATGTTGAAATCGAGTGCACAGCAAATGCAGTCCATTTTGGCTGTGAATATTTTGGTATGGCGATTTTGCTGGTAAGCGAGTCTCAGAGGGATGAGCTGTGTTGATCGTCTCGCAAACAACCGCCTGAGATGGCTCAGAAATGGGTGCTTTGGATCTTTTGATAGTCTCTTTCCTTACTGCTGTAGTCGATGCCTCGATAGCTACCTCGCTCAACACTGGTACACCCGATGCGGTTTATGCTGAGATTGACCTTGCGCTTAGTCTGGTGGTTTTGATTGGCGTACTCGCTAGTCTACTCGCTTCAGTTGATATTGTGTCAATCTCGTGGCGATCCCTAGTGCAAGATGTGCTGGTGTCCCTGGGGCTCCCTGGTAGCCTGTAGCTATGGGTCTATACAGTGTGAGTCGGTCGAGATAATGCTGAACTAGAAATTGAAGTTTGCTCGAGGCAAGTTGAATGAAGGACATGTTACGACTCTTTATATGACCTACCCCAAATTACCTTTGCTATCATGCTTCACAAGATGCTTCATAGTCACTCGTCAGAATTGGCTGCATCAGGAACAATGTTCTCAAGGACGCTGGTAAGCCTGCGCGCAACATACTGAAAGAAGTGCCATGCCTTAAAGTGTGATGTGGCCACGAATAAATACCACGCAAGATACAGGGCGCGGTAGTGAGGAGACTCTCGGATGCATCCGCTGTTTGCAGAGCTTCAAGTTTCGACACAGGGGCGACGTGACTAGACAGCTGAACAGAACCGCAAATCCGGGCGCGCTAGTTATGACGCATATGGTTCCCTTCGGATCGAAAATACTCGAGAGATGATATAGTGAGGTCGCGCAGGATGCATTGTGATGGTTGTTGTGGTGAGTAGAGTTCAGAGTTTGCAGAGCGAGATATCAAAAGCATATACAGCCAGCAGAGCCGCATCGAGTTTGACTGGATTGAGCGAGCCTCATCATTGCGATACTACCAGCTCAGGAGAATGCTATAGCATCGTGAACAGGTCGTCGCTTATTGCACATACGTGAAGCAATATAGTAGCATTCTCACAGTTTCTGATCTGATCATCAGGGGTATCATCCAATCTATCCCAACCCATTCGCACCGAACACAAAAGAGAGCTCCCTCCTCCTCTCATCCCAGCACCTAACCAAGACTCACAAAACTCGGGTTATCCCCCTGAGCCACGACCATCTCCCTCAACCCCTCTCCCGTCTCCTCATGCCTCCCCTGCCCATCCCTCTCTCTATCCCTGTCCCTCCTCTCCTCCCTCCTCAACCTCTCCCTCTCTCTCTTCCTCGCCTCCTCCTCCGCCTGCATCACACTACTCGCATACCTCAAACTCCCCAACACCATCATCGCACAAATCGCCAACGCGGCAATCGCCCTCTTCGTAATCAACCACCTCACCCCCTCCACATCGCTCCTCGAATCACTATTCAACGCCACCGTGATCCGATAATTCAGTTCCTGGATCTTACTATCCACGCCCCTCCCCTCCTCCCTGACCGCCATTTTCCTCCCCTCCACCATCCCCTTGAGTTCCTCCCTCAACCCCTGCGTTTCCATCCCCACCCTCTGCCCCAGGATATCGACCTCATGCTGCAGTCCCGTCCTCTCAGTCCGGCTCTTCTCCGTCTCCGCCTTGCGCCGCATCTCCACCTCCGTGCGCAGCTCACTGCACGCCGCCCGGAAGAGGTACCCCTCGTTCTCGACTTGGGATTTGCTCACCAGCCCGGAGCGCGCCAGGTCGATGTTATCGGCCAGGATCAGGCGGACGGCTTTCATCGCCGTGATGGACTGGGAGGGCGTCCAGCCTCCGTCCGTGAGGCGGCGGACTAGGGAGTAGGTGTCGAAGTGGTGGACGTAGCGCGGGGTGGTGATGTGTGGGGGGCGGTGCTCGGAGGGGTCCCCGGAGGAGTTTTCGTGGTAGTACGAAACGGGGACTTGCGCGGTGTGGAGCTCGTCCGAGGCAGGGAGGTTGAGGACGGTTTCGAGGGGGTTGGTGGGGGGTTGGCGGAGGGGGCCCGGGGCGGGGGTTGAGGGGGGATTGGGGAGGGTGGAGAGGGAGGGTTTGCTTTGAGATGCAGAGGGGGAGGGGGGCTTGTCGTTTGAGCTGGAGGAGGAAGACGAGGAGGGATCGATGGACATTACTGCTGGTGCGGCGGCGGCGAGATCTGGTGGACCGAGTTGGGCCTTTTCTTCTTCCTTGGGTTGTGCAGAGGCATCTTTGTCTTTAGCGACCTTTTCCTTCTTTTGCTTGCCATTCGACTTGCTGCTCTTGCTCTCTACACTTTTCGGATCCTTACTGGTTGGCGACGGAAGTTGCTGTATAGCAGGCGGCGGTTCATTGGCGGTGCCATATCGCTGGGGGTACGCCTCTTGTCGCCGGACTGCAGAAGAATGCGCTTTCCGCCTGGCAGTGTGCGCGGCCCGTTTCTGTATAGTCGATTGTGCTGGCTTGAATAGAAATGGCCACAAGAATGTTAGCCGTGGCGTGGCCATGGCTGGAGTTTTGTTGGAGGACGAATCGCAGGTCAGCCAAACGACAAAGAATGTTTGTTGCACGTGGGGCCGCAAGCACGTGACATTCGGGGTCATTTGCCCATTTCTAGAAGCGTGACCCCCTTTTCGAACATCAACAGACACAAGTCATCTAGACCGTAGAAACGATTTCAGAAAAAGTCGAGATATGTCATTATAGGCCAACTGGGCCAACTATCTGATAGCGACAGACCGAAAGAATTGGGACCTGGCAACCCCAAAGATCAATGTCAAGCATGTCCATCGTCCAAGAACCCATAATCTGTCCGTATCGTGTCCCTTTTCATTATTTTAGACTCCCCATCGACCAGTCCGTAATCGCAACCAAGTAATATGCATGCTTAGGGTATACAAGCAACCAAAATCTCTTGTGCTTCTGAAACCGTGTGTTGTGCAAACGCCAGTGAGTGATTGCTGTCATCTCGTGGATGAATCCGCCTGTCATGTATGTGTGTGCTTTTCTCGTTTCATGAATGTAATGCTGTGGTTAGAAATTGCAGATACCGTCCCTGTCGAAAGATAATACTAGACGGAGACCAATGGTGAAAGTCCCATAGTACTCTATCGGTGATAAAATATGTTGAAGAATGGAAGTCGCAGATTCACAAGAATGGTAGCGGAGCAAAAGGTGCAGACCGCGGACTGATCTGGAAAGTCTCGGGGTACCGAATAGCCGAATCCTTGTTGTCCAGAATCTTGTATGAGCGCAAGGTGTGTGCTTGCTAGCTCATTCATCGCCAACGCTTGCCCCGAAGCTACCTGTGGTTGACGTTGCCGTGTACAGAGTTCTTTCGGCTGTTCGTGGCTCCTTCGACAGCATCGCCATTGACACTACTAAGCGAGCTCGTCTGGGCACTGTTGCTGGTGGTCAATGCCGGAGTACGCTCGCCAGAGACTGCACGGCTGGCATAGGTGGCATTGTTGCCAGAGCGCTGCTTGGGAAATGTAGTCGGTCGGTTCATCTTCTTTTCGATCTTGGGATCTATCAGCATACACCTCCGATTCAATTAGCGAGACACTTACAGCCGAGACTTGCTTGCCACAACCCATGCGCCTGGCCTTGCTGATTTCAGGATGAAGCTGTTCGACAAACTCGACGTAAACGGAATCGGTGAGTGCCTCGCACATCTTTTCTGGATGGTCGTCAGTATGTACGATCAACAGCTGTTGACTATGACTTACGGATCACATAGTTCCCGTAACTGTCCTTGATCAGACCAAGTATCATGCTGTCCTGCGGTGCAGGTCTGTTCTGGCCCTGGACCATCTGTCGTACAACTCCGCGTTGAAAGTCCTCGCCGCCGTGCATCAAGCACTTCTCAACGACGTTGCTAGCAAACTTGTGCTTGCTGAATTGTTCAAAGCTATTGGAGATGATGTCCACGACCAGCTTTCGATCCTGTGGCTCGCCATGCAGGACGACATGTTGAACCACATAGTTGCCAAACTGGTCGGGGATGAGAGGCGTAAGAGAGGTCGACAATTCGGACATGATTACTCGTTTTATATCAGCCTCGGCATGCTCGAGACATCGTTGTATAACCCGGCAGCCATAGGAATGTCCGCTGAGAGATGGGACTTGACCTTTGAAGGCGTCGAAGATGAAAGGGATCATGTCGGAAGTGCACACTTCGATGGCCTTCTGGATGACATGGTTGCCGTTCTGGTCTTTGACACACCTGATAATGTCGGCCTTGAGCTCGCTCACAAGCATGGCTTTCTCGGCATTCAGGACGTGCTCGAGAGCTTTTTGAACGACCCTGCAGCCGTACATCTGCACAGTCAATTGCAGGACGTGACCACGCATCCTGTGGGCGAGAATCTTCTTTTGTGTCTGGTCGCCATGCTCGAAGAATTTCTGGATGACATAGTTCCCAAAAACGTCGATCATGAGTTGATGGCATTCGGGCAGGATTTCATCAAAAACACGAGCTTTTTCATCGCTGTTGGCAGTCTCGAGCTTTGTCTGGATGAAACGCGATCCGTGCTGATCTCCGCTAAACTCGACGACTTGGCCGAGAATCTCTCTCAATTCGTGCTTTTTGGTCGACTTTGTGTTGCGGAAATCATCGAGAAGCGCGCTCCGAAAGGTGTGGCTTACGCTGGGTTCCCTTGATAGACCAGGGTTGACGCTGAAGACGGCACCTTGGTGGAAGTATTGCCCTGGCGTCTGCATGGCTTGCATGTTCATGACGTATGGCGCGTTTTGGACTCGAAGGTACTGTGCAAGATTCGGATCCATCTGCTGCATCATTTGGTGTTGGCGGAGTCGCTGATCAACTTGACCCCAGGACATTGCATTGACCGACAAGCCGTTGGATATCTGCAGATCTCTACTCTGAGCAGAATCCCTGCGAGATTCTCGCGAGGAAGTAATCGAGCCGGTGCGTGCGTCAAAATTGCTCATGTATGTCGGATCGCTCCTCATCCTAGCCGGTGTCTGGTTCGAGGATTGGTCCATACCATAGCCGTTCATATAGCTTGGTACGAATCCATTCATCATGAAAGACTGAGGTGTTTCGACCTGGCGAGAGCTGCGTCTGGAAAGCATGACGTCGGAGGACGATGAGTCGTGGGAATGGCTAAAATCGCCATTAGTGCTGAATGACTGTGAGGCACGATGATCGCCAAAGGACATTTGGCCAAATTGAACAGAGGCGCGGTTGACTTGGTCGTTGCTGTTGCCCAGCATGACGTTGGCGTGCGGCGTGCTCTGACGGCGAAAGGAATCCGGACCAGGTCGACCGACAGCTGCCATTTCCCAAGTCTGTTGCTGAACTTCTTCGCCGTGGCGTGAAGGTGGCAGACTACTATTGCGAGAGCCTGGCATGCTATGGTGGGCGTATGCAGAACCGATGAAGCTTCGTCGTTCTTCAGATGGCGATTGGTTCGCCGATCCTTGATGAGAGCGAGATACAACATCAAATCCATTGCTCTGATACTGCGGCGCAGCAGGTCTGTCGAATTTTGTGTAAACAGCAGGGGCTTGCTCCGACTGACCAAAAGGTAGGGCGTTGGAGAAACCATTACCATGGCTCGGCTTTGGCTGATGCCCGGCTGTCGAGTTCAGGTTGATGGTTGGCGGTCGTGAGGTGGGAAAGAAGTTGCTGCCGAGAGAAACGCCTCCACCTTGCTGAGCTGAGTCGATGCTAGTCTGTGGTCTCGATGGGGCCTGCGCAGAATTTCCCATGATCCGACTGGACGGAGTGTTTCTACTACGATTCCAGCCATCTGATACAGAATCGTCAAGCAAAGCGCTGGAGCCTGTGCGAGCGGTGGTACTGGACGTTCCTGTCTTGCTTGTTGAAGTCGAACCGAACCCAAAAGAATTGCGCCATATGTTCTTGTTGTTGAAAAGGTTTAGGGAGTCGTCGGCTCCATTTCTTGCGCCCGAATTGGTGCCACCGAGTCCGACAAGATTCGAGCCTGACATGCTTGAGGAGGTTTTCTCGGAAGTCGTAGATGGTCGTGAAAAGGAAGTGTTTGCGGGTGCGGGGCCTCTCAGAATATTCGGCTGTCCCGGCTCTTGTCTATTAATCACCATCGATGACATGCTGAGGTTTTGCGCAAGGTGCAGTGTCGAATGCGAAGTGAACGTTCTGTCAGTCGGATCTGACGACGACCGCTTCCTTTAGGGTTTACTGTGCGGAGGTACAGGGTTTGCCGTATGCGGCAGTATTCGTGTTTGAAGAAATTACAGTATGAATCGTAATGTACAGGGAATGTTGACAATGGGTGGAAGGATTGTGATGGTGACCTCTTGTCACCAGAGTGCGATGGAGGAGGATGATAAGAATCGGACGTCCAGCATCCCTTTCGTCAGAAGGACAGGTGCCGCAAGGTCCGCAGACTGATGGAAGCAGCCGTGAGATTAAAGACTTTTGTTGAGTAGGACGAGTCCAAAAGAGCCGATGCGAGTAATTGGCGACTGCCTGGCATGGATTGGTGAAAAAGGCAGCGTGGTCTCGTGAGATGTACAGCAAGGGGTGAGGGGGTTGCAACCTGAATATCAACAAGGAGGAATGTGAGATTTGGTCGAAGGAGTCGTGTGTTGAGCCTGAAGCGCGTCGACTGCAAACGCTAGCTATGTACAGGAGGCGTTGTCGACAGTGAGGCTTCAGGGAAGGGATGTTCAAAAGTGAGTGAAGGTGGAGAGGTCGATCCAAGGGAGATGTAGATCAGGTCAAGGTCTAGCGTGAGGAAAATAGCAGTCAAGTCGCCTTAGCTCCTTGAACCCCCAGACGTTCTTTCTTTGGATTTCAGGGTCCACTTTTTGGGAGACCGTAGAAGGTACTTTTGCGTCACGGTCCTCAAAGTGTCCTTTGGGTCTTGCAATATTTTAGAAAGAGAAGCAAAACCCTTTGAAGACTACCGTAGAATGGTAATTTCTATTCAAGACTCGACAGCATTCCGTGACGAGGGCATGTCCCGGATGCATGTCTTTTGTTGGGCTAAAAAGGCACAACTCTCCACAGAATCCACATTTCTTTGCGGCTTCCTGCCGCAGCCTTGCTTGTGACAGGGGGCCACTCCAGAGTACTCTCGCGATCCATAGGCTGATGCATGTGGTCGACACAATCTAGCTTGCGACTATACGAAAGCATGTGTAATTCTATGCCGTACCATG
Source organism: Elsinoe fawcettii (assembly GCA_007556565.1). Classification (NCBI taxonomy): domain Eukaryota; kingdom Fungi; phylum Ascomycota; class Dothideomycetes; order Myriangiales; family Elsinoaceae; genus Elsinoe; species Elsinoe fawcettii. The sequence continues at coordinate 1,186,795 of SWCR01000005.1, read as the reverse complement.
AGGCGACAGACGAGGACAGGAAGACAAAGCAGTGTCAAGTTCGATTGCTGGTAACACAAGGTCTATCAGGGAGAGGATCCGATTCGTCACTTTCTCATGATGAGCAAGACTACCCACGCTGGGCTTGCAGATCGCTGGTCCGCAAGTCTGTTCCACCGGCCGGCATGACTCTGTCTCAGAGTTTCTGGCTGAGAAAGATACGAAAATACTTTTCTTGGGCTGAGAAGAGTGGGAACAGGCTTTGCTTTGCTGGCAAGTGGAGGAGACATGACCGCATGCTTGGTATCAGACAAGGCTTTGCCGAGTACAAACGCCGCGAGTCATTTACCATTCTCACAGATCCGAGAGGCTCTTCATCTCCCGAGTGGTGTGCATCTTGTTGGACGAGGCCAAGAGTGCCTGAGGTTTCAAATAGCCTCGCTCACCATACACAAATTCCGGTCGGCGTGCGATACGGGCAGAACCTGGATGCAATCGACCGACACGTCGAAATGGCAAGTGCTTTCTACGGGGCTACCCCCTGTTCATTCTTCTCCTCCCTCCCGCATCTCCTGTCAAGAGGCTTGCAAGCCACCCGCCAGGAGCGTCATAACTGGGCCGCAAGAGACACGTCGAGTTTCATGTCTCGGGGTGTATGCCTTTTGACTGGGCCTTTTCGTGGTCAAGTCGCACAAGACAAGCTGCTTCTTGGATCTAGATTCTCGTCAAGACTTGCCTTGTGGTGCGGTACCCTTGACTTTTGCTCTGTCGCAAGTCGGGACATGGTGTGATTCTGTCTCGCACTGTCTCTCCCCATCATCACGGGCAGACACGCAAATGCTATTTTCATTCATAGTCATGGAAACACTGCATATCCATTGTCGATAAGCAGCACTCGATTGATTCCGGCTTCTGTGTTTTCTCCTCCAAGCTGCAAGTTTCCAATAGCCCAGATACCGGCATGGCTGCACCGTATGGAAACCTCCGAGCTTGTACACAGTAGTCAAAAAGCAAGCATACAGGCAAGACTGCAGAAGCTGAAACTAAAAGGAGCCGAATGCTTTATCACAGGCAACTTCTGGAAAGTGACCAGGCCAGACCTTCTGCAGAGCCAAAGTTGATGGTAAAATGTCCAGCATGTTGTGAGAGAATCAACAGCTACCCTGTTCTCATCTGGCAAACTCTTCCATGTCCTCGCCATGATCTGCAAGCAGTGGGAGATTGCGAGCATGCTATCACATCGCCATAGACGCAATCTTCCATATTGAGCAATCCACTTGAGCCAATGGCGGCAAGACTGCGGTCGATCAGCTGAAGGTGCTTTTGGGAAAATAGATGACCGAGTGGACACTTTCTCATCTGTGCCTGGTTGAGATTACTGTGATTTGCCAACGATTGGCGCTTAGTGATCTTAGTCCCCGTGCACTAAGCCTGTTCCTGTCGCCAGCGCGAGTCAATTCCAGGCAAAAATTGGTTTTCGATAATTAGGGGCCCGTGCGAGAGGAGATGGCTCCTCCACAGCCCAGCAACAACTCCAAGAGAGCAAAGGCACACCTGCCAACCGCCGCCGTCAAGCCAAACCACTCTTCATTGCTTCCATATCCACGACTCTCGACTTCTTCTTCCTCACCTTCGCCACGCGACCGTCTCCCTTCACTCCCTCTCACACTCCTTAACGACCGCGGCATCAGCTTCACTCTTTTAGCTGATCGCTCGCATTTCGTTCCTTCTTCACGCCATCCAGCCAGTATCTGCACATCCGGTATGCCGCTCGAGTCCTGCACACAAACATCACAAATCTCCTTGCATTCCACAAACGCCAGCAACCTTCTCCAGCCATCACACGTTCACCACTAATTTGTTAACGCAGCATTACGACATCACGTTGGCACAATTCTACCTTTTGATTCCCACCGCAACCACCATTCGATCTCTAGTAGATTCAACGGTTCCCAACTGTGCCACAGCCTTAGCCGCCAGCCAAACTCTACAACGCGTCGAAAGCCGTTGTACCCAGGACGAATTTACGGGCATCACAAACCCCTCAATCAACTCGTCACCATGAACCAACAACTTCACATCATGGCTCGCGATGCCGATGGCAGCATCTTTGACGACCCTACCATGTCCAAGCTCCTCATAGCCCTACTTGTCCTAGTAGTGGTCGGATTACTCGTCTCCCTTACCCTACTTTACATGAGGCACCAAAGGAGGAAGCGCGAACAACGCAATGCCCTACCACATTACGAACGACCCATGTCTGCACGATCAAATCACCGACGTCTCGTCATCAGACCCGAGTCGTCCTACGTTTGCCAGGAGAAGCAAGCCTTCCTCGCCTCGTCGGATGCTCCACCGCCAGCAAGCCCTGTCCCGGAGATCCGCATCACATTGCCAGAGGATGTTGACTCGTCAGGCAAGACGCAGTCAGGTCGGGTCGTCGTCGTCCATGTCGGCGACACATCTGTTGGCTTCGCCCCTTACGAGGAGAAGCTACCAACATATCAACAGAACGAGTCGGACAGATTTCAGTCTTTGGATCTTGACCGTATTGGAGGACTGAAGGAGAAGGAATACCGATGATCTCATATCGTCGCCAGAGACTTTCCACGACCCACTTCATGTACAGCTCATACCATCTGAAGTCAACATCGGCCGGGTCACGCTCTCGACAATACGCCGTGACTTTAACGACCTTCGCTTCTCACGATATGAATTTCTTCACTTCGGCATTGCAGCGTTTCAGCATTTGCATCAGAGTATCAATCATCCCTCTCCTTGGTTGGGGATTGTCTCTGCACAAACCCTTTTTCACACGACTCAATGGCACCATGAGCATACCCCGAACCAACAAAACGTACGGTACCAGGCCACACCATTGCTTCTACACTCCCGTCTGTCAATCTCCATGGGACAATTCAACACTTCATCAAGGACTAAACCCCTCACTTACTTCACATTACTTGTATAATGTATATAATTACAATGCGAGCTCCGGCCTTGTGCCGTTGAGCAGCAATGACAAAAGTTCAAATCTAATATGATCTTGACTGATTGCTATCTTGCACGTTTCATCGCACGATCGCCTTGAATCAATACATGTACAATGGTGATCTTGCTTGAATATCATCTCCCTATACAAAAACGCCAAGCATTTGCCCGACTTGCTTCGGAGCCAACGTCCATTGAAGCACGAGTCTTCATACGGACGACAAGGTGAGAGTGAAACCCCCGGCACTCTCCAAGCACGCGTAATTACCTCGAAATATGGATTGGTAATTACTGTACTGCAATTGGACCTTGACGAAATATGGCTGGGCCACCAGCACAAGCTCAGCAGAGCTCAACTCCGAGCGGTCCACCCTCGAACAAAAATTTGGAGAGTGAGATCCGGCAGAGCAACAAAGAACGACGCAACTCCTTCAACCTATCTCTGGGTCTGTTGACGGGCGTCTTCTCGCTGTTCCTGTAAGTACATGACATTCACGGGCCACTCGACCATTCTCCTGACCTGAGTAGAGTCCTCCACGTCCTCGGCATCTACTTGTTTCTCAGCGGCTTCCTACTGACCCGATTGGTGCTGGACGACAAGTCAGAATGTGCTGTACCTCCGATAGCACTGTCAGACAAATATGAGGCGGGCTCAGTCGAGAGAGGCTGCTGGCATCCAAAGAGGTTTGACAAAGCTGTGGTGGTGATTGTGGATGCGCTGAGGTACGACTTTACTGTACCTTTCAGAGCATCTGCTGGACAACCAGATCCTCGACAATACCATAACGCCCTGACGGTCTTCCACGAGATTGCGTCGAAACAACCAGAGAATGCAGTTCTGCTACCATTCATTGCTGACCCACCTACGGCCACGATGCAGCGACTAAAGGGCTTGACTACTGGTACATTGCCCACCTTTATCGATGCAGGATCAAACTTCGCAGGTACAGCCATAGATGAGGATAACCTCGTGTCGCAGTTGAGAAACGCGAGCAAGACAGTGGTACATCTTGGAGATGATACATGGCATTCTCTGTTTCCAGGTCACTTTGACCCAGAGATGACAAAGCCATATGACTCTTTCAATGTGTGGGACCTCTTCACGGTTGACAACGGTGTCACAGAGCACATCTTCCCGCTACTCGACAAGGCCAACGCCTCTCGCTGGGACGTCATCTTCGGCCACTACCTTGGGGTTGACCATGCCGGTCACAGATACGGTCCTGATCATCCCGCCATGAACTCAAAGCTCAAAGAGATGAACGATGTCTTTACGAGAATGATAGACGTCGTTGATGACCGCACACTTCTGATAGTAATGGGTGATCACGGAATGGATTCCAAGGGCGATCATGGAGGCGAGTCCGATGATGAAATTGAAGCAGCCATTTGGCTCTACTCCAAGAAGAAAGTCTTCGGTCGAGCCTACGACGCCCCCAAGACCGTACCTGTGACCGCAAAGGAACGACCGATTCGCCAGATCGACCTCGTCCCTACTTTGTCACTTCTGCTTGGTCTACCTATTCCTTTCAACAACCTTGGTCGTCCGATCGAGGAGGCATTCATAGACAGCACCAACTTCGACTTTCCAAATTTGGCCAAGGTCAACCGCATCACTGCCGCCCAGATCAGACGCTATCAGGAGAAATACACCGCAGCCAGGAAGATTGACCCGGCCGTCCTGTCGAGGGTCGACGGCATGTGGAAACACGGAGCAGCTGCTTGGGAGGCGACTCAAGAGATCCAGTTCCCACCACCTCCTGTCTGGCGTACGGCATATGATGTCTTTACCGATTATCAGAAAGAAAATCTGCAAGTCTGTCGGGACCTGTGGGCACGTTTCGACAATGTCAGTATCTTCCATGGCATCCAAGTGCTGGCTGCTTCTTTCGTCGCTCTTCTCATATTTGCTCGTGGTCTAGACGGGGAGCGTCCCGCTGCAGCGGCAGCGTTACTGATCAGAGGAGGCATCGGTGGTGCGGGTGGCGGTCTCCTCGGATACATTACTTATTCCATCCTGGGCTTCTCTCTCATCACTACCGTGGTTGACTTTACCGCCATGGGTAGTCTTGTTGGCATTGCGACAGTGTTTTACTCATTCCGAGACAAGATCAGGCTTCTTAATCACACCTTTTGGGGCTGGTTCTCTTCGATTACTGTACTTCTACTCTGCGCTGGATTTGCCGCAAACTCATTCACCATCTGGGAGGACGATATCTTGCTATTCTTCTTGATCACTTTCGGCATACTCATGGGCCTTGCGTCATTGAAGCGAACCGACCCTATGGATCGGTTCCTCGGCGTCACACAATCAGCGTGCTTTATTGTCTTTACTCGAGCATCTTCCTTCCCTCGACTTTGCCGAGAAGAACAGATGCCATACTGCAAGTCGACCTACTACGCATCAGCAACTTCATCCACCTCTTCTTGGTGGCAACTCCTCATTCCCTTTGTCGTATCAGCACTCCTCCCCAGTGCCATCCGCGACTTCTTCCTCCGCTCTCAAAACTACCACGGCTCAGCCGTCATTTGGATCGGCATCGCCCTGCGCATAGGCCTGACCATGACGGCGCTGTACTGGCTCCTCGACTCCGCCGACGACAACGACTGGTTCCCCTCCCTCTCCTCGTCGACCCTCAAATCCACCCGCGTCCTCATCGCCCAAATCGTCCTCGCCCTCTCCTACGCAGCAGGGTACAGCACCTACGTCTGGGCATCCCCCTTCATCAGCGTCGAAGAACGCGCCGCCCCCACCCCCTCCCCACAAACCACCTCCTCCGCCCCCCTCGACCCCTCCAACCCCACCTCCGAGATCTTCACCTCCCTCGCCCCTCCCCCCGCCGCCAAACCCCAGATCCTCATCTACGGCTACTCCAATACGCACGGCACGCGCACCTTCCTGCTCGCGACAATCTGGATCCTGCCCCTCCTCCTCGTGACCAAACCAATGGGCCACCTCCCCTTGTCCCTGCTATGTCTCTCCATCCTCTCCCTGCTCGAGACTCTCGACGCGCTGGACTTGCGCGCCTCCCCGCTCGGGCCCGTGGTCTTGGCTCTGCTGGGGAACTTCCACTTCTTCAAGACAGGCCACTCCGCTACCCTGAGCAGTATCCAGTGGGAAAGCGCGTTCATCCCCCTCACTACCGTGCGCTACCCGTGGTCGCCCCTCCTTGTGACGCTCAACTTCTTCGCGCCGGTGATCCTGTGCGCGGTCGCCGTGCCAGCTATCAAAACATGGAAGATCCCACCCCGGACGAAAGGGGGGGAAATATTAGATGGTGTGGCGAGGGATCTGGGGACGTATCTCGCCGTGTACAGCGCGGTGGCGCTGGCGACGGTGGTGGAGGCGAGTTGGTTGCGGAGACATTTGATGTTGTTCAGGATCTTTATGCCGCGGATGTTGTTGGCGGTGGGTGGGTTGGGGATGGCGGGCGTGTTTGGGACGGTGGTGGGGTTGGTGGGGTTGAGATGGGCGGTGGGGAGCGTGGGGGAGGTTTTTGGGTGGGCTTGAGCAAGTATCCATGACTACCACAGAACGCAAAGGGAAGAGGATACGAGAAGGTGACTGGGATCATGTTGAATCCGTGGTGGATCAAGGATGCAGTGAGGACTGGTGCATGCAAGTGAACAGGAAAGAGGGAAAGCTCATCGAGACACAGACATGATGTGAAGGTCGGGATTTTCGACGATCAGACGTAGAGGCTGAGTGATGACAGAGGATATGATAAGCATAAATACCGCTAATATAGACGTCGCTATCTCTGTACAATGCCTTCCATCTCGTGCACCTTGTCTGCATCATGACTATTACCCTCCTCATGATCTCCGGACTTCCACACAGATCTCGTGCATTTACGCTCGCTCACACTATCTGATATTCCAACGACATCCCCCACAACCCCACCCCTCAACATCCACTTCACGCCTCGCCAACATCTGTCTAGCCTCGAAGGCCTTCTAAGCGCCGCTCGTTAGATGATCAACAGCCTGTATCCATTAGCCTTTGCTCTCCATCACATCCCGTCCAGCCCTTGCTCTCTCCCCTCCAAGCAGTGGTTGTGGAGAAGGACTCACCTTGTTAATATCATAATCGTACTTCTCCAACGCATCCAACGCCTTCTGCCTCGGATACCCCATGCCCGTCAACCTCTTCAATATCGGATCATCATGCTCACTGCTCTCACTCATCGATCTCTCCGTCAGATCCGGTCTGCTTCCGGCGGGCGCCATCGCAGCGATCGGACTCGTCGCCTTTGGCGTCGCCGCGTCATCGCCTCGACTCTCACTCGACGGGAGCTCCGGTGTGCCCAGCTCTTTTGCGGGGGCGGGCGCGCTGCTGTCCAGTCCGGAGAATATGGCGTCCCAGTCGTGCGCGCCTCCCGCTCCGGCGGACGTGGCGCCCGTGCTGCCGCTGCGCTTGGTGAAGGCCGAGTCCATGTCTACTTTGCCGAAGTCGGAGAAGCCGTTGCTCTGCGGTGGCTGCGGGGTTTGCTGGCTGCTTGCCATGCCGGCTGTGGTCATGCTTGCTGCGGGTGAGTCAAAGGTAGGGTTGAATTCGGCTTCGCTTTGGTTGTCGGGGAAGTCGAATTTGGATGTGTCGTCTGCGGCTTTGGCTTCCGAGAGGTCGGCAAAGTCGTCGAATTCGTCAAAGGCGTTGGAGGGTTTGGGTATAGCGGAGGAAGGGGTGGGTCCTGCTGGGGTGTCATCCCATGTGCTGAGGGGACGGGAGGAGGCGTCTTGGAAGACGTCACTTGTCGCACTGCCTGGGAATAGAGATGATCCCCCGCTGGGTGTGGATGCATGAGCAGAATTTGAGGGTACCGAGTGAAGGCGCGGTGAGGCTGTTGGATCCTCTCGTGCTGGCAGTAGACCATCAAACTCGTGGGGAAAGTTCGAGTTGCCGTTCTTCGGCTCATACGGTGGTGGCGACGACTGAGCATTTTCGGCTGGCGGTGGTTCCGATGTAGTCTGAATTGCTGGAAGTGCCGTCGAAGTCGTTTCCTCCGTGGCTGGTTTTCCAGCAGCTGCGGCCCCGTTGGTCTTTGGAGTCGGTGTACCAAAGTTGTCATCAAAGCCATCTTCGTCATCGTCGTCGCTGGAGCTGTCCTCTGCCGGCTCAGTCATGGGATAGAATTGCTCATCAGCTTTAGGCGCATCGCCTCGAGGTCCAAATACATCAGCGTTGCCGTCCTTGGAATTTGCCGGCTTGCCAAAGTCAGCAAAAGCCGCATCGAAGTCGTCATTCGAAGATGCCGGAACAGCTTGAGCAGGTGCTTTTTGGGGCGAAGACTCGTCAGGGAATGCGCCTGGAATTGCATCTTTGGACAAAGACATGGTCGAAGGATTGCCGACGATACCAGGTCTCTGCGAATCACCGCCTGGTACTAAAGTAGCCGCATCTGAAGATGTATCTTCATCAAAAGGGGAAGATCCAAATCCGCGAGCAGCGGTACCTGATGGTCCAGTATTATTCGTGGAGACTGCATCAATCGCGCTCGCCGGTGGCATTGCTTTCGTCGAAGAAGTGATCGATCCTGTGCGCGAGCCTGTTGTATGTATTGGCAGCATACCTGGCGTGAATTGCCTTGACTCGGGTGGGGGTGGCGCTTCCGCACTGGAAGGGCTCATGCTTCGGACGACTGGTGGTGGAGATGCAGTGGGTGTCGGTCGACCTGAAGATACAGATCTAGTTTGATCCACGTCGGGCCGAGTAAACGAGACAGGAGGCGGGGTGTTGGACTTGGACGCGGCAGGTCCGAACAGCGCATCAAACGCGCTCGGACTCGGGGCTCCAGCTAAAAAACCAGTAGTTGGAGACTGCACACCTGATGGCGTTCCCTCGGCTGGTGCTGGACCAGAAGGCTTGCGAAAGAACGGGTTTGTGTTGACTGATGGTGCAGGACTTGCTACTGACGAAGTGGGTACTGGTGATGTAGCAGCGCTTCGGCTTTGTTCGAGCTCTTGAGATTTGGTAAGATCGCTTATCTCGTTGTTGAGTTTGTCACGCTCGCCCTCGTTGGTGCTGAGCTGCTTCTTGTTGATGGCCACCATACCCTTCTGCTGTCGCGCCTCAGATCTCATCTTGTCAATTTGTGGTTTCAGTTGCGAAATTTCGGTATTGAGCTGGCTGATGCGTGCTTTGAGGTTGGCATTCTCTGCTCGATCCGCTTCGAGAGCCTGGGAGATCTGAGCGTGCTGAGTCTGCAGATCCTGATGGGAGCCTTCGATCATCGCGAATTCTTGTTGCAACTTTCTTGTCTCATTCCGAGATGCTGTTAATTGCTGTTCAAGGGACTTTACAGTCTGCACCTCCTGCTCATACTGAGACCGGAATTGCGCAAGACGCTGTTGCAGCTCCTGCTTCTGCGAGTTTGTGTTTGCAACATCTCGTTCATGCGTCGTCCGCTTAGTCTGCACATCTTGCATCTGGTTCCGTAGATTGCCAATCTGTGTAGACATGTTCGCCAATTCTGTAGTCTCTTCTGTAAGTTTCTTGCTCTGCTCTTCGTCGCCATCGCCAAGAAGATCATCGTTTGCAGATGGCTGTGGTATTTGAGGACTCCGTGCCTGGGGTTGTGATGAAGCTGCACTCCCGCCTGTATTCTCCACAGCAAGGCTGGCACCGAAGGCAGAAGTTGGCTGGAAAGGTTTGAACATGTTCGACTGCCCGGACTGACCAGTGAACTGTGGTGTGAAGGGCTGCGCCCTGTCATTCGAGAAAGGGTCAGTGTCGAAGGGACTCTTGCCTGCTGCCGACCCCCCAGTCGTCTGGATTGTCTGTTGCGGCGCCGCTTTCACCGGAGACGAGTCAAGACCAAACAGATCATCGGCGGCAGATTTGGGCATCTGTGGCGTGTTGTTAGACGGCACATCGAAGTTCGGCGCTGTCGACGGCGCAGCTTGCTGCTGTTGTGGTTGAGCTTGAGGTTGATTACGCATGCTTGGAGGCACTAGAGCTGCAGGTAGAAAAGCCGGGAGAGATGAGCCGCTTCGTGACTGTCTTATCAGATACATCGCAACGGCAAATTCATCCCTGTTAAGTTGTCCTTCAGATCGAATATCTGCGAGATCCCAGATAGAAGCCAAGGTCTCCTCGGAGAGACCCGAATCATTGAAAAATTTAACGGCTTGCTCTCCAGTCAAATACCCAGATCTGTTGGTATCGATATTGTCGAAGAATTGGTCATATTTGGCTTTCTCTTGTGGCGTGATCAGCCAGTTCGAGCCTGTTGTCTGCGCGACCTGTGCCGGTGCCGCACCATACGGCGGTCTTGCAAGCGGGCTTGAGGTCCTCTGCGGTCCTGTGAACTGCCTCGATACAGCCGATGGAGGTCCTTGCGGCCGCGGTCCCGGTTGTCCCCTTCTCTGCGCGGCCTCGTAAAGACCAGGAGGTAGTGCCGAGGGCAACGCTGTCATAGTTCGGCTCTTAAAGGACGTGATCAGGTGCATAGCAATTATGAATTCTGTAATGTCCAAAGCGCCCTTCTGTTCTCGGTCTGCAAGACTCCATATCCGGCCAAGTATTTCATTCGGTAGTCCTGCTCGTTCGAATATCGATCGCGCTGCCTCGCCTGAAGTTGTCAGTCAAGCACCTGTCTTTGGCCTCCCCGAAAGACCATACCTGACAGTAGACCACCTTGCGCGCCCGATCGTTCAAAGAGGCCTGAGTACTGGGCTGCTTTCTCTGGAATGATAGGTGGTATGCGGATGCCACTTCCTTGTGGTTGTAACGGATTTGGTTGCGATGTCGCTACTGCTGGCGAGCTAGGCGCAAGGTTGACTCCATCGAACTTCGGGATACCGCCGGCTTTCGTGCTTGTTAGTGGTTTCCTACACGATCCTGAGGCAACGTACGCTTGAAAGCAAGCTCAGGTGTAGGGTCTCGTCCAGCTTGGTAATGCGCGATCAGTCGCAGTGCGACACAGAAACCAGCTTTGGTGAGCAACCCCCGATTCTCTGTATCTGCCAATTGCCAGATCTGCACCGACCAGTATCAGCCAATTTGTCCCTGTCCCCTTCTTCAACAGCTCAAGCAACATACCTCGCCCAAGACATTCGGAGCCAATTTTGTCTTTTCAAAGAACTTGACGGCGACCTCTCCGGTGACCACGCCGAGGCGATCCGTGTCTGCCTGCTGGAACAGTTGACTGAAGACACGCTTCTCGTCAGGAGAGAGATTGAGAACCGGAGGGTCTTCCGATGCGTCAGTGACATCCTGAACTCTCATACAACCTTGTATGCTCACTCATATCACCGGAGTCTCCCATGGTGTGCAATGCGTTATAAGGTCAAGACTCGGCTCTCAGATCGATGATGCCTAGGATGCGCTCGAGGACCTAGCGATGCAATGACACGGCGACGTGAAGCGACGTGATTGCTATTGTAAGTGCAGCCGAGGTCAGGTATTGTTATAAGTAAGCGTATCTCGTCATTGTTCGTCAAAACGTGAAAAGTAATTGAACTCGAGGGCAGCTCATTTCAAGATGGCCGGAGATGAGAAGCTTTGACCACATGACATCGACCTTCCGATGCTTCCATACCACTCAAAGCAACACGTTCGGTACATTATACGACAGCTTCTGCAACACTTAGACTTCCTTGAAAGGTTCATATGAGATGTTTGGACTTATCATTAATCGTTCTGAGAGGTGAGTCTACAATATGTACAATGATCGTGGTATTACAGCCACACTTCCTCTGTGTTTCATAGAAGAATCACGCAAGAACTCCATTGAGTCTATGATCATCTCTCATGATCGTTTCTGCGGTCTGACAAGTGCCTCCTTCTATCCCGTTGAGATTCGCAAAAGGCCAGACCGGGTATCACTTCGTCCTTCCGACGCCAAGGAGCTCTGCCTAGAAGCCAGTCCGTAACACTGACGACCTTGTTCGTCCGGTCATAGTTCCCTCCTTCCTCGGCATGTTCGATGGTGTGCTTCAGAATGCGTCCTTCATCATCAAATTCGAAGATGAACAGCCCACAGAACTCCTCGTCAGTGCTTTCTCCCTTGAGCATGCGAATGAGTCTGTCGACTTGTTCGGAAGCTGAGATGCCGCGGTAGATCTTGCTGCCCTGCTCTTTCGATTTTCCACAAGTCTTCCACTTGACTATAAGCTTCTCATCCCTGCAGCCTGGCGAGACAGTAGTACCTCCGTTGCGAACCATGCGCTCCGAGACGATGGTGAGCTTGACGTTCCCCACAACTGGCAAACGTCCCCAAGCAACAGGCGCAGTCCAAAGAGCTCCAGTGTACGGTATCCGACCGGTCACTGTCGGAAGATGTGGATGCGTCGAGGGAAACAGGTGGAGTGATATCTGCGGCGAAAGGATCTCCTGTGGCAAGGGCGAGGCAAGTAAAGTAGGCAGGCGCTCATGCAAGGTTCTGATCGCTGACGGGGTCAGAGATGCTCACGTAGTATATCTTACGCTGGTCAAATGCTTCACTTACTTTTGCCGAGCTTCAGAGTCCTCTCGTCCGGAGGAGGTCGATCAGGTTGTGGTTTCGATTTGTCCGCTAAAGTGATGGCATCGTCCTTGTCGTGCACGTCGAAGATATGCTGCTTGCCGACCTCTACTTTCGCAAAGCCCCTCTTGAATATATGATACTCCCGAACCGCAGTCTGCCTCGACAAGGCTCGCGCGGCTATCGGGACATTTCGCGGAAGCCTGAAGCGAGCTGTCGCTATCGCGCGCATCAACTCTGATCAGATATGGTTGAGCTGACTATCACATAGATTCTGCTCCGTGATTAGCGGTTCGTTTGAGAAGGAAGGTAGACCGACCTGTCAACGAAAAAGCGGGAAGCCATAATCAGGGTTAGGGTTGCACATGGAAAGGTCCACAATGACGTCGCTCGGCATTTTTTGAGATCTCATCCTGACCGCGATCTTCAACCCCACAAGATCCCCTCAACTACACCACGACTGGCAAGTGCCATGTTGGTCAATTGTAAGCCATGATGAATTTGAATGCCGGGTGCCCGTCTTGCGGACTATTTTTCTCATGTCTTTTCCCTTCCTTTCTCTCCTGAGTAGAACCGCAAGAAGAACCTGCAATCTTCCACCTTCTATCTACAGGACTACCAGAATGGCCTCTACAAGTCCCCCCGCATCGGGTGGTAAGCGCATTGTATTCACAGGTGGCTCAGGAAAGGCAGGACGTCATGTGATTCCATACCTGCTTTCCAAGGGCCACTCCGTTCTCAACCTCGATCTTGCGCCCTTCCCAAAGTCGCATGATCCGGAAGGCAAGGTGTTCACGCTCATTACCGATCTTACCGACTCCGGGCAGGTGTTCAACGCTCTCACCACACACTTCGACTACACCGGCTACGAGGGCTCATCAGTTCCCAAGGCTCCCGATGCAGTCATTCACTTCGCTGCGTTTGCGCGCAACATGCTTGTTCCAGACAATACCTGCTTCGTCTCCAACATCACCTCGACTTACAACATCGTCGAGGCCGCTTCGAAGCTTGGTGTGCCTAAGATCCTGGTCGCAAGCTCCGAAACCACGTACGGCGTGTGCTTCGCTCAGGGCGATGCCGACTACCACGCCTGGCCACTGGAGGAGGACTATGATGTCGACCCGATGGATTCATATGCCCTCAGCAAGATCTGCGGTGAGAAGGCGGCCCGCACATTTGCTCGTCGGTACGGCAATGATATCTATGCTCTGCGCATTGGCAACGTGATCGAGCCGCATGAGTATGAGCAGGATTTCCCCACGCATGTTGGCAAGCCCGAGACGCGCAAGCGGAATGCATGGAGTTATATTGACGCACGAGATCTCGGACAGATCTGCGACTTGAGCATCCAGAAGAGCGGGCTTGGATTCCAGATTTTCAATGCCACAAACGACAATATCACCGTTACTGAGCCCACTGCGCAGTTTCTGAAGAAGACCACGCCTAACACGCCCATCACCCGCGAGTTGGATGAGTTCGAAGCCCCCTTAAGCAACAGGAAGATCAGGGAAGTGCTTGGTTTCAGGCAACAACATGACTGGAGAATGTACTACAAGCCATAACTTCCATTCCTTGTGCGAGCTCTAAGCAAGTAGATATAGTCATGTATATACAGTGGTATCATAGCACCTGCTCAAAATGCCTATCACGTTCATCGTCCCCAAACTCCTTGTCCAAAGCCGGAGGTGTGAAGCTCGAATGACCCGGCTTCGTCTCATCGTTAATCATGACCTCGTAACCTAGGATCCCAATGTCCCACGTCAAATCACATGCTTTGCAATGCACCGTGTTGCTCCTCAAGTCCAGCTTCGCCTGCTTCCCACATCGGAAACACCCGAAACCGCACCTCTCACATCTCGCCTCCCCTTTTTCTGCCGGGAGGCACTTGTCCCCACAACTACCACAAATTGCTATCAGGCCTTTCATAGCTGCCCGCAGTCCCTCAGGAGCTGGTAGTCTCAACTGTCCCGGCACCCTCTCCTCAGCCCGCCCACTAGCCTCTACCTCACCATCGCCCTTGGGCAAGTAGCCACAATCAAGCTCACACGCCTTGATCTTCGGCCCACCGTCCACATACCTTTTCCGCATCTTCTTCCATCGGTTCCTCTGATGCCAGAGCTCCTTCTGAAACTTCGCCGCCTGTATATGCAACCCCGCCTCCTCTTTCGTCAACATAGTCTTGCTCGGAACATACCCCGGCCCCTGCACCGCCTGCCTTATCGGCGACGCACCATGCGGCTTGAACTCCACCTTCCTCTCAGTCACCAGCTTCCTCCACAGCGGCTCTTCCTGCACCTCTGGCTCCGGCGCAGGGATGAAGTCGAACCTCTCCGCCTCAGCCAGCGAGACGTCTTCCCTCCCGATCTCGAGCAAGTTCAATCGTCCCTGGTCCTCTCCCACCAGCAACTTTGTCGCGTCACTGCTGAACGCCCCAGACATGATTGCCGACGAGAACTTAATCAGGTCTTTGACGTGCGAATCCTCGTTGGCGACATAGGGGTTCCACACCTTGACCACCCCGTCCGACGAGCCAGAGAAGAGCCGATCACGCGTGCCGCCGTAAGACAGAAAGCGGATACCCGTGTCCGCCTCCCAGCGCTTCCGCTCGTGCGGAAGGACGCTGAGACACGAGCCATGCGTGAAAGTACGCAGCGGCTCCTGAGTGGACTTGGTGAAGCGGATGTCCCAGAGGTAGACTTTCCCATCTGTACTGCCCGCGCTGATCAAGTTGTCGTCGAAAGGGGAGTAGATGACGTCGTTAATGTCCCGGGCGGGACACTCGAGTTCGACGTGGCTGCGCAGACCGGCTTGGCCTTCGCCGAAGAGGCGGATTATGGTCTTCATGCCGTGGTTGAGTTTGCCGAAGCCGACGCTGGCGACGACGAAGGCCGTGTGCCCGAGTCGCGGGTTCCAGGCGACGTCGAACACGTTGCGCGGGTAGCCGAATTCGATGCGTTGGCCGGTCTCGCAGTCGATCAGGCAGGATTCGCCCTCGATGTCGATGGCGTCGTCGTCGGCGTAGAGGAGCTGCTTTTCTTGCGCAAACCCGGCGAGGATGTATTTGCTTTGATGTGCTGCGGTGCCCCATTTGAGTGCAGAAGGGTAGATTGGCTTGCCAGTACCGGCGTCCTTCGAGCCTACAGCATGTACCAGGCGGGGTGGGTTGCCCGCATCGGTATGCAGAATTCGAATGCTGCGATTTGTTGCAGAACGTTCTCCTGTGGCGATGAGGCCAGTGTGCTGGCTGATTGTAAGGAGATCTACTTGAGCGTCATGCTGATAGATGCCTTCAAGCTCGGTTCCCAACACTTCGTTCTCCAGTACATAGCTGCTTAGCTTACCGTCCATGGATACTGCGTGGAGTCGTGCACTGTCCGGCGAAAAGCCCACCATCTGCACAGTTGTGAACATTCGTGGATCTTGGGTCTCTCGCATAGAATGTGAGGCATTGACGCCTTTGTCCACGACCGGCCTTTGGACGTGATGATCTGGTAGTTCACGCACCTGTCCTGTTTGATCGCCGACCAATAGATTTCGAGGTCGGTTGTACTGCATGCTGTTTGCATCACTGAGTACCACCGCTCCGCCAGCGAAAAACCTATCGTCGGGAGACCATGAAACTGTGGCGACATCTCCGGACGCATCATCAATATACTTCGAAGGTCCGAGACTTTCATATCCCAGGTTGCGAATGCGGGAATGGGTGTAGGCACTATTCCGTGATCGAGCGGATCCGAGACCGAGTTCCTGATTACGATGACATCTCAGAAGTTGATACTGCGGACCAAGCACCTTCTCTTGTTTTCCCTGATCTGAGTCCGAATCGACCTCTGCTTTGCTCGAGGCACGGGTGGGCTGCTTGCTTGCGCCTCCTGTCGCTCTACGCCTGAGGCCCCTGATCAAGCTCATCCGTGAAGGTGTAGCGGCGGATTCGGGATCGGCGAGACCACTCCTGTCGGGTCGTGTTGCACTTGCTGGAATATAGCTAGACTTGGAAGGCATCCGTGTTGATCTAGGAGGAACGGGTGGCATGCCCCCAGAAGTGTCCCTTGCTTGATGTTGAACCTTTGTTGACCAATGGACTTGCAACGAACCTCGAGATCTTTCCGGGAAGTAGGGCATGATTTGGGCCCAGGGCAACCCCTGAACCTTCTTGAGCTTGTAAAGTAACTCATTGTCTTCTTCTGAATACGTTTTGAAACCTCCTGGCTTGAGGCCTGCTGATATGACTTGTTTCTGGGCCGAGGTGTTGAAGATGACCTTTGTATCGGCAAGTCCATCGTCTGGGTACGACATTGATAGATCTCGAGATGGCTCTGGTGCAGGAACTTTGAGCGCATCTTCCTCATAGTACTCATCAGAAGTGCTGATAGGATCTGTAGGATCAGGTGGTGTCGGGCTTCGTCGTCGCTTCTTAATAGTAGCGCCTTGGTCATGATTGATCGGACGGTGTGTGCTTGATCGAACATCGCTCTCTATAGCTCTCTGGTGCGAAGGCGCAAGAACGCTACCTGGTTTTTTGGCCGGAATAGAGTCATCATCCGTTGATGCGCGGCTGCGAGGTCCAGATCGACGTCTTGAGACCGCACTGACAGAATTGCTAGAAGTCAGAGTATTTGACGTTTTGTTGTCAGTCTGCTGGATATTGGTCTGGACGTTCCCTTTTCGAACATTCTCTCCTGCGCCTAGATCAGATCCTCTTGAAGCGTTTCTCCACTGACGATCTTCTTGAAGTCCTCGCGGTACTGCTGGAAGAGGTACAGATGAGGATACCGTCGGTTTTGTCAGGTCACTATGGCGGCGGCTCGGATTACCAGCAAATTGCGCATCAAGAGTGCTTAGTCCAAGCTGTACGTTTCCAGATCTGTAGCGTTGTGATGTCGGCTGCTGCAACGCTTGCGTCCTCGATAAAGCTGCTGTTGTTCCCGAAGACATACCCTTGCGAGATTCAAGTCCGACGTCCGAAGTACCCGCTGCCTCTGAGGAAGTTCGCGGTGTCTGGGAAGTCGGTTGCTGGATCGCTGAAAGGGGTGCCGCGGCGAGGGGATTGGCGAGACCACTCTGGTGAAAACCATATCCATGCGAACTCAGCGATGCGTTTGATTTTTTGACGTTCCCAAGCAGAGCCTTGGCCTCATGAAGGTATGGTCTAGGGGGCGTTGGATCCGTTTTTGGCCGTGGTCTGGCCGAGAAAGGTGATATGGAGGCTCTCGGGGTTGGTATCTCGACCTTGCCAATGACCGGATCAGGTCGCTTAAGTCTCTCTTGTGCCGACTGCAAATAGTGCCGTGCGTCTCCGTGTCGATAGGGTTTAGGTTGAACAGCTGTTGCACCAGAGGCGCACGGTCGTTGTGCTATCCCAGCAGACGATACCGAAGTGTGACCATGCTGCTCAGGTCCCGGAACAGTGATCCTATGGCCATTTGTGGTCTGCTTGATCCGCTGCTTGGGGGCCTCGTTCAAGCCCCAGAGCTGTTCAAGATTGTCCAAAGATTCATCTTCGGAGCTATCATCGAGGTTCAATGGCCGCTTCTGCGTTCCAATGGACTTGCCGCTACTAGCACTGACATGAGGCGCTAGATACTTGGCTCTTGGGCTTTGAAATGCTGGTCGTTGTTGTCGCGGCGCACTCACTTTTAGGGGCGCGAAGTGCTGTACGCGCGTATCCTCGTCGTCGGATACCAGATCAATCACTTCTGGAGACATCTTGTGTAGCTGAAGCTGCAGATGATGAACTATTCATGTCTGTAGTAGTCATCTTGCTGTCAAGTGAAGCTCAACCCAGATGCAATAGCATGTCTCTTATCATTCACACCGAGAGCATGTGAGAGTGCTGGCGTCGCGCAACAGGCGCGTTTTATTGAAGCAGGCAGGGCAAGTCCTCCCGAAGTGACACAGAGTTTAGGTCATGTTTAAGCGAAAATGCTTAAAAGAGCCTGAAGCCCTAATTGATAGTTCAAAGATGCGAATTTAAGGACCTGTAAAGATCTCTTCATCTTCACGTTAACTTCTACAGCACATGCGGATCATGATTAATTGTGGTTGCGGCCACAATCCAGGTCTTCTTGATTAATCTTCAGGACTTTCTGGCAGGTCGTCATCGTCACAATTAGATCCTGAGAATCACCATGGTCATTTCACGATTGCGTGGCCCAATCAATTCGCTGCGAAGTAATAAATGAAAGTTTCAGGCTCTGCATTTGAACATGAATATATAGAGGAGTGACCGGGCCCGTTTCCACCGATTCAATTCCTTGATCACGGCGACAAGTAGGCTTTTCCTCAGCGTGGCAAAAACGGGATGTGCTCGATGGCTGCGCTGAGAACGAGAAGTGGGTAAACGTAAAAAGCTTGGCGCGAGAAACAGATTTGGAAGGTAACTGATGATGAATCTCAGTGCTCATGAGTCGGAGCCAGAGATTCTGTATACAAAGTGTGAGGCACAATTGGCGGACAGCGAGTGATGTTTAGTCTGACGGTTAACGACGAAACCGACAGTATCCGTGGATCGATGTGGTCAATCAAAATGAAGAAGAGAGTTGTGCATTACACATGGTAGTGAATGACAGAAATTGCCCCAGAGACAAGCTGCGTTCAGAATGAGGGAAACTACGCCGTAGGTTCAACTTTCTGCGTCCCACATCAATACATCGCGGGTCGACTGCCGAGTGATACCGTCCCGATTACGAAAGTCTGCGATCAGCGCTTCTCCAGATCTCTTCTACGGCCCGACCATACTGCCCCTATCTACCCATCTTGGCGCTGCTGAACACGCCACCGTCTATGCTTGTGGTCCATAAGGGTTTGGTCGATCTATATTTGGTGAAGTCCCCACTAGATCCGTTGCGCTGTATCATTGTGGTCGAGCTTTGACCTGAACCGTGAGAGGACCCTTGGTCTGGCCATACTTCTGGGCGAACGCTCGAGCTGCATCGCGGGTGGGGTTGTTCCACGCTGGTACATCCCAGACGAAGACGTCACAGCCGTTTGCTCTCATGGTGGCGATTGAGGTCAAGGCCCGTATCCAAATCTCACCATAGGCCGTCCTGACAAGCCCTCCAATATATCCGTTCATCAAATGCTGCTCGATAGAAGGAAGTATGTTGGTGACAAAATCGTGAGCCCCGTCAAGCGTTATGATCAGACTGTTCCATCCATCCCGCACCCAAGGCACAGCTTCAAGAATAGCTTCGATCATGGTTAGAATTGCATGGAGCTTCGTTGTTGTACACCGGGAGCCGTCCTCAAGGAGTGGATTGGTCATGCGGCACGTGGAGATCATGGGCGAGACGCTCTATGCACTTGTCATCATGCCTCTAAAGGGTTCCTCGAGGCCAAGCTCTGGATATACGATCGTTGGAACAAAAGCAGTGTTGCGGGCTGCCACGTAATACCGACTTGGTAGCATCGTGTCCATCCAATGAGAACACCAGCGCTGTTCTGTCGACGTGTGAAGCGGTACATGCTCTCCGTCGATCTTGGTGGTAGTTGTGACTGTTCGAGCCGTGAAAGCGAGAAATGGATTGGAGACTGGAATGGTGCAGATGCTGGGGCATCCAACAGGAGACAGCTGAGCCACCGGCGTGTTTGCCTGAGATCGAGTCGTCGAAGTCGCATCAAGGACATCGAGTTCGTAGTCGTCGGCAGTATTGATATTCCGGGTAGTATTGGAATTCGTAGCGTCGGGATCCATTGTGACGATTAATAGAATGGAAATGATAGATTGCAACAAGATACCGTGACCAATCAGTGAGAGACTTTGATGTCCTCACCATATAGCCAGAAGTGGCTTGGCGACGAATGCCCGACGGGAAGCGCAGTGAGAGAAGCAGGCGCTTCCGGAAGATCGTTGGGCGAGGTATGCTCAAGATTGACTTTCGGCAATTTGGCCTAGCGTCGCGATTTCCTCGGCTTGGCAGTGAAATGCGGCTCTGTTCCCATTCAGGCTGGTGACGTCTGTCGATCTTTTTGTGAGTCAAGGCAAACAGGTCCTCATCCACACTTATCTGGGAATAGACATCAGCTTTGGCAAGACAGACTCGGTCTCGAGTATCTAGCTCACTAACTTTCTGCCATGAGAGTTCCATCGTGGTGTCGTCAAGATGTCAGACACGTCTCGTAAACGACGATCAGCTAGACAAGCCCAGACGAGAAAAAGGAGCATCTATGCAGAGCCCGATACCGATGATAACTTCAGTTTTTCCGACGAATCTTTCTCCGAATCAGATCGGCCGACCAAGCGTGTCAGGTCTACAAGACCCAGTCGTAGACAACTCCGTGGCGACTCTGTAGATGCGGGGCCTACCAGTGAGGCGCCACCGAGTCCGCCAAAGACGTTCCGCAAGAAACCAGCTCGTCCACGACGTTCGAAGCGCAGCAACACAATTGGAGCCAACGTCATCAACAGGGTGTCCTCTCTTGTTGGCAGACCCCGAATCAGAAAGACGAGACGCCATGTGAAGCGGTATGTGAAGCCAGTCGCACAAGCAATCGAGATACCGTCAGACGGGAAGCACCCTTCATGGCCAAGTCTTCCATATGGGATTCTGTTGCAAATCTTCACGTACGCCTACACTGCAGATTCTCACACGTGGCTCCTCAAGACGGCCAGAAGCGTCTGCAAGGCGTTCGCCGAACCAGCTCTGACAGCATTCTATCAACAGCCGCGGCTACCGACATCGGCACACCTAGAAAATCTGCATGCTCTTGCCGGCTACCAAGATGGTCAAGGCTGGATGAATTATGCTGTCAAGGTCAGACGACTTGAGCTCGATATTCATGCCTTTGTCAATCGCAAGGAGGAAGATGAAACATTCGAGCTAGCAGAATTGATTGCAAAATTGCCAAAGCTCGAGTCAGTACTCATCACATCTGTGCAAGACAAGCCACCATATCGGCGACATGCACTGCCAAGGTGGAAGTATCCCAGCACTTTGTTTGACGCCCTCGAGAAGACAGAAAGACAATTGAAGAGCTGGAGGTGGAATTGGTTGTTCGTTCGTCAGACTGGGCAAGCTCGAAGGCTTTACGATCTTATGTGCAGCTATCACTCGAGTCCAGCCTTTCATAATGTACGACATCTGGAGATCAGCGATCACCCGGAATTCGTTACGTCAGCTGCAGACCAAGCTCACCAGGAGGATAAGATTGCCGAAGCTATTGCATTGCTACCTTCACTTCGATCTCTTGAGCTTGAGACATGCGACATCGTCAATGCTCGATTCCTGGAACGCCTGCCGAAATCACTGGTCGCTCTCAGGTTGGCCAACTGTGAGGCACTGACTTCAGATGCTATGGAGGTATTTCTGTCACAAGATGGTGGTTGTCAGCTCGAGACCATGATTCTTGACCACAACGTCAGGTTGGATCTAGGCTTCCTACCACTGCTCAAGTCTACCTGTTCCAAGCTCAAACATTTGTCCATGGACCTGCACTACTATAGCCAGCATCATACTGTGAACGACGCTGATGCACGGTACAAACAGCTCCTTGGAGAGGATCAGGTGCCGACATGGCCTACCACAATGGAGAGTATCGAGCTTGTGCATCTGCAGAAATGGAATGCCGACGGGGCAAAGAACCTATTCGGGTCCCTCATCGATGCCGCACATGAGTTATCATGTTTACGCAGGCTTGTACTACACGCACATATTAGCATCTCATGGAGAGATCGAGCATCATTTAGGGAGCAATGGATGGAGAAACTGACCAACGTCTTTCTGCGGAAAAGTCAAGATCCAGATCCGACACTTGCTTCTCTCAAGGCTTTCAGGATTACCAAGGACTTGCAGAAGCCGCAACTTCCCGAGAACCTGGAGCCCGCAATGACTGGAAGAACGATGTCAGGTGTGGTAGTGCCGCGCGGAGTGGTCGCAGAGGATGAGTTCAGCAGCCACGAGAGCATCCATGAAAGCGCCCACGAGAGCACGCGCGAAAGTGAGGCTACTTCAACGAATACAAGGAGAAGCAAGCGGATTGCACAGGTCGAGACACAGCGTGCTGTCGTTGCCCCACCCAGAAGAGCTAGCATCACTTCTGGCAGCACATCAGACGACTCTGACGGATCCGAGGAGGAAGAGAAAGAGGTCCTCTTTGAGCAAGGTCTATGCAATGTGGTCGATATCAAGATTGACAACCAACGACCAAGGGAGGAACAATTCAACGAGAGTCATTTCTTGGACTCTGAGGAAAGCGGTGATGATGACTGGCAAGCCGAAGGTGACGAACTTCTTGATGACGGGTATGCTTGGTAAACAGAACAACAGCTACATCGGATCATGATTATTATTTCGGCAAGCAGACTGTATTATAGCCGAGGGCATAATACCATAGCTCTTGAATGTATCATATCTCAAAACTCTCCTTGCATTAAAACTTGCAGTGTATCAAAATGCTCGTAACAGCGTGGCATTGTTCCGCAAGCGGCTTCAACCTCACCTCGTGACGCTGGACTGCCACCTCCGTAAATTTCACAAAAAAGTCGCCGCCTTCGCAACGAGACACCTTGCATACTTACGCAGCGACATTCCGGCTGCCTTTTGTAAACTCCCACTCACCTCCATGGCGTATCGATAGCAATGGCTTCAAGGTCCCACCTCGTCCCATCCCCGTCCACCACTAAGCTGACCCTTTAGATTCCCACAACGCGACGCCCGCTCCTCCCTCTTCTCCAACTACGACCAGTCCCGCTCGCGCCCATCCTCCGCCTCCCCCGCTCCTCGCAGCTATGCCCCCTCCGGCCCGTCCTACGCCCCATCCGGCGCCTTCGCGGCCTACCCGAACAACAACAACAACACTTCCTCCGCGCCTCCGGAACGCAGCCGTAGCGCCCTCTCTTTCGAAAAGAAAGGGTACAACACGGCCGTACTCGACGAGCTAGAAAGCCAAAATGACACGCAAGTGACGGAGATGGGCAAGCGCGTGGCCATGCTCAAGGACATTACGCTCAAAATCGGGGACGAGATCAGGGACAGCACGGCGCTGGCGGAGAAGATGAATGATAGCTTCGGCATGGCGGGGGTGAAGCTCAAGGGGACGATGAATCGGATGTTGCGCATGGCGGAGCGGATGGGGGTGGGGTGGAGAGTGTGGCTTGGCTTCTTCCTCTTCGTCATAGGGATCTTTTGGTATGTTTGGCTGTTTTGAACGGACTGCTGGACGGTCACACAGGCAGGGAGACAGGGAGGAATGGGGACATTGCATTCGGCAAGCATAGGCTTGTGGGTATCTAAGCGGTATTCTTGTAATCATATCTGCATTATCGGCTGCTGCGGCCGCGACTGTTTCCTGACCGAAGCCGGTTGATCACAGGGCTACTGGTGATGAAGGAGCTGTCGAGGAGGGAGCTGGCGTCGCGGGCGCTGAGGCTGCTTCTGCTGCCTGCGCTGCCGCCGGATGGACGGCCACCGAGAGCGCGACGGCTGATGTCGAAGAGGCCGGTGCGGCCGGAGGTGCGGCGGGTGGGTTCCGGTCGGGCGGGGGCGGTGAAGCTGGCTTCGTCCTCGTCGCTGGACGAGTCTTCTAGCTCGGTGTCGGTGTGCTCATATGCGCCGGCATCAGGGACGCTGTCGTCCAGATTGCCCTCCATGCCGAGGTCGTACTCCTCTTGTGGAGCGCCTGTCAACTCGGCTTCCTCGATTCTCGCGTATCTCTCCTGCTCCGCGATCTCTCGCGCTACCTCGCTGTTCTCTTCGTTCTCAATTCGGTTGTCAACAAACATGCTTCCTTCCAACAGACTACCATCCGTGAAGGTCATGTCGGCCTCCGTGCTTTCGATGCCCTCGGGTACGCTCTCATCCAGATCTCGCTCCATCATGCTCTCCATACCGCTCGCTTCAGGTATCTCAGCATCGAGATCCTCTTCCATTCCATCCTCGTCCTCTTCCACCTCGTCACTGCTGATCTCTTCTTCATCCTCGCTCCCCGCGTCAGCATCAGGAACCTCCTCGTCCAAGTCCCTCCCCTCGTCTTCCTCTTCACCCTCTGCTTCCATTCTCGCTCTGGCCTCCTCCCTCTCCTGCTGCGCCTGCATATCGAGCATCATCTGCTCCCTTCGCGCAAGCATCTCTTGCTCTTCCCGCTCGGCTCTCTCTTCCGTCTCAGCCTGTAGCGTCTTCGATATTCCGGGCGGTTTGATCCATGTTGACCCAAAGCGAGCGATGTTCGATTTACGCTGGCGGATAGCATCTTCGTCTGCTTTGAGCACTGCGAGGGGAGAGAAGGGATTGGTGGGAGGGTTTTGGCGGCGCCGAGCTTGGGCTGCTGCTGCGAGAGTGGGATCTGTTGGAGCAGCTTCGGGTTGCACGAACGAGTTGTGGTGTGAAGGGGAGAGGTGGAGAGTCTGGTCGGGTCAGCACGCGTCGGATTAGAGGTCGGAGGACGCACGTGTGGAGGTGTTATGAGTGGAAGGGCGAACATAATGAAGCCGACATGCTATGTTGTGTGAGAGTTATCGGCAGGACAAATGCCGTTATGCGATCGGCAAGATGTCACGTGTGTGGTTGTGGAACAGGTATGAAGCATGCAAGACGGCATAAACATATGCCAAGAGATGGAGTGGATGCAGCGGCACAAATCCAGCCACTCTTTACATTGAACTTCGACCCACGATCCACTTTACTCTTAATATGCAAGCAATCACTCTCTTGCGTTCGACTCGAATGAGACTGGATGACAAGAAAAGTGACTTGCAACTGTCAGTGTACGTGTAAGATGAATATAGTCACACCGCGCCCCACTGCGGTCAACGCTCTCTCACAACTTCACCTCTGTCGTTGACGACAATCACGAAATTTACAATCGTATGACCATATCCAATCCAACCATGCAGGGACGGGTGTCAAGCCCTATACATATTGGCACTAACATATTGCCCTGATTCTCCCTTTGCGGATCATACCATTCCGCGAGCGGAGCAAATACCTCCGCGGCCCCCACATGCGACCCCTCAAGTTTTTCCATCTTGCCTTTTGACGATATATTTCTCCTTCTACTCGACTTCCTGATTGAGACTCGTGCCTCATGCAGCATTCGTCTTCACGACATATGTAAGTATCTGTTCTCACCGTGATGTGTGCAACCTACGTTCGGTTTCCTATTGGCGCAAGAGTCGCCCTCGCTATACTGCCATGGCCTCCTTGACGCGATGCCTCTTAGTGGCATTCTTGCTCTACTGCCAGAGTGTGTTTGGATTGACCACGAAGAAATTTGAGGAAGCAGCCCTCGATACACGTCAAGCACAGGACCTCGTAAGTCATCGATGAACTAGCAGTGCACTCAAAGCTGACGAAGCAAGGTCACTTTCGACAAGCAATCCCTATTCGTGCGTGGAGAGAGGATCTTCTTCTACTCTGGAGAGGTCCACCCTTTCCGATTGCCAGTACCTGGTCTGTGGCTCGACCTCTTTCAAAAGATCAAGGCACTTGGGTATAATGGCGTCTCCTTCTATGTAAGCAGTCCAAGATGTCACCTAGCTGGTCGCAGATCCTAACAATACAGGTCGACTGGGCACTTCTGGAGGGTGCACCAGGAGATTTCAGCGCCGAGGGTGTCTTCGCTTGGGAGCCATTCTTCGAGGCAGCAGTTGAGAGTGGAATTTATCTGCTGGCTCGTCCAGGCCCCTACATCAATGGTACTCAGGCTCTCCAGTCTCAACTTGTACCAGGTAGCTAATCATTGACCAGCGGAAGTGTCAGGTGGTGGCTTCCCAGGATGGCTGTCCCGTGTCCCAGCGTACCTGAGGACGAATGAGACTGCATTCGTCGACGCAAGCAGGAACTATATCTCAAACATTGGCAAGATCATTGCAGCGGCACAAATCACTAACGGCGGACCTGTCATTGCACTGCAGGCCGAAAATGAGTACAGTGCTGGCGCACCATGGACGACATTCCCAGACAGAGAATATCTTGAGGGCCTGAATCAGCAATTCCGCGATGCTGGTATTGTGGTACCTTTCATCAACAACGAAGCATGGCAAGGTGGGCAGGTCGTGCCTGGTCAGGTCGGCGGCCCTGACATTTACGGATTCGACACTTACCCCATCGGATTCGACTGTAGTCAGCCGACGAACTGGTCGACAGCCTCCCTCACATCCACCTACTACCAGACTCATTTGCAGCAAAGTCCCAACGGTCCCTTGTCTATCCTTGAGTTCCAGGGTGGCGCTTTCGGTGGCTGGAGCCTCCCTCCTCAGGACAGTTGCGCTGAGCTGATCAACCATGAAGCAGAACGTGTCTTCTACAAGAACAATTTTGCAGCAGGTATCAGCATCTTCAACATCTACATGACATATGGCGGCACCAATTGGGGAAATCTCGGCCAGTCGGGTGGCATTACCTCATACGACTATGGCGCAGTTATCGAGGAAGATCGACAAATCACTCGTGAGAAGTATTCCGAAGCAAAACTTATTGCTCAGTCTATTACGCGCGCCCCAGCATATCTCGAGGCCATTCCTGGTCAAGCGACCAACGCTTCCTTTACCAACAATCCCGCTATCACTGTGACGCAAGTTGCTGGGAACAAGACAAACTTCTACGTGGTTCGCCAGACTGACTATAGGTCGCTTGGGTCGACAAGCTATACGTTTACCGTGACCACAAGCGCAGGCAACTTGACCATACCCCAATTGGGCGGCAATCTGGCCATCAATGGCAGGGATTCTAAGATCCACGTCACAGACTACGACGTCAATGGTATCAACTTGGTTTACTCATCCGCAGATATCTATGCTCACACTCAGACTGTTGGCAAGAAGGTACTTCTCCTCTACGGTCTCGCTGGTGAGACACATGAGCTAGCCTTTGCATCCGAGCTTGGGCAGCCTACAGCCGAAGGCGAGGTCACTGTGGAGCAGAAGGGTTCACTTAATGTGGTTCAATGGAATGTTACAGCGGAACGGAAGGTCCTCCATTATGGAGATGATCTCGATGTTCATCTGCTGTGGCGAAACGATGCCTTCAACTACTGGATCCTCGATTTGGAATCACCCGCTCCGGTGAGCAATTATTTCAGTCAGAAGAAGGATACTGTCATTGCCAAGGCAGGCTATCTCTTGCGGACTGCAAGCATCTCCGACGACCGCCTGTATCTCACTGGCGATGTCAATGCAACAACCCCTCTCGAGGTAGTGGCAGGACTCCCGGCATCCGGCGAGATCTACTTTAACGACCAGAAGGTCGAAGGCGTGGTGGATTCTCAAGGTCGCCTTTCAGCAACCATTGAATTCTCACGACCCACGCTAGACATCCCAGAGCTCAGCAGCCTTGACTGGAGATACATTGATGCCCTACCAGAAGTGAGCGCCGACTACGACGACTCGGCATGGATCACAGCTGACCACCTAACTACTAATAACTCTCTCCGTGATCCAGTCTTCTCCACTGGGCTTCCATTTGAGCTACGCACCCCGACCTCTCTCATAGCTTCAGACTATGGCTTCAACACTGGCTCGTTGATCTATCGTGGGCACTTTGTCGCAAGCGGCAATGAGTCTTCCTTGTACCTCTCTGTCCAAGGTGGCGTTGCCTTTGGCCACTCCGTGTGGCTCGACCAGACCTACATTGGATCATTCGAAGGAGACTCGTCCAACCGGAACTTCAATTCGACCTTCCAGCTCCCATCAAACGTATCCCTTGCCAGAGGCTCAGAGCACGTCATCACACTACTCATCGACCACATGGGCATGGAAACCAATTGGTGGCCAGGCTACAACTTCCAGCAATCTCCCCGTGGTATCCTCGAATACAACCTTGCCGGTCACGCGCAAGAGGACATCACCTGGAAGCTCACCGGCAATTTTGGCGGAGAGCAATTTCCTGACCGCACCCGTGGTCCGCTCAACGAAGGCGCCCTCTTCCCGGAACGACAAGGCTATCACTTGCCCGCCCCACCGACGGAGTCGTGGACTGAAGGTTCTCCGATCGACGGTATCACTGCTCCTGGTGTCGGATTTTTCACGACCAACTTCGACCTCAGTGTTCCCGCGGGCTTCGACGTGCCAATGAGCTTCGTCTTCAACAACGGTAACAGCGCAGGAGCGGATGCAGCGCTGTACCGAGCACAATTATATGTGAATGGTTGGCAGTTCGGCAAGTTGAGTGAGTATATTCAGTTCTTGATTCATCCTCAGTGGTAACTAACATCTACCTTCACAGTCAACCATCTAGGTCCTCAGACCAAGTTCCCGGTTCCGGAAGGTATCCTGAACTATAACGGCACCAACTACGTTGCAGTCACCATCTGGGCGCAACAGGAAGGCGGCGCCAAGTTGGAGGGCTTGAAGCTCGAAGTCGATGCTGTCATTCAGTCTGGGTACAGGAAACCGGCCTTGACCTTCGACGATGTGTGGGCCAAGAGGGAGGGTGCGTATTGATCGAGCTGAGATCACACGTGTTATTGCATAGCTAGTGAGCGAATAGAAAACGGTCGCGGTTTCCCAGATTCAAGTCGATGGAAAATTGACGATATATCTGACTACAATTGGTCTGTACAGTCGTAAGAGAAGGATTCCAGAAAGCAGGCACGTGTTTCCGCGACTTCGAAGTCGCTTGCTCCTTCCACGTCCATCATTCTTACGTCATACCTTGTGGGGCCAGTACATGAGACGGCGCGTCGCGCGAACATGTTCGAGCTTCAGGACCCATTTCTTTTACGCATAGTTTGCCGTTGATTCAATTGGGTGAGCAATTCTCCGCCGAAAAGTCAAAGATCAGCCTTCGTCCGACACTGCAATGGCTCCCCTGACCCCTCGTGACAAGAATGTCCAAGCGGCCCGCCGTGACAGTCTACTCGGCAGCCCTGCGACTGGAAAGAAGCGATCTATTGATCAAGTCGACTTGACCAAGGACAACGACAGCAGTCCAAAACCGACGAAGCAGCAGAAAAAGACAGCTGCCAGAGACACCAAGAAGAGCGACAAGAAAGACGGCAAGAAGAAAGACTACGACGTTTCCGACATCCACCTCGACGGCGAGGAGACAGACAGCTGCAAGATCTACGACACATGCCAGGACATCAGGAACAAGATCAACGCTGAGCTCCGCAAAGGTACTGCCAAAGCTGAGATCGCTCGCCACGTCTCGGCTCAATTCTCGACACCAAAGAAGGTCTCCGGATCCCAATTGCAAAGCTTCCTGGACAAGAAAGGGCCGCTAGGCGGTGCCGAGAGCGGCGCCTTTTATGGTGGATTTGTGTTCTTTGAGAAGTTGAGGCTCAAGCAGGGGAAGGAGGAAAGCAAGAAAAGGTTCCAGGTCAGGGAGGCGCATCCTGGTGGCGTACCACAGAAAGATTCCAACAAGACGTTTGTCACTTGTGTAGCCGGTACTCGTCCGTATATTGACAATCTCGGCCGCTTCTCCATCCATTAGAGAGGAGGACCGTGAACGTATTGCGGCGTTGATGGGCTGGACCTATTCTTTCCGCCGCGGAGTGGCCGCTCTCCGGCTGATACGACCCTGTCTCGGTTCCCTTTCGGTTCCGTGTAACGATATCAACTTCCAGCTTATGTATGAATAGTGAGTATCTGAATGTGGATTGGCGCTTTTGCTGATTTCGTCGTGGTCGAAAGTGATGTGGAAGAGTATGTAGTCTCATCAGCCAAGGTCAGGTAATGTACAGATTTGCTTTACATGTGACAATGGCATCATCACATCTGAACTTGATCTTCCCGCAACGGAACCAGGCTGTCGGTACAGCTACCACCTCATGAGATATCTGACTTTGCGGCACCGCGACTCCACTTCTGTCACCTACTACCTTTCCTAAGACCACACTCTCGAGACCTACCTGGACGATGGCAATCAAAGTCCACCGCACGGCGAGCCTCGAACATCGTCTACGCCATCCGACCAGTCCGCTAGTCGTTCGCGCCCAAGAGTATCACATTGACGGGCATGATAGTGATGGCGCATCCAGCTTTCACACAGTCACTCACAGCGAAGGTAGCACCGATCCTGCCGAAGAGACCGCCACCCACCTTGAGCGCGAGCATCGTGTGAATCGCATCCAGGCAGAAGAGAACCTCCAGCTGCGCAATGAGATCCGTCGTCTGCGTGAAGCCGCCGAGACCATGCCATCCACCAACGGCAACGTCGCCTCCCCTCAGATCAACCTGCTACGCAATGCGACCCACGAAAACAGCGAGCTCCACGACGATAATAAGAATCTCCAAGTCCGCGTCAAGACGCTCGAGAAGGAGGTCGACCTCAAAGCGCGGCAGATCTTCGAGCTCGAGGACCAGCTGCACGGCCTCTCCGCCCGCCTCAAGGAAGCCCTGCGCGCTCTCGAAGCCAAGACCAAAGAGCTTGACACCTACATTGTCCCCTCGGAGGACTACCACCCCGTCAAATCCGTCAGCGACACCTTCCACAAGATGAGCATTGCCGAGCTGAACGCCGCCTCCCTCGCCCTCGGCAGCGCCATGAGCGAGGTCCGCAACAAGGCGGCTTACAGTACGACGACGCTTTCTGGTTCAGGAGGGAGCTACTACGGTGGTCCGCGTCGTCCTATCTCGGCATTGTATGAGCCTCGTCCGCAGAGCGCCATGGGGATTCCAAAGGTGAGTAGATCTTTTTCTCGATCTCAGAAGTTCCGCCTGACAAATATTAGGAGCTACATGTGAAGACAGGAGCAGGCATGCCGACTCCGATGGCCACGCCACTGAATAGTCCGATCGGGAGTGTTGGTGAGTCTCTGTTTGAGAAGAAGCATGCCAAGTGGGATGATGAGGAGGGAAAGAAGCGTAAGGGTTTGTTTGGGTCTTCCAAGTTCTGGAGGAAGTAAGCAGATGGTGAGACAGGCTGATCGTGATTGGTGATGGCAGTGGTGGTTGTGGCTTCCATGTGCGAGGTGTCCTGGTTAGATGGCGGGTGACAACAGAAAACTGAAGGATAACTACAATGACAAGTGATCCCAGTGACGAGCATTGCTCAAGGAGTCAGCGCACTCCGTGACGGATTCGAGTCAACAAAATGTACATTTATGTTGCTCATGCACATTGCTATCGTCCTCCGTGAAAGAAAGCTTCATTCCAGACGGCCCAACTTTGACATCGTACACTCTACCACTCTTACCGCTTCCAACAAGATCTGCTACGTCCACAAAACCCATATCATATTTTTCCAGACCCAGTACGAAGACAAACATGTCACTAGCATGCTCGCAAAACGCCATCTCCTCACCACCCTTATCAACTCCCTTGCTGCCGTCCCAGCACCCGACGCCCCAGCCTCCAACCCCTTGAAGCTATTCGCCACATCGCCTGAGATCAAGAATATATTCTTCACCCTCCACGTGCTCTTCCCCGATGAGCTCCTCTCCGCTCTCGACCTACTAGACAGGGGAATGGTGCACCGACTCGTCCTTAGCATTCCCAGCACTGACGAGCAACCTGATACCCATACCAACAGTGGTTCTACCCAGCACCAGAACGCCCTGAACCAACAATCCATCTCCCAATACAAGGCAAATGAGAAACAGAAGAACTACTTCGTCTCCTCCACCCTCTCCCGTTCTTCATCCAATCCCTACTCCCACAACCAGGCCCATGCCAATCGTCATGCCTACCACCAATCTCAATCCCAGCGAGCAAGCCATACCCAGCCACGACGGAGCACCCAACCCACCTCCATTGCGTCCCGCCTCTACGATGACCCCGACCCAGACGACGAAAACACCGGTCTAGATGAAGCTGCGCGATACCACCACGTCAGACTAGAGGCGTGGAGCTGTGGGTGTCCTGCTTTTGTCTTCGCGCTTTTTCCTACTACCGGCGCGACTGCTGCTACTGCTGCTACTCCTCCTGCTCCCGCTCATGCTTCTGATACAGCACAAGAGCGGCAAGGGGGAGGCGAGTGGACAGCCCAGACGGTGGACAAGCAGGGAGATGGGACAGGGCGGGCTCATGGACAGTCAAAGGCTCAAGGACGGCGGGAAATGGCATCGGCAGGCGAGGGGGGAGCAAGTGACAGGCACGGGTTTGGCGACGACAGTGCTTCGGGTGAAGCGCCCAGTATTGATAGGAGACCGACCTGGCGAGCAGGAGGGAGATTGAGAGGAGAGCAGGTCCCGATGTGTAAGCACCTCCTTGCTTGCTTGCTGGTCGAGCGGTGTAGGAACTTATTCGGGTCTTTTGTTAGGGAGAGGGAGGTGGGTTTCGAGGAGTGGGTCGGGTGGGAGGCTGGATGGGGAGGATGAGGATCTTGGTATTTGGGATCACTGGGAAGCATACGGATTTGTCGCGCTTGACGAACGTGGATTTCAGTGAGGGCAAGGACCGCAGGGAGAGATGGTGCATAGCGTGGCGTTCTGGTAGCGGCACTCGTCTTTGGCACGGTAACGAGACAATGAGTGACGAAAATGAAGGTCATGATGTTGTGTATTCAGGCAGCCCAATACAAGCTGTTCGGGACCATACATTCCTCTAATGCATGTCCCCATGTCAGAGCTATACTGACATGGTAAAGCTTCCCTCCTGCCACCGGTATCCCTGGCCACAACGCCGAAAGCGATGCAGCAGTATCCTGCGCTCCTCTGAGCGCTTTTACCTCCTCGGACCACGTCGAAGTCCCTTTCTCCACTTCCTCTGAATGTCATTCTATGACTTCTTTCCCTTCTTCTCATCCTTGCCCTTTTCGGCCTTGTCACCTTCCGCCTTCTTCGACTCGCCGTTGAGCAAAAGCTTGTCCTCCTTCTTGATCTTGTCCTCCTCGGCCTTTGCGTCCCTGTCTTCCGCCTGTTGCTTGTTCTGAATCTTGTTCTCAATGAGGTCGTGGAAGGCCGTGATTGCTCTGATCAAACTCGAAAGGTAGATGCTCATGAGCTGATCATTCGTCTTGATGCTCATTGCTCGCGCCAGCTCGCTGTTCTCTGACGCGCCCGGACCGGAAGGTACACCTTGGTTAACACCATTTACCGTCGGGCTGGTCTTGGGTGTGGAGAGATTGGGAAGGAGGTTGAAGACGTCTTGCAGGTTACCGAGTATAGCATGATTCACTGGGAGGTCGCCGTCGAGAACCTTTTGAAGGTACTTGCCGATGTCTTGCAGACGGAGGTGGAGGCCTTGCAGAGACTGAAGTTGTGAGGTGATGCGGGTGGAAAGAGTGCCGACTGCGACGTCCCGGATATCTCGTAGGAGATGCTCGACACCGATCTCTTCGGCTTCCTCGGCTTCGATGGTAGAAGGAGTATGGACAAAGGTCTTGGCCGTCGTTGTACCATCCTAGCTACTGTCAGCACTCATCTGCCGAACGACTCATGTTTGTTCTTACGTCTTTGATCTCCTCCACCGCAAAATATGCGTCCGTCGGCACGCCCACATCCTTTGGCTGCACATCGATGATGACCAGCAGTGGATTCGGGGTATATCTCTTGAACAGCTCGTTGATTTCCAAGTCCGACGCCCTCAGCTTGGGTCCTGAATGATACCATCCGATGAGCTTCTCTCGCGCGTTGACCTTTTTGAACATGTCGTTCATCGACTCGATGTAGTTGTGATCTATAAACCATACTGTGGGATCTTTGTCGTCTTCTTCGAAGGGTACTGCAAGCCGTCAGATGATGTCTTTACTCGTCTGTCATAAAGTTGTCCATTCGTACCCGCAAAACTGTTTGACACGCGCACGCTCTTGCCATCATTCTGCCCTAATAAGACTCCTAGTACACGCTTCTTTGTGCCTTTTGCTGATCTTGAGAAATGGTCTGTCGCGGAGAGGAGGACGAGAGGAGCGACAGACACTGTCCGGTTGACGAGCGACAATGTCTCCGCCGTAGTAGCCGGCATCGTGGACTTCGCGCAAGATGTGTGAGATGATGAGTAGGATCAGAGATGGTTTCGGGTTGGAGTGTGAGATGGGTAAACTTTTGAATGCGCGGCTTTGAGGGAGCTGTCACTTGCGCCGAAGCTTCTTGACGTCTGAGCAGTTGCTGAATCGCGGAAACGCCACACGAGCTTGAGCACCAGCCACATCTGTCCGGTCAGATTCACTTTTTAATGAACGGTCATGTGACTTGCATTTCAGCATGGGAAGCAAGATGCCACACGGATGATCTACATTAACTATTCTACAGGGTCTGGTGGGCATGACTGTGTGGGTATAGAGAAATCCAGACTATCACCGGCGCCATGCTTGAGGGGGTTTTCCAAAACACTATCATTCAGCGATCTCATATTCCTCATCCCACCATTGGCGGAACATTTGTAGTCGTTCCGTCCTCTCTCGAGCCAGTTGCCTGCCTGTCTCTGTCTGGGAGAAGTTAGTATTTGGACTCGACGTAGCCGAGCAAAGTACCCACCTTCATCATGCTTTCCAATCTCTCCAGTTTCTCCTTGAAATGATCTATCGTTTCCAGCATTGATCCGTCGGGCTTTGATGCGCCAGTGAATGTAAAAGTCCTGCCTATACCTATCGCCCCTATAGCATCTAGTCGATCTGCGTCCTGTACTACGCCGAGTTCGGGATGTTGATCTAATACCGCCTTCATCATTCGAGGATTCTTGACTTCGTTTGAGAAAGAGACGTTGCGGGCCACCAGCTGTACTTTGAGCGCCAGCTCTGGATTGGCACCATTCTCCAATAACAATTCGGCTATCTGATTATCCAAGTTCTCTCCAGGCTTTGCGTACTTGTGATCACCCAGGTCGTGACACATCCTATAATGTGTCAGTAACGTTAAATGCACAAATCAGTGGCATGACGTACGCTGCTAAGTAGACCAGCTTTGGATCATAAGCCATGGGACCGAAAGGTGAATTTTCCTTGCGCACGATTTTCTTGCAGATGGACAGAACCCTCAAAATATGATCCCAGTCGTGTGACCCATCGTAGCGTGACATGTACTCCTTCACATTCCCTTGAACGGCGCGCAGAAGTGCTGGTTCCTCGAAAGCGCTCTCCAACCCGGCAAAAGCCATATTCTCCCGAGTCCGCTTTGCCATTGGCACATTGGTGGCAGCGGCGACAGCATCGGCGTCATTCCAATCAACCAAATCGGGTGGTCCGGGTGGACGGATAGGTCGACCCGGTAGATTGTATCTGATGCGATATTGATCAAGCCATTTCCGATCTAGATTCGGAGGTTCCTTTCCGTGATACTGGGGCATCTCGGCAAAAAGCGCCAAGGCCCTAGACTTGAGAGTATTGCCATGAACGACCTCACCTTTGGCTAGCTCGGATAGATGCCATTCGTGTAGAGAAGCCTCCAGATCCGGGAATTCAGCCGGTCCGACGACTGTGTGGACTTTATCGGAAGCGTGATTGTGCGAAGCATTTGAGATGCAGAGCACCCATTCGGATGAGAAGCGTCGTTTCTGAATGCGAATTTTCATCGGACAGCCAGTCTTACGGCTCGTGCGATTGCGTATCCGCGCTTCTGGATTGAGATGGTGAATGTTCCGGTACTTGCCGCCGTACTGACAATTCATCAATATGCGATTTATCGTGCCCGACTTGTCTCGATTTGAATGTGCGATGGTTAGTTTGTAGCCATTCTCTCGTGCGAACCGCTTGCAAGAGTCAATGGCCTGTTCTTTTGTCTCAAATACTTCCGGGGGCGGCGGCGGCATGGGTTTATTTGCGAATTCGGTCTGCCACTTGGCTCTCAGCTGTGCCACGCCTTCATCGGTGTATCTACAACTACGTCAGATAAGTCCAGATGATTCGGATCTCGAGTCAACAATACCTTTGGGCTCTGTCCCAAAGTACGTCGTTGAAAGGATTTCCATCTCGGTCGTCATCGTCATCATCCAAATCTACCGGAGTTCCAGTGGCGCTGCCTGTTGAAGATATGTGTGAAGGACCTGCCTCTGCTGATCCAGCCGTCTGCGGCGTTACCGGCGGTTGTCTGAAAGTGTAAGAAACATGATCTGATCAAAATATTGGCCATACATACCCCGCAGGTTGCGCTGGATGAGGCTGTTGACCCGCCTGCGGTGTCGGCGGGGCCTGTGCTATATATTGACCGGGTGGTTGAGCTTGCCAGACACCCACGTAACCAGCGGCGCCGTACGGATAGTAAGGTGGCTGTTGATAGGGCGACTGGTGGTATTGGTTGTTCATTTTCGCATCGTGTCGGGCGGTGGGATGCAGAACATGAGTCTAAGATGGCGAGCACACGAAGTCTTTGGAGCGATCGCGACCGGCCAAGGCCGAGAAACTGGCACGCGATTTCCATTCAGGGTCTTCCGGATCCTTCTTTTTTCAGCCACATGCTCCACGGAAACACCTCGGCTATGTACTTGGGGAAACTCCGCATCGTGAGCTGGTAGTCATTATGCATATCATCCCAGCCTCTCTCTGCAATCTATTGTACAACATCCACACGCTGCCATTATGATGCAGGCGTACCGCAAATCAACGCAGGCAGCTGGAGATATATTGGCGCTTCCGACAAAGTACGGCAAGCTCTACGAGGAGTTTATCGTCTCGAATGCATCATCCATTGGTCAGATCGAGAGCGCGTTGCGGTCATTGACCTATATCATCCCCGGACGCTTTCGCGATGCAGAGATAGCGTCGGAGTCATGTAAGAAGATCGATTCGATCAGTGAGGCCTATTAAGCTGATCACCCATTCGCAGTACACTCTGGTGTGCAGCTCCTCTCCCTCTACCATGATACCCTCCTTGCGCGAGCCGTCGCAAGACTCCCAAAAGCTCAACAACCACATCCTTCTCCTCACAATCGTTATACGCGATATTGGTCAAACCACTCCACAACTTACCGGCGGCTGGCGACGACACTGCAAGTGATACAATACACGGAGCTTCTATGCGAAATGGCAGCAAAGCGGAGAAGCGAAAAAGCGAGATGGAGGGTTGTGACGTTATTAGAACTCTTCAAGGCCGTCTGTAGACTTCTTCTCCTACGACTTACGAATTCGCGACCACTGTTGAGTCCTCCGCTACCGGAGCGCGAAGTAGACCCGAGCACATTGGAAGAGAAGGAGAACAGCAGCGGCGTAGAGACTCCTCCTTCAGAACGCTCGGAGGAGATTCAAAACTGGACCATGCCGCGTACTGGTCTTTCACTGCCTACTCTGCCGTCGTCTGGGGACATTTCGAGCTATTTGTTGTCCAAGGTCTTGACGGCCGACGACGTCAAGCCACCCAAGGCTCTGCTACATCGGGTTAGTGGTATGGGCGAGATCTCCGAGATCATGTACATTCTTCGGCCTGTGATCTATGCCTTCGCGATGCAGTACTACGCCAACAAGAACAAGAAGTCATGGCAGCCCTGGTTGCTCGGTCTTGCGATAGAATACGGAGCAAGGCAGATGGCAAAGAAGGATCTCCAAGACAGGAGGGCTGGAGGACTCCGAGGACTGACGGCACTGGAAAAGGACGAGCTGAAGAAACGTGGTTGGGGACTAGGTTGGTGGGTGATGCGAGGAGCATTCTATGAGCAATTTACCCGCACCTGGATTCATGGCGTTTCTTCCAGTCTCAAAGACAAACCGCTATTGGGCATGGTCGGTGGCATCATCGAGGACTACGAGTTCCTTTGGGATCAGTACTATTTCCCAACAGCCACTCTCTAGACTGCACACCTTCACTTGATACCTTGTGTGGTACTTTGAGAAAAGGTTTGCCAATCTGGAAGCTAAGCTACCGCAACACTAGGAAGAGGCGCTACATGATGGAGTCCGTGATATACGGCACGCCCACAATCGAAGCTCTTTCCGGGTCTCTGCCGCCTCGTCCGTCTCCGCCTGCGGCACATGGAAGAACCCGTTCGGCGACGGGCACGGAACCGTAGCTGCATGCAAGAGCGGGTCGACCTCTGCCTGGACTATGCCGGTCAAGAATAGTACAAGGATGCACCGTGACATGGGATAAGCATCAGCTAGATCTTGAAGATCAGCGGCAAGCAATCTGTCAGCATATCGACACCGTGACCAAACACGGCTGGAAGCGCCAGGGATTCTGGGGAGCTGCAGACAGCTCCACATGGGGGAAGGAGGTGGAGGCGGGGAGAACATGATGGTAGTTGTGTCCAATATTCATCACGTGCTGCCGATTGGCAGAACATGTCGTCGAGTTCCGAGTTTACATAGTTTGCATCTTCTAACGAGTCCCATGATACTAGAACCTTTCTTATTGTCTTTTACTGGGTCATGTCCCTGCATCATCAAAAGCCGAGAGAGAACAAAGGCCGATTCCGGACCAAAACTGTATCGCGGAAAAGATGGCCGGCATTGAATAGCCGATCCGAAGTGAACCACTTTCTCAACATCAATTTCTCGCTCGCGTGATCATATGTATCGTTCAATTGCTCTCTGCAGACAGCTGACTACCACTCCACATTCACTGATTCGGCTGATCGTGCTTAACTGGACTGGAGAACGCCTGTTCACCCAGAATAACACCCATCCCACGAGGCTGCATTGCGGAGGCAGAAAAGTAGATCGGCGTTTGACCCGACCCAACAGCAACAGCAACTCCAACAGAGGCACTGCGCGGGCTGTGATAGTTGTGTTACTCAGAACTTGAACCGGTTGCTGTCACAAAGACTATCTCGTCCTCTCATTCGCTAGCTCGCCGCCAACATGGCAACGGACTCCGCCACTCCTCCGCAATCCAACGGAGACACCAAAGAACAAACTCAGGGGTATGCGGTGACTCCCAACACGACTTACACTGGAGAGAGGAAGCAGCTACCGAAGACTAAGCACAGGCATGTCTGGTATGTCACTGGTCCGGCTGGATGCGGGAAGACGACAGTGGCGAGTTTCATCGCGGGACGATATGGTATGCCATATCTTGAAGGCGACACTGTAGGTGACTGTTTTCATTTCTACGCTCTGCACAGTGAACCGATTGAATCGTATGATTTGCGTCCTGCGACTTAT
Source organism: Elsinoe fawcettii (assembly GCA_007556565.1). Taxonomy (NCBI): domain Eukaryota; kingdom Fungi; phylum Ascomycota; class Dothideomycetes; order Myriangiales; family Elsinoaceae; genus Elsinoe; species Elsinoe fawcettii. The sequence goes on along the minus strand of SWCR01000005.1, from coordinate 1,147,515 downwards.
TATCGGACCATATTTAGTCAGCATGAGGTGCAATGAGGCGAGGTTCAGGGGTTGCGAGCATTCGAAGATCGACAGCCTGATCGATCACGTATTGCCGCATGGTCGATCCCACAACCTCATACTTGGTACATTTTCCGAGCTGACACCACGTGTTGGTCTCAATACTCGGACGAACATCTGTTGGCCCGAACGGCTCGTTTGCGTTTCATGCTCCGAACGCAGGTCTACGACCACAACTCGATAGTCTACTACCACGACTCGACATCCCTCACCTCCACCTCCTTACACTGACTCGGCATCTGCATCTCAACCACCCTAAACGTTATCTAAGAATATCCCTATCCTCATGCTCCCCTAGATTTCGCTTGCAACACACCGTCCTATTAACGCACTAACTAACAATCCCAGTTCCATCCCCCAGCCAACATCTCCAAAATGGCAGCCGGCCACCCCCTCACAGACAGCGACAGATGGGACTGGCTCGCGCGCGTCCGAGACGCCGCAGTATCAGCTCTAACCCCCTCAACCCCCTCCTCCTTCAACGGCACCCCTTCTCCCGCCCCACAATCCACCACCGCAATCGATCCCCCCACAACCTCCACCTCCACCACCACATCCCAATCCCAGCACCCTTCCTCCCCTGCCCCCACGCAGCAGAAGCAGGCGGTAGTAGTCACCTGCTCGGCCCTCAAGCGCTCCTACCGAGATATCCTGCGCTCCGTACCCGAAGAGGCAGGGATCAAGGTGCATTTCGTGTTCCTGGATTTGCCCGAGAAGGTGTTGTTCCAGAGAGTCAGGGAAAGGGTGGGGCATTACATGAAGGAATCCATGGTCAGGAGCCAGATTGAGGTGTTGGAACGGCCGGGGAGGGAGGAGACGGATGTGGTGACGGTGGAGGCGAAGGAGAGCAAGGAGACGGTGGAGGGGGAGGTGGGGAGGGGCGTGGAGGGGAGGATGGGGGGGGATGCGTTATAGGGATGTATGAACGGGGACGGGAGGGGTGTATGTGTGGGATGTAGAGGGTTGTACTTGTCTGGTTTAGGATTTGGATGTTCATAATTGGGAGAGCATTGCTGTGGGATATGGATATGCCTGCATGTTATCGAGTAGCCGATGGTCATACAGGGTCGTGGCATCTTGCATATTGGACGTCCATTGGCTTGTGTATGAGGGTTGTGTGCCGGACCCAGGACTAACAGAGTTAGTGCGTCTGTGCAAGATGTAGATTCGATGTATTCTCAAGTCTAGATAAGATATTACGGTAGTACCAGAGTTGCTAACTTGGTACTATGTCGTCCATCGAGTGGTCGCGAGGGTAACTTGTTGCTGAGGGACCCCCTACAATATTGCCACACAGCTAGTCGACCAATGACTCTGGATTGACTATTGGGGGTTGACTTGGTATCAAGGCGCAGTCTCTCCAACGTCACAGAGGACTCCCTCTGTGAAGCTGACTTGTCCAAGTTGTCAGCTCCCCTTCTCAGCTATGGACAGGAGATCTATCGCGTCAAACATGTTATAGATCTGGACTGACTTGGTGCCAGGTTATGGGTCGCGCGACCGCTATGAGGAAGTCTTCATGGGATGCTGGCTCGATATCATCTCACAGCAAACATTGGTGTGAGTTAATGCCGAGCCAGCCCCCTAGGAGGACCGCAAGAAGTCTTCTGATGTCAGCTAGCGTGCGGGAGCTGTCGACGTGGTACCATGTCGGGACTGTTAGCGCCCTCAGCTATCGACAGAGGACCTCTACGATCGACGACGTCTCTTGGATGGCTGACCTGTCAATAACTCAACCCGTGAGGGTACTCGTATGGCCACAGAGGTCGTAAGTTCGAGGTCATGGGCGGCATAGTATCATGTCAGTCCCATGGCGTGACTGGGCTGACCGAACAGTGCCGTTCCAGAACACGACGTGAAGTCTCATATAGCAGAGTCTCTACCGCCGACATGGGGCATTCAGATTCCGTATACTTGTGACTCTGTGGTCAAGTCAAGATCTTGTCCGGGCATAATTCAGTTCTCCTCTCCAATCTGTTCTGAGTAAAGGACCTTGGTGGGCAAGTTGGGTTGGCGTTAGTCAGCAGTAGATTTGAGAGACCAAGATTGGACCGTAGAAATTGATCGAATGTAGATGAACTTGAGGTAGATGCTCTTGGATTTATTGAAGAAAGACAATAGCAAATCGTGAATTTGTAAATGTGGTGGTATTATAGTACTGCTAGCAGTGCAGAGTAGCGAAGCCAGAATTTGGTATAGAGGAAAACAGAGGACAAAGAGCCAGAGTAGAATATTGAAGCTGAAAAATGTGGGTAATCACCGGAATACGCATAAGACGACAGGCGGTGACTCAAGCATCACAAGGATGAACAGTCATTTGGAATCATCGTATTTTGAATGTTTTTTTCATTTCCCGCCTACATGTAATTGTTTCTTATGTGCTTGTTGCTGCCTCGCCGAATGACCTAAAAGCCCATGTGTCGAACAGAGAGCGTAGCGACCACTTGTTTCCTATGCATGTATGGGTACGCGAATGACATCTTCAACCCCGCCAGAACCCAGATCCTGTTCTGCGGGTGATCTCCAGTGCATAACCTGTTGCCACCGGGATCTCCAGGGATCTACGCCATGGCCGTCGGATCCTCCTCCACGTCGACGACGACATCCCGTGCCGTGATTTCTATCGATTATCCCATCACCGCCTACTGTATCTCTGTTCTTCCCGACCGTCTTGCTGTACATGGTCGGATTGGATAGTGTGAAGAAAATTCGTAACGCCAGCCCGTCGTGTACTGGGCATAAGGTATCGCTGAACGCCGCGCAATACCGTTCGGTTCAAAGTCCGGTGGGCCAAAAAGGTTTGCCTCCGAGGCAAGAAAGTTGGAGTGGTCCACTGGGTATATGTGCTTTCGAACGACTTGGAAAAATTGGGAAAAAGGATGGAGAGGCAGACGCTTCGTGTGGGATCATAATTCTCGGTCTGGTGTATTTATGTACTGGAAGGTCGTGAAGGTGATTTGGGTATTTCAAGGCGACCTCGAGCCGGATGATTTGGAGGAAGCGCCATCATCTGAGGACCTTCGGTGCTCTGAAGACATGCGTCGGTGGCCGGAGGCTGCTAGGGCAAGGGTGTTGAGGCCATTGGACAAGCCAGGCGAAGGGTAGTTGAAGTGAAGCTCATTTGGGTCGGGAAGCGTCACCGGCATGGTCGTGAAATCTAGCGAGTTGGTGTAGTTGGACCTGTAGAGAGGAGGCCGGCCACTGAAGTCTGTTGTCATGGGCTGTGGGAGGGAAGCAATGGGGTCGGCGTTCATGTAGTATGGGCCGTTCGCCGGCAAGAGAGCTGGCTGAATAGTCTGGTTAGCCATGGTGAAGTCGGGGACATTCAATGCCCCAGATTCCTCGAGCTGAGTAGCAGCAGCCTCGAGTGAGGCAGCGGTGACGCCGCTGGCCTTTTCTTTTCGGCCGCTGGTCTTGCCGGGCTTCTTGACTCTGTTCTCGTTCTTGGCTGGGCCACGGACGTTTTGATGAGTGCGGCGGTGCTGCTCCATATTGTCCTTGCGGGTAAAGGCCTTGTTGCATTCGGGGCAGATGGCATCTTTGCGGCCAGTATGCTTCTTGGCGTGCCTCGCGGCATGACCGGAAGTGGTGAAGTAGTCAGTGCAGTTGAATTGCTTGGCGAGAGGGCAAGGGTACTGAGATTTCTTTGTCGTTTGCTTGGGAGCTGAAGCGGCGGAAGCGTTCGAGACACGCGAATCTGAAGTTGGAGAATCAGATGAGCGGATGCGAGGCACTTGACCGAGACCGTTCATGGACGGAAGAGGAAGGCTGCTCATTGGAGCTCCCTCGGGGATGGTCGGGAAGAGCTGCTGATCGTCCATCTTATTCCAGGGCTGTCTGTATAGATAGTAAGATTGATGCGATACTGGCTGTGGCTGCTTGTGTTGCAGCTGTGGCTGGTTGTCGAATGATGTCGACTGTGGTGTCAAGGGCGAAGGTGACGCAAAAGCACGCGAATCGCTGGATTCACTTCGAATGAGCGGGGGCGTCTGCGGAGATAGCGAGGGAGTGGAAGAAGCAGAGCGGGCAGACTCGTGGGAATGCGTCCTCAAGCTCGCGGATAACGAGGGAAGCTTGACAGGTACTGGGTTGGGACGAGCGGCAGCGACTGGTGCGTCGCACAAGTCGTTGAGAAGAGATACCTTGCGTCCAGTGCTATTTCTACCGTCCATTATGTGGGAGCCAGATTGAAGCGCCTTGACCGGCAGCGGTAGTGGTGATGTGGATGTGTAGAGGGGAGACCGGCGAGGTCGCAGTCCAACAAGAATGATATGAACAGATCCAATTGTCTGTGGTGGCACAGGAGAAGTCAAGTCGTTACACAAGGGCGATTTGTCGGTATACAGAGGACCAGCAAGGTAAGCTCGGGGAAAGAGGCTGGCGAGGACTGCGGGACAGGGAATGGTTTTAATGCATCCGACAGCTCAGATCTGTTACCAGGCACGAATGAACGGCACGGGCTAAACAGGGTTATGCCGGCTGCAAGAGCGCGATCAAAAGAGGGTCAGATGGCAGATGGGGCGTTCGGGTCGCATGGAGGAGCAGATCAAGGACAAGAACCCCTAGCAGGCTCGCACAGATACTGCAAGGTCACCTCGAGGCGCTAGAGGTACCAGTAATGCATCAGGAACGGTACGACAGTGGACGGCAGACTCGACCTGTTCCGCGATGTGCCACAATGCACTCGATCGACGATGAGTTCGACAGCCAAGAGAGCAAACGTGCAGCCACTTTTTAGTGAGGAACCCTAGCAAGGCCCTCAACGAGTCAAAACCGCACCAACCCACTCGACGTTACTAGACGTCACAGTCACGATCGAGATTTGCGCTGACAATCCGCAAATTCTGACCGGCTGCCCGGCCTCATCTCTCTGGAAGAAACTGACAGGCTTCGCTTTGCGATCCCATGCAAGCGTCATCCATCGTAGACGAATAAACACATCCCACTTTTTGGAATCCCACACGAGCTAGCGACCGGGCAACAACGTGCAACAATGGGCCGCAGTCGCCTGTCAGACAGGTGCCTGCTACAGACCTGATACCCGTACCCCGCGAAGGTACAGTACAGTACGGCATGCATTTCTCACAGCCAACACCAACCACTCTATGCCAGGCCAGGTAGAATGCCACACCGGCTACAGGCACGCGAACCATTCTCCACCACACCATCATCTACACGGCAGTCCTTTGGTATTTTCTCATCTCATCCCCGCCCACGTGCGCCTTTTCCTCTTCCCGGACAAGCTACCCTTGTCTCTTCCTTGCACCAGTCCCCGCAGACAGAACAGCCACAGCTGCGCGAGGGATAACCTAGAGACCCCAACGTCACCCTTCAGCCGCATCCGTGTCCGATAGCCTTGCGAGATGAGCAAGACAAGACCGAGAACCCTTATGACCTCATCCCTCATTTCTCTGCACGATATGCGCACAAATGGTCGGCTGCAATACATTAATCCAATTCCCCAGCCCGTTTGACCTGATGCGGGTACCGAGGAAGCGTGCAGAAAAACTTGGAGCCTCTTGGGTTGCTGGCAATCGGAGATGGAGGTGAACATCACTCTATAATCCTTCAAACCCTGCGTCGGAAGGTTAATTTAGCGTCAACGCTAAACCGTTCCTGCTCGATCCTTCTTCAAATCGACGATCGTTCGTCCTGGCTGTCAAATTCCCACCCATGCTGCCACAGAAACCGCTGCCACTGCAGGCACTCTTCTAGGAAGGTTCACCACGCGAAATGTCTCACCTGATCAACTTGATTAATACGTGAAGCAAGCCTATCACTGGTACTGGCTGGCCGCTGGAGATAACCCGGAAGTCTGTGGGAATGCGAGAGATGCCCCACGACCGGACTGAGGATACGCGCAATATCCGACATTGCTACTGCGCTGACCAAGGCGAGGAAATACTCTCTGCCCTCCCCCATGATCGCCCGTCATCTTCGATCGTGTGCATCAGACGTTTCTCATCCAGCCCGGCGACATAATCTCCATAGACACAGTAGTCGTTCCGATTCAGCCTGTCTGCCCCAACCTCCGAAGCGACGTGAACAACATCCTCCTGGTTGGCACTTTTTCATTATGAGCGACAACTGCTCCTCATGAATCGAACGGTACTATAATTGTAAGAGTCCAACGGGCGCTCCAGATTCAAGCTCGAGGGTCCACGGTAAGGGTTGGGTCGTTTTCTTTGCGGCATGGGTCAGACCCTGATGTGCCGCTCCCAAGCCACAGTTTTTGCTCGACACCACGAACGCCTGGTTTGAGCTGATCCTGCTCTCCAGCCTTTCGCGGCCGAACATGCTCAAAGGGAAAAGAGGGGTCAGGCACAGTCGCCGGTACCTCGTCTATTTCTTTCATTGGTCTTGTTCTCCTCTTTTTCATGCCTTCTCAATCAGTCTGCAACACGCGACCTCTCTTCGCGAGTATTACGAATTCCCGCTGCACCCTTTTCCCAGCCGTGCCTGGATGATCGCCAGCCAAAACGGTTAGTCGTATGTGCAAAAGCTTAGCACACATGCGATCGCCGATTGCCCTTGAAGCGTTTGATCCCTTCGAAGGAGCTCCGTGCAGCCGCCCTGCTTTCCTTGTCGGGGGGTCCGCCGCTTTCTCTGATCTCCGTGGGATGCGTGACCTCATGCCTGTCGGTGCGCAACTCTTCCAGGGACGGCCTTGTCGCAAGCACTGTCAAGCCCCAAAAACTCTCCTGGACCGCTGAATTCTTACTTGAGATCGAGATCTCTTCCCACATTTCTGATCCATGACCCCTTCCCGTCACTCAGAAACGCCCTCCCGCCTGCAAACTCTGCCTGATCACTCGTGCTCAGGCTTAATATGGACACACCTGCAAACTCGAGCAGTCACACAACTGGGAAATGATTGACATCATCGCGATCTCTGCTGCGACATGCAATTTTGACACGCCATCCATGTTGCACCCAGAGCCAACTATCGAACATTCTTTGCGGCTCCGAGGACACGGTCGCCGACACTTGCGGTCAGCACGGGGAGCACACCACTGCTTCCATCTCGATCTGCTCAGTGCTGAATGATGGTAGGTCGGAATATTGATATCTTCAAAACCCAATCTCATCGCGACCCGTGTGGAGGGTCAGGAGTGGAGGATACACGCATTCCTCGCGCGCCCACTTTGCCATGCCAGGATTCCGATGCATTTTTGGCTGTGGCTCATTCAGGGCGATTTTCTCCAGGAGCGGTATGCCCTCCGCTCGTACTCAACAGGGTGCTCACATGTGGCTGAATCTACCACGATCACGGTATTGCTATAGTCCTAAGTGTCTTCCAAATACTTGGTGAGTGCATGACTGCATGGACTTTACTCCGACGACAAACGGTCAGTCTAGAACCAGGAGCCTGCACCGTTGACGCGCCAAGTATCTCGAACCACAACAGTACGCCCATGGCGCTCAGCATCCGACGAACAGCTTGAAGAGCCGACATGGGATTCTTAGCATGGCTTCCAGATTCAGCCATAGTATAGCAACTACCACGATAACGACATCCTTCACGATCGTGTCTCTCCCAAAGACCACCGTCACCTCTGGCGTGGTGGCAGGAACAGTGACGGGGTCTCTTGACGTCCGCCATCTCGATGCCAGCCCGAGTCCCTCTCTCGATCCTAACAACTCTCGATCGCTGAACCCTCCCGTCCAGGGGAGTTGCCCTGCGCTCCAGAATGGATGCATCCTTTATCGAGTGCCGTCCGAACACGTTTGCTCTCGAAAAGCAATGCCTTTTTGATTGTCCTACCAAGATACAACACGTGCTGAAGGTAGATATCTGGGTAGATCTTCCAGAGATCTGCACGTACCTGACAGCTGAACATCAGTGATCAACAGTGCTTGCATGACCCTGAAACAGCTCTGCCATGTCGTCAGGTAGGTCAGCACTCATATCCAGTGAGGACAACCTCTGCTTTCCGTCCGGCAAATAATTTCCCAGGACATTGCTTACTTCCCCATCGGATGTTTTCATTTTAACGGTCATCAAACAGTGCCAAAAGCCGTAACGGCTTCAGGTCGGGACAACCACATGGCTTTGTCCTTCCACCGCACGCGGCTCTGCCGCTCTTTCCCACAACACCAAAAGTATATCGCTGGTACCTTTGCCGATGACGGCTGCTGGCCGACGCGATGGATGACAACCAGCATCTACTCATCGCCAACATAGTATGCTGGGTATCAACCTACATCACCTTCTCCCTCCGCCTCTACGTCAGGTCCGTCTCCTCCCCGACTTCATCAACCCATCCTAACCTCTCCCAGGGCCGTCAAACTCCACACCTTTGGCATAGACGACTGGCTCATGCTCGCCACCCAAGCGTGCTTCACCCTCTACCTCTCCGGGCAAGCCTATGGTCTCTCCCACGGCCTCGGCAAACCCATCTCGCACCTGTCCCTGCACGATACCATCGAGGCCCGTAGAGTAAGTCACCCAACACCATCTCCGACATTGGATCCCGCCCCCCCATGACGCCCGACTAACCCCTGCCTGCCAGGGCTGGTTCATCGCCGCCCTAGCCTACGAGCCCGCCACCGTCCTCCTCAAACTCTCCGCCGGCTTCTTCATCCTGAAATTCACCACCGCCCCTGTCCACCGCTGGATCCTCCACCTCACTGCCGGCGCGTGCATCCTCATCGGCGCTTTCTTCTGGTTCATCCTCCTGCTACAATGTCGGCCTGTTCCCTTCTTCTGGCGTCTACCTGATCATGGCGAGCAGGGAGAGTGTATCCCCATCCGCATGTTCCTCATCTGCGGCACCGTCGGGGCCGTGCTGAATGCTTTTGCGGACCTGGTGTATGCCTTGCTGCCGATTCATATGGTGTACACTTCCACGTGGACGAGGTGGACCAAGGTGACGGTTTGTGTGCTGCTTGGGTTCGGGAGTGTGGCGGGTGTGGCGACGTTTGTTAGGTTGGCGTACAAGGATGGGGTGAAGGAGGTTTATGAGAGGGAGGGGGAGTTTTTGTTGCGGAGTACGGTGTTTACGGTGTGGACGAATGTCGAGGTCGGGTTGGGGATCACGGCGGCTTGTACGGCGACGCTGAGGCCGTTGTGGGATCGCAGGCGGAGTGTGCAGTTGCAGAGTGAGCCTACTTTTGGGACGATGGCTGTTGTTGGGGACAGTGGTGTTGGTGTTAGTGGTGGTACGGTGCAGGATAGTGGTATACCGGTCCAGAGGAGTGAGTCAGTGGTGGGGAACGTGGTGTCAATTGGGCATGGTAAGGAGGAAGTGGTAGCAACAACGCTTGCTGTTCGGACGACCTCGATCTGAATTACGATAATAATGAGATGAAGTATGTGACAATTCCATTGATTTCCTTCTCTCTATATCTCCTGATTCTACATGTCTGCACATGGCGGTTATTCATGCCTAGTTAACCACGTATAGGACCGAGTCTAGAAAGTGTCCAGCTCACACATCCTTCAATTTCTACATGTCTGAAATCCAGATGGTAGATGCTGGAACGTTGATTTGGGGACGAAGGATGAGATCTCCCTCTTCAAACTACTCGGGATGCTCAAGTGGTGCCTCGATTGGGCTCATGGGACGCATTGGCCCAAGTATCAGGAGATCATGTTGGCGCATCATGCTTATGCCGTGAGTAATGCGCAAGCCTGATACCAGATCCTGTAAGAATTACCCTGTGGTGTAATAAATGGACAGTCGGATCACGTGCTATCACATGTCTCCAACTCACCAGCACTGACTACCGCACACAATTCAACAGCTTCAATTTCTGCAAGCGTACAGGTCGGAAACACATCTTCGGGTCTGATATACAACTCCACTTGCGTAAAGGAAACAACGTGCAATTACAGGATGGAGCATCCTCGACCAAGCAGCGAGCTTGTTAGAGGCAGAGCTGCACTGAACACGCCCCAGTCAACCAAGGGGCAGTCCTCCAACACGAACGAAAAGCCAGTGCAGACCGAGAAGATCGCAGACGAGGATATCATCTACGGAAAGAAGCGGATCGTTCATCATGACATCCACGTTATCGTAAGGATTTTTGAATGGAGACAGGGGTAGAGTCTAATGTTCTTATAAAGGGTATGCGCCTTCGTGGTCCTGCAGAATACATCGACCCAAGCATCTCCAAGGATGATCGCAAGACGGCAGGGAAGGACGACAAGGCCATCGAAGCGGCGGATGAGAGATACAGAGCGGGCTTGAGGGAGGCGATCGAGGTTGAGCGCAAGGCACTTCTCTCAGAGATCAAAGAGCGTAGGAAGAAGCTGAATGCGGAGCATAAAGTACTCCTAAAAGATGAGAGGAAGAACTTCAGTGAGATCAGTAAGAATCGAGACAAGAAGAGGGACTTAGACGTGTGGTCAAGAAGCGTGTTGGGCCGTCTGCGCTACAGGAAAAAACTGGCAAAAGAGCCGGTAAAGGAAGACGACAAGTTCAGCTTGCTTGGTAGCGGATGGTGACAGGATTCATGACGGATATGGCGTACCGAGAGTGGCGACTTATCGCCGGTCTCTGCATGCAAAACCAAGTAGTTTTCTGCTAGAGAGCACGATGCTCAACAAGAACAAAAGTTTTGACTTCCTATCCATCCCTAGCACGCTCCGCTGAAGGCAGCGAAAGGTAATGGCGATGTTGTGTTGGATTGAAGCTGTGAAATATGAAACATGGAAACCGAGCATACCTCGACCTCTACCATGACCCCGACGCAGACCTGTCCCTTCTAAAGATGTGCAAGCAGTCTACGCTCCTCGAAATCCCTGCTATTGAACGTCTCGAGATCTCCGACTTCATATGCCTGGCTTTTGGACCTCGATATGTTCCGCAACAGAATGGCCGGGAGGTATCGTTTCTTCTGAAAGAGCTGAACAGTATTAGAATAATATGCGTGTATGAGAATCTTTGACTAACGTAAAGGTATACTGCAGCAATACCTTCGGAGTAACGGAAGTCTTTGTCAAGGGCTTCTTGATCTATGTCACCTGTAGGAAGCCTCGCTGTACTGGTTATTGAGATGGTTGGAGGCAGCTCCTGCTTGGGTATGATACTGCAAATGATCAGTGGAATTCAATGTCGTTGGAAAGAATGACGGACTTGCTGCTCACGAACATCACTTCTTCCTCCTCTGTACTGCTGATCGAGATGGTGTCGGAGTCGACGTTGCTGATGATGTGCGGCTGCACCCTGTCAGTGGCAGCAATATGGTCTGCAGCGCCACCAACCGAGTCTTCCTCCTGGTTGTCTCCATTAGAACAGTCGGCTGCCTCGATTCGAGGACGTTTGTGAGGCCTCTCTCCCTCAGGACCTGGTGTCTCAGTCTGTCCACGTGCTGTATTGGAGCTGTATCCTTCGCTACCCGTCACAAGGCGCTCCAGCTCTAGTAATGGTCCTATGACGGTAAGGTCAGGTCCAAAATCTTGCGCGTCATGAGTCTCCATGTCATCTGCTGTGTGGTGTGCTGTGGATGCGATGTTCAGCTCTTCCAGTAAGGAGTCCAGCGATGAGACTTCTGGTCTGAGATATCGCATGTACTTCTGTATGTCCTTGTTCTTGCTGTCTCTCAGGTCTGTGACGAACAGGTCTACCATAGAATTCTGGCCGACCATTTGAAAGACGGTAACGTCTTTTGTCTGGCCGATCCGATGACATCTCGACCATGCTTCGACCTCATCATCGTGCACCAGCCATGGCTCAGTCTGAATAATAGCAGTGGCCTCCAAGAGCTTCAAATTGGCGCCATGAGTAGAACCGGTGATCAGCATCACGGTCTGTGCGGATTGAGATGCCTCGAAAGTCCGGCGAATCTGAGGTCGATTACCCTCCTTGTCAGGGTACCGAACAGTGACTGTCTGCGGTAGGAAGTGGCGGATAGCTCGCTCGAGAAGACTCATGAAGCGGTCGTGCTGCCCGCAGAGGAGGATCTTGTTGTGGTGAGTCAGTATAGTGGCCGTAATGCCATACTTCCTGAAATCGACCAGAGCGCCGGAACAATGCTGCTCCAGGTCCTGAAGCAGCTCGATGATCTTGCCGATGCGACCCTCATCGAGTGTGCTCGGTTCTGTCATGTCGAACCTTTCCTGCCATCGCTCGTCCGAAGTCTTCTTCTTTTGACTCTTGCTTGTCTTTCTGTCGTAGTCTTTGGAAGTATCTCTTGCTGAATCCGGTAGAAGATGGTCGTACTGATTAGAACTACGGACTTTGGTGGCGATCAAGTCTTTGAAGTTCTCAATATCGGCACCTAGATCCAAATTTACTGGGACCGATAGTCCAAAGGCCTCACGAAAATCCTTTATGCTCGTAATCATCTCGTCCAGTGTTGTAGGTGACTGATCGACCTGGACAAGGTGGCCAGCAAGACTCTGTGCCATTGCGATGAGCTTGACATCACCTGGTGTGTCGTGCTCCTCTTCGATTGTTTTCAGCAAGTCATCGTCAGTAATCTTCCGTCGATCTTGATTGCTTGACCCCTGCTGCTGTAGTCTGACGCGGACCGATCTGTAGTACCGTATGATGATGAAAATTGTCTGGACTGCTTGCTCATACGACATAGCAAAGGCGACAGAATGGACAGAAAGGGTTGGGATCGGTGGTCTGGAGGGAGAACTCGCGATAGCTGCTGGCATGAGAAGTTTTGTCAAGTAGCATCGCTCTTGCTCAGACTGTGTCGCCGCTGCCTTACCAAAGACTCTTTGGAATTCCTCGAGACTGGTGAAGGGATGACCCTCGAGAAGGGTGATCAGTGGACCGACATTATACCAGCGATTCTTGATCAAGGCACTGGTTAGCAAGATCGTCGTCGACCTCTCCAATGTTCTGAAGGCTTGATGCATGGTACCCTGAGCCTCGCGACAATGAGCTTGGTCGATGACGACATGTTTGAATGGCTTGTTGCGGCGCTTGTACAATGGAGAGAAGAAGGCGAGATCGTCTAGCTGTCCCTGAGTGCGCACTCTGAGGGATTCACTGCCAGCCTCCATGGCGCCCTCCAGCTTGTCCGTGAGACGGTGATGCTCTTGATAGTCCTTGCGAAGAGCCGAGAAGCTCGTGATTACAACATCATCGCCACCAAAGATGAGATCCTTGGCCCGAATGTGATCCGGACTTTCTTGAACGCGGACATTCGGCCGTGAATCCTGTTCCATGTCAGCAATGAGTCAATCCAAGAAGCCGCTTTACTTACTGATCTGAAAGTCTCTTCAACATCTTTCTTGCACTGTTGCAGATGATACGCATGGGTGACGACCAAAGTGAAGCAGCCATGTCTGTCTGCGTTGATTCTTGTTGCAATGATGGCTTGGGTCATGCGGCCATGTCTGACGGGCTGGCCAAGGATGGCGCCTTTGAAAGGGCTGTTCAGACGATTGATCAAGCGACGAATGCCATCTTCTTGGTCTGGCCGAAGTGTAATTGCAAGACGCAACGAAGAAAGGTCCCGGGCTTTCCCTTGATGTGATTGCCTCTGTGCTTCGTTAGCCCGGTAATTACCAAGTCATGGCATTGTAAACACTATGATCTCATCCCACGTACCGCCGAAGAATGAAGCGACAGGGACAATATCCTCTTTGTCTTGATCGTTAAGCACCTTGACCAAATGAGATGGCAGAGGCTCCTCCTTGCTCTCTACCCCGGCGTCCTGTTGCGGACGGTCATTTCGCTCGGTATTGGGTACCTGCGATGAGTTGACTGCCGCATGCCTCCCTAGCGTAGCCCATGAACCCTCATCCAGATCCATTGTCCTCTTTTCACTTGAGCAGACGCAGGACCGGCTGTACGATTATGCTGTGGTGTGATGTGGAAGAAGTCTTGTAGATGTTCGGACCGTGGTGATATATAAAGGCTCCATATGAAGCATGTGATGCAAGCTGAAGATAGTAGATATGAAAAGTGAACAGTGCGACTGATGCATTCTTCTCTACATGTGATTGCAGAATGAGTGCGGTGCAGGGGAACTCATATTGTGACCGTCGGTGCTGTGTGACATGTGAAGGTCTTCATGAATCGTAAGCCTATTGACAAAGAAGCTAAAGTACCTAGAAGAATTGGAAGAGGATCTATCTCACAAGGCCAAGCTATGAGAGTGGCCAGGACTGCTCAAGGATTGTCTGTCAAGTTCATGGCAGGCCTTTACCCGAGTTGATGGCTTTTTGCACCTCACTAGTGTTTGGCCTGTTTTCTGCTTGCTGGTCAGCACGTCTCTCGCTTGCATGTGATAGACGCACCCGCATATCGCTCATAGCTGTCGAGATATAGCTTATCATCACTCGTGGTTTTCTTCACCGCGGTGTGATTCTCCACAGCGTCAACCCATTTGGCCCATCGACTCCCAGCTTCAGGATCAGACCAGCCCCGGTACGGCTTGAGTACTTTCCGCATCCGTACGATCCAGGGTGCGAATTGAACATCCACGAAGCTCATGTTCTTGCCCAGGAAGAACGGGCCCTTTTCATCTGCAGCGTCGACCAGCTTACCGATCTGAGTCTTGAACTCTTCTCCGTGCTCGATTTGTTCATTTTGCGACTGTGCTTGCAAGTATCGGTAGAAGTTAGGGATGATATGGCGGTTGATCTGCTCATATCAGTATCGCAAGGTGATGAAGTACCTGAAGAACGCACATGGTCCGACCATAACCTTGAAACTGCCCTCAGTTTAGGATCACTCGGTAGCAATGGCTCTCCTTTCCCTAGATCTTCAAGATATTCCATTAAAACTGTGCTTTCGTAACAGCCCCAATCTCCATGTCGCAGTGCTGGTACTAGTCCTCGGGGGTTGACATCAAGTAGCAATTTAGGCTTTCGGTATACATCGACCTCAATGTACTGGTAGTCAAGCTTCTTCAGCTCCAATGATATCCACACTCTGTGCACAAATGGACAGAAGCAACTTCCGAACAACTTTAGATCGTGATCAGCTTCGTGGGCGTTGGCTGTTTCCAGTGCTTCGCCAGTAGCTTTCTTGTTGTAGGTCTTCTTGTTTGGGTCACCGCCCTGATTGGCATCTAAATCAGGCATGCTGGCAAAGTTCCTGGTAACGCGTCTTGGATGCTGTACAATAGTCGAGACGTGTCGTCCGGGGTAACAATAATTGAGCTTCGGTGCGAGCAATCTGACCTTATATGCTTGAGCAAACAGCGGGGCGGTCACCAAAAGTGTCCGAGTAGTGTTTATGATCAGGGACATCCAACACTTAGCGATGGATAAGCTCAACCTTGTCGATTACTCGTACAATTGTGGTGGCTGACTATTCGGGACTGATGATTACGAAACAAGAATTGAGAGGTAAATCCCGTTCAGTAATCGAGAATGATACTTGCCTTCACAAGCGCGAGCTGTACATTGGCACCAAGCGAAGCACGAAGGAGACGGGCCAATATATCAAGAAGCGGCAGAGCGGCAAAAGAGCTTAGGGTGAAAGATCCACTCAACAATGACCCCCTGATGAAGTGAGGTCCTGGAAGCAGGCACATGACGTCACTTGGCAACGACACGCCAGCTGCCGCAGCACGCCATTACCAGGATACGGCTCAATTTCGTGATCTACAATTAGTTTGAACAGAGTAGAGCTTGCATATTACTGAGACTCACCTAATCATTACCAAGGACAAGATCAACATGGACGTGGGTGAACAATGCTGCATGTCGTAGATGAAAGGCTAATCAGACCCAGGCTATCCGACTATACAATCGAGCAATATCTGGCTATCTGGCCATACAAGCCGGCTTTCTGCTCCTGGCTCCAAGTATGGTGGTATGGATGCTTTCGCCAGATCCAAAGACAGTCACTTGTGAGCATTCAGACAGTAGACCAGTTGGCAGGGTCATCGTGACTGATCATAACCAGCACTGGAGACTTTCATGGCACGATCATTTGCATCGGCCCTACTCCTGATATCTTTCCTCAACCTCTTGTTCTCAGGCGAATTACAAGCCATCTTCGCCGAGTCGCCCGAAGCAGACGTGAACAGTCCATGTAAGCAGTATGGGGATGGCGCCGAGACCATGCTCCTAACGATATTAAGATGCGACGCCCACGATATACGCCACCTTGTTCTACAATGCATTCTCTGGCGTCATGCTGTACACTTACAGCTACAGTCACGTCTTATCATCAGCGTGGCTGACCATTGGAAGCGCCATTCATCTCATTCTATCCAGCAGTGGCCTACTACTCCTGATGTTCGGCAAAGGGCCCGGCCACATCTCCAAGCGCACAGGTGCAGACAAGCGCACGAGTGGCTTCCCGTTCAAGAACGTCGAGGCAGACAAGAGAAAGCAGAGATGATTCAAGCGAATCATGAGGTCGTTGTTCATTCATGCAGCGTTTCAGCCATAGAGACTATTGGAATCGTACATCATGAAGCACCGCTCAGACCCATCAGCGCACCTACGGCCATCATATCTGCCTTTTCACCATCCACAATCCTGTTCGCTTGCTCTTCCCTCTTCTCCCGCTCCTTGTCGATATCCAAGTCCTCGCTCTTGCCATACGGCAACTCAGCAGGTAGACTCATCATGCCCGCCCTCCTCTTCCATTCAGGTTCTCTGTCCCATTGGATCTTATCAGCCCTCAGATCACTCTCCAGCTGTTCTCTCGTCTTGCCCTTGACCACTCCCCTCTGTTCTCCCGTCCTCAGCTCCGCCTCCATGAGCCCTTCCAGCACAGCTTCCTTCTTGACCCACTCTTCTCGCTTCAGTCTCTCGAGCTCCTCGACCTCTTTCTCCAGCTCTTTCCCTTCGTCCTCAGCCCATTTGAGCTGCCGCACGAGGAGGTACATTAGCTGGTCGGCAGGAATCTCGCTTTCGTAATGCGAGAAGTGGATGTCGGGCGGGTAGTTGATCAGGAAACCCGGTTGGCCAGTGACAGGGTGATGGGCAGGCGTGTAACGAATATTGTCGTTCGGCGGGCTGGGGTCCCAGTCAGGATCGCCCGGGCTCAGTCCAGCATTCAGTGGGTTCTTTTCTGCCGTCAAAGCGGGCGCTGAGCCCTTGTTCCCGTTCAGCAGTCTCAATTTCGGTCCCTTCTTTGGCTGCCCTGTCGCTGGGTCGATTGGGTTCGCATTTGTGAGGCTGGCTTTTGGGGGTTCCGGCTCGTGGACAGTTCTCATGTGCTTCGCTAGGGCGTCGGAGCGGGTGAAGCTGCGATCACATTCCGGCAGAGCGCAGAAGAAGGGCTTCTCTTTCGTGTGCGATCGCATGTGTGCTTTGAGAGCGTAGCCTGAGGGATGGTTCATACCTTTCCTGGCGCAATCACCCCAGTCGCAGGTATACTTTGCGCGTTTTGCGCCCACATGCTCTTTCTGAACGTGATCGATCAGACCATCGCTATTACCTAGGTCGCCAATGGTGCAGCCCTCCCATTGGCAGCTTGTGACGGCGTCGGAACGTAGAGTGTATTCATCGTTTGATGGTGAGCCGGGAGCGCTGCCGAAGCTGTCTTCGCTAATCTGGGACATGTCGTCGTCATCTTCAAGAGGCTCGTCGAGTTTCCGCCGTTTAGCTGGATGTAGAGAGTCATCGTGTGAGACGTCCGAGGCGCGACGATGAGTGTGCGAGGGGGTGTCTAGAAGGCCAGGGCGCAAGTCTGTGCTGGGCTGTGGCGTAGAGCGACCATCATCAGAGCCGATCGAGGAGAGAGGTGAGTCCGGTGGTGATGACATGATGAGGGCGCAGCGCGCAACAGAAGGGAAGTTGGGCAATGGGATGTGTTGGAGAAATGAACACAGGGAGGAAGATGAAGCTCAAATCATTCAGGTAAGCGCGTTGCGAGCTCTGATTGGCTAGAGCGGAGATATCTAAATGGCATTCAGTACGTGGCGACGCAGTGATCTTCCATCTCCATATCTCCCCAAAATCAGATCATGTTTCCTCGGACGCTACGAAGTCCATGAATGCGGCACATTGTGATATGTAAGTGATTTGATCAGTTTCCAGAATGGTGTTTCCTCCGTAGCGTGAGGCGGAAGCAATCGAGTGCTGTCAGTCACTCAAGAGCCGCCGACACGATCAACAGCACGGGGCAGGTATAAATCAAGGGAAGGAACCATTTTTATGACAGTCTGGCTACGAAAACCTTCAGGCTGTGTTCTTATAAGCAATCGATACAGTCTTTGGCTGAGTATAATTCCGAAGGACATACAAGCCGTTCTCTTGGCCGATGCCACTGCCTAGCGAAAATTAGACAACATGCTCTATGGCTGATCAGTGACAGGCAACGTGCCTTTGTATCCTCCAAATGGTGCTTTGACATCTGGTATGCCGAAGCCAGAGTTGACAGAGACCATTCCAGCCTCAATTTGCGACGACACTCGAATAGCCCGGTCAACACTCTGGGTAAAGATGTAGGACGCCAGGCCGTACTCGGTGTCGTTGGCACTTCTGATCACCGCGTCCTCATCAGTAAAGGTCTTGATGACCACGACTGGTCCAAAGATCTCCTTCTGGAGGATATCTGCGCCATCCTCAGGTTCTAGGAAAATAGTAGGCTTGATGTAGCAGCCTTTGCCGGTCTGCTCGCCCCCTGTCACAAGCTGTGCTTCGGTCTTTCCTTTGTTGAGGAACTCGAGGACCGTGTTAAACTGCCTCTGATGGAACATAGGCGCCGTCATGGTTGTGGGTTCGAAGGGGTCTCCTCCCAACGAAGAAGCAGCGCCTTCATAAGCTGCTTTCAGGCCGGCAATGAAGGCATCTGCTATCTTCTTGTGAACATACATCCTCGATCCCATGATACATACTTGTCCATTCATCAGCATGCTGTTACCGGCCGCTGACTGGACGGCGACCTGGAGATCGGCATCGTCGAAGACGATGAACGGGGACTTTCCACCTAGCTCGAGAGTGACGCGCTTCAGATTGGACTGTGCAGCCGCAATTTGCACCTTTCGTCCTACCGCAGGACTGCCGGTGAAGCTGATCTTTCGAATCTTCATGTGTCTCGCCAGAGCGTCGCCGGATTCTGCTCCACCTACCAAGACGTTCAGCACACCAGGCGGTATGCCGGCGTCGACGGCGACTTTCGCAATCGCAAGAGTGCTGAACGGGTTGACCTCGCTCGCCTTCGTGATGATGACATTACCGGACGCAAGGGCAGGCGCACATTTCATGCCGAATGTACCGAGCGGTGCGTTGAAGGCGTTGATTCCAGCACAAACACCGAGCGGCTCCAGGCGGACAATCTGATGTGTTAGTCATGATTCAGAAGCCTCAGCCCGCCTACTCACTCTCAGATAGCCATCGACATCGCTAGGGATTGCTTCACCGTTGAACTTTTCGATCATGCCAGCGTAAACTGCGACCGTCAGCACTATTTGAATCACGGTCGGGCGCAGTACATCTAAAGTGTTCAGCACAGGCGGCGGCCTCATACTTGGCAATGGCGAATGGCTTTCCAGTTAAGCGAGTCTCCCAATACACAATTTCTTCAGCCCTCTCAACTACCAGATCTGCGAAAGCAAGCATCAAGTCTCTTCTCCGGGTCTAGCACCATTAGCGAAATCGACCTTCAATGGATTACACGCACCAGCGTCAGGGCTTTCCATTTCTGGTAGGCTGCTTCTGCAGACTTGACAGCGACATCCACATCTGCTGCGCCAGCAAATTGAAAATCTTACGCCGTCAGCTTTGGTCAGAGGCTGCTCAGGTCGTCTCACCCTTGGTGATCACTGATCCATCTACTGAGGACGTCAAGGTCTGTCGCTCCTTGCTGATGACATCCACGTAGGAGCCATCGATGAAGGGCTTCGTGAGGAGTGCTGGTGCTTGTGGTGCCATCTTGGTAGTATGGTTTGCGTTTTCTGAATAGAGGCACTGCCCCGTTCTTATAGATTACAGGACAACATGAATCTTGGAGTTATGCAGGACCGTACGTCCTTCCTCTTCATGTCAATGACTCTCACGAAACAGATCGCCAACGCATCGATGCATGTGAGCATACTAGTGAGCTCATTCGGCAAATAACCACTGCCGGACTTTTGCACATATTTTATCCATGAGGCAAGCCCTTGTGAGTATTATATCAACACCATATTGTCGCATACGAGGGAAGAGATCAGCTGCATAGGCGCAAGCATTTACTAAGATTTCAGCCAATAAGATGGCTTATGCATGCATAGCGTGCATAAGAGCTTGGTATAATTCTTCTTGGCACCGACCACACCGAGGATCTAGAGGCTTGTACAAGAGATCCCTTTAGCTGAGGCCGCTGTCGATGTAATCACGATACCCCGGACTCTTCTCTCGTGTGGTTCGTGTCCTCACTGGTACCACTCTCCGCGAACCTAACGCCTCGCACCCAGTTCCATTTAGGGTTCACTGCTCTCCGCACATGTCGGCGGCCGATGTCCGCCGTCCTCGCTGTTGGCAATCGTACAAGACCGACGCTTGACTCTTGATTGTCATGGTCCATGATGACTGCGGTCGTGAATACACAGCCATCATTGACTCCCGGAAGCCGGATGACATGGATTTTATGAAGCTCTTCACAACACGGATGTATTTATACAAGAGAGCCTTTGGCTTACCTTCTGCACATAAATAGCTACCGCGAGCGCCTACCAGAAACCCACCACAATTCCGCAAGATTCTCAGGCCTACCATGACAGTCGCATCCAAAGTTTTCGCCGTCACAGGCGGTGCGTCCGGTATGGGCCTTGCGACCTGCAAGCTCCTAGCTCAACGAGGAGCCCGCGGTATCAGCATTGCAGACTTCAACGAGAAATCATTTGATGCCGCCAAGCGAGACATCGCAGCTGCCAACCCAAAGACCGAAGTCGTAATAACCAAAGTCGATGTCTCGGATTCCGCCAGCGTTGCAGCATGGATCGATGCCACCGTCGCCAGATTCAAGGCCCTCGATGGAGCTTTGAACGCGGCCGGCGTACCACAAGGGCCAAACCTCACCGGGGAGCCATCCATTTTTGCCGAGACCGAGAACAGCTGGAAGAAAGTGATGGAAGTCAACATCGACGGGGTCTATTACGCTTGCCGAGAAGAGATTCGAGCCATGCTCCAGCTTGGTGCTGCGCCCCGTAGCATTGTCAACATTGCCAGTATCGCCCCAGCCATGCATCGAGGCATGATGTACGCATACGGCGCCTCGAAGACAGCAGTCCTGCATTTCAGCGAGAACCTTGCGGTGGAGATGAGGCCAAAGAACATTCGCGTTAACGACGTCATGCCAGGTAAAAAGGATGCACTATCGTGTGAATTCCACTGACGATCTTAGGGCCCGTTGCCACGCCCATGCTCGATACCTTCGTCCCGCTATCGGTTCGTGATCATTTGACCAAGACCGAAGGGCTGGAATTGGTGAAGCCAGAGGAGGTCGCTCATACCATTGTCTGGCTACTCAGCGAGGACTCACCCAACGTTTCTGGTGTCCATATTCCGATCGGAAAAGGTATGCCATAGTCAAAGTCATGTACATATTCTGTGCACTAGTTTCAAAGTAATGTGATCTTCTTGGTGTGCTATTCGACGAGTCTCATAAGATAATTGGGAAAGAACGTGCCGAGCAGAAATGAAAGCTGAAGTTGGAGCGCATTTGGTCCGTGCGCACGTTGCCATTCCTCACTCTTCGTCGCGTTCGCCGTACTTCTTCCTCTTTGCATCGTCTCACCTTATCAATAACGATGGCGCATTTGTGCTGGCTGATAGACGATATCGTGTGATTGTGAGTATCACCTCCCTTGCCGACCGTGATGATGTCAAAAGAATTCTGCAAATCAGATGGCTGCTTCGGTGGCCGCCGGAAGACTTCAATTTTCACTACACTTGATCTGAACGGCACACATCCCAGCACACGTATCAGCAAGCTCTTGATTCGGTGCTGACTTTTCTATCAGGTTTCTATTCACTTAGAATTATGTCGAATCATGAGCTCGATGTGGCTCAGATTTACACATCTGCCGTGGCAAGCAGGCCCTCCCATGGCCTCAACTTGATCGTACCGCTAGTCTCATGCTTCGGTCCTCCAGTATAAGTTGTCGTCACCCACTTCTTCGGCTTAGCTGCATCGGGAATCTTGAAATCCTGGTCCTTGCCTGAAAAGTTCAATGCAATCACGAAAGCCTCCTTATCACTGCTTCGTTTGTAGGCGAAGATGGGGCTCTCATCGTCGTTCAGTAGCTCATACTTGCCATACACGAAGACATCTTTGTGCTCTTTGCGATTGGCAAGCCCACGCTTCCAGAATTGCAGAGGAGAGAGGTCTTCGCCTTCACGCTCTTTGATCTGGGCCTCGGCGTTAACGGACTTGTGATCATCCATTACCCTCATCCAGGGCGTGACGCCGGAAGGACAGAACCCAGCATTTTCACCAGCGGACCAGTGCACAGGCGTGCGAGCATTGTCTCGTGCCTTGCGCTGCATGACCTTCTTGGCGAAAGCCAACTTCTCCTTGTTGTTTGGGTACATCTGGTTCATCCTGATCATGTTAGTAAGTGCATCAATCTCGCAATGTCGCCGACTCACTTTTTCCAGTAATTGATCGTCTCAATGTCTTTGTACTCTTCCGGCTCCCATTCGACCGGTACATTCCGCATACCGAGCTCTTGACCCTGGTAGACATAAAGCGTACCGGACAAGGTGGTCTCCATCAGACTGAGCAGTCTCGCACTGATCTCACGATACTCGTCGCTGTCATCGCAGTAACGGGAGACTGACCGCGGGTTGTCGTGGTTCTCACAGAAGATGGTGTTCCAGCCGTCCCGCTTTTGCATCAGGTGTTGATGGCCGGTGAGAGTAGTCTTAATCTCACTCGGCTTCCAGTCGCGCAGCGTCATGCGGAAGCTACCACGTTCATCGTCGATGTCGACCAAAGCGAACAGGAAGATCATGTTGAGTTCACCTCGATCTGAGCCAACGACTTTGATAATTTCGTCTTCGTCTCGGACAAACGGCATCTCTCCTACAGTGATGGTGTCGTACTTGTCCAGAACAGCCTTGCGCATCTCCTGGAGATATTCATGCAGCCGAGGACCGTTAGCGAAGTATTTGAATCCTGGCTGATATTTGTTGTCTGGAGCTACGATCGGGGCATCTGGATAAGATGGGACCTTGGAGATAAGGTTGATGACGTCCATCCGAAAGCCACTTGCACCGCGATCGAGCCAGAATTTGAGCACGTCGTGGACTGCTTCTCGTACAGCTGGATTCTCCCTGTTTTGGATTAGCCCCGGTTCAACGACTGATGAGGAACCCGCACCAATTGAGATCTGGTTGCTCAGGTGTGAACAGAGACAAGTAGTATTCTTGACTCCCTTCATCCCAAGTCCAGGCAGAGTTGGCCTCCCCAAGAATCATGCTCCAATTGTTGGGAGGCTGTCTATTTCCGTCCTTGTCGATTTTGGCTGGCTTCCAGATATACCAGTCTCTCTTCGAATTCTGCTTGGACTTGCGAGATTCGGTGAACCATGCGTGCTCATCGGATGTGTGGTTGACGACCAGATCCATCATGAGCTTCATGTCTCGCTTCTTCAGCTCTGCGATCAGCTCATCGACATCGGCCAGGGAGCCGTAAAGCGGGTCAATGTCTTTGTAGTCGGCCTAACGAGATAAGCTTTACGCCATTGTCGTGGTCAAGATACAAACAATGTCATAACCCATATCGGCTTGGGGGCTCTTGTAGACTGCGTGCAAGGTCAAATACTATTGCTTCTAAAAGCGAGGCTGATCGTACTTGGGGAAAGCCATAGCACGTCCACTCCCAAATGCTTCAAATAATCTAATTTCGATGTGATGCCTTGCAAGTCACCCCAGCCAGGTCTGGAACCTGCTCCTTTGCTTAGAAACGAAGCTGGGTATATCTGGCGTGCATTGTCAATTATATCCATTTGGATATCACGATATCCCTACTTGATACACCACGGCCTCTTTCCACCACCTTTGCTTATCGATACTAGCGACTTCCGGCATGATGGCAGGAGGGAATGACCTGATCCAAATTGTAAATACTATGCACAAAATTTGCAGGGAACGAAGACTTCTCCTCAATATTATGAACAGAGCGAGGTCAGAAAATCTACGAGAATGGATGGCATTCGCCCCTCGCAATGGTTGAATGTTCTCTCGGACCGACATGCGTCCTGATGTCAGGACCCCACACTTTCAAGCTCAAGCTGTTCGGCCTTTGAAACGAGCTCGTACCAAATGGACGACGGCATTGCCTTTTTGAGCCTGTTGTCGATGACCCCTACCTCCACTCCACAAATCTAGTCTCTATCATCACTTCTTTTCATTTCAGAAAACAACAGAACCAGGTACTACCAGCAGCTGACAGCATCTGCCGGCTAAACCACTCGGTGATAGACGCAATCGCGTCGACGGCATGTCGATCACGGCGGTAGCACTTAACCCCGAGGTGAGAGCGGCGGGGTAATGGCAGCGAGCTGGAAAAGCCTCCAATTGTTGTGGACCTTACCCTCGAATGACCAGTAGGTGACAACTATATAATAGCACGTCGTACAGTCGCTTTGTCCTCGTTGCCTTCACTTCCCAGCTCAATTCATCGAATTACCACATCGACTACCTTCTTACAAGCAATCTACCAGAGCAGCGCCACGCAATGTCCGACCCCATTCTTCAATCGCTCGAGGAGAACAAGACGATCTACCGTCGTCTTGGGAACTCGGGCTTGCGAGTCTCAGTACCTATCCTTGGAGCAATGTCCTTTGGTGACCCAGCATGGATGGACTGGGTCTTGAAAGAGGATGAAGGCCTACCACTACTAAAGGCGGCTTACGACAGGGGTCTCAACACCTGGGATACGGCCAATGTTTACAGCAATGGTCGATCTGAGGAGATTATCGGTGCAGCTCTCAAGAAGTATGATATCCCGCGCGAAAAGGTCGTGATCCTCTCGAAATGCTACGGGTACGTAGGAGAAAATCCTGGCGTAAGAACAATCAAGTACGGAGCCAAAATTGCCGACCACAAGGACTATGTAAACAAAGGTGGTCTCTCGAGGGGTGCTATTTTCAAGGCGGTGGACGCAAGTCTCAAGCGACTCGACACCGACTACATGGACCTGCTACAGATTCACCGATACGATGCGACCACCCCAATCGAGGAGACGATGAAAGCGCTCCATGATCTGGTCGAGTCTGGCAAGGTACGGTACATCGGAGCAAGCTCAATGTGGACCTGGCAATTCGCCATGATGCAGGCAGTGTATGTTACCTGATTGCCCTTAGAAAAGATTGACCACCGACTAATATTACTACCAGCGCCGAGAAGAACGGCTGGACCAAATTCACATCGATGCAAAACCACTACTCTCTGCTCTACCGCGAAGAGGAGCGCGAAATGAACGCCTATTGCAATGCCACCGGTGTAGGTCTCATCCCATGGTCACCACTTTGCAGAGGCTACCTTGCCCGACCATCGTCCTCACAGCGCGGCACCGCTCGTTCCGACGGCGAGGCAAAGAACACGATGCCCATGTTCAACGAGCTTGGCACTTCCGACATCGACAAGACCATAATCGACCGAGTGGAAGAGCTAGCAAAGAAGAAGAATGTCAAGATGAGTCAGATCGCCCTGGCGTGGATCAACAAGAGGGTCACAAGTCCAATTGTCGGATTCAGCAAAGCAGACAGGATCGACGAGGCATTGGACGCCAACAAGGTGACTTTGACCGAGGAGGAGGAGAAGTTGTTGGAGGAGCTGTACAAGCCACGAGCCATCAGTGGACATCAGTAGTGGTAGACTACTCGTTCGCGACGTTGTGTCGCGTCAAGTTGGCCTCATCTTCACCAAGACCGGGATAGAAGCAATGCCATCCTTGATCCCAAGTACATTAGACTCATTTCCTCAAGCTTCACCAGCCATTCAGCAGCAATCGTGTTCCTCACGAAGCCACGCATGTGGTTCGACCAGGCGAATAAGTAATCGGATGGCTGGTAGTCAAGACTTTGTGATATTAGGACGGTGTTGACAGTCGGGAAAATGATTCGATGGCAAGGTTTAACGATCCCTGGTGGAAAGGGCCCTGAAGGTCAACCCGCCGGTTTGCCGAGGTGCCGGCAAACTCTTTTGGATTTGCTTGAACTTCCACGTTCTTCATTCATCACGCCTTCACTTCATCGTGATAAAATTGAACGTCCGGCATGGTAATACCGCGATTCTGAAAGCGATTGACGCACCTCATTGAGAACTTCATCAGCAGCATGCTGACTTTGAGATGCCGGAGGAAATGCGCAACGGCTCTGGCACGGAAACTGATCACAAACACTGGCTTCGACCGTTGACTCGTCCCGAAACTGCCGCAGAACTCACACTTCACCTTCGATATGCACTCCACGAGATGGTCAGATGTCAGCAGCCATGGAAAGTGCTTAGCTGGGACGTCCGAATTGCGAGTGAAACGGTCCCCATCAAGGTAAATACAGATCAGTTCAGCTTTTCCCCTTTACCTTTGCTTCCCTTGTTCGTATAAGACGCGTGAGAGTGTCTACCGTTTCTCCCAGCCTTCTACCACTCATCTTCACCATCGCGTCTTCTTGGTGAGATGGGTATACGTCACGTCGTTGAGCAGCTTCAGCATGGCAGGCCGCAGTTTTGCCAGCCATGAATTGATAAGAGCCTGGAGCCCCGGTGCTATCAATGGGTCAGTCCAGAATACGCCTCACACCCACCTTACCGACAGTCTGGATACTGTAACGAAACGACAACGAAATTTTCGACATGCATGACTTGACTACGCTGGCTCTGGTAGCCACTTCCTTCTTCGCCTCAGCAAGTGCACAGGCATGCACTCAATCCGGTGGCAACTGGTATTGCAACAAGGTGAAGGCCGTGTCTTACCTCAATTTCGGCACGACCGGAAGTTATGATCGGGTCACTCATATGGACGAACAGACTGGTGAATGCCGGAAAGACTCTGCTAGCTATGGCGGTGCCATAGGTCCTTTCGACGAGGAGCTCAGCATCCACATCCGCGGTCCCTTCTCACTTAAGCAATTTGCGTTCTATACACCCGCTTCGACACAGAAAAGGGACACTAGTGGTCCCCTTCGACGCGACCTGGAAGAGCGGGCTCTCCAAAGCGTGAAATGCCCTTCCGCCAATCAAACGACGGTCACAATCAGCGGCAAGCAATTCCGCATCGAATGCGGCATGGACAGACAGGGCAACATGGACAAGTCCACCCAGCCCACTTTCGCCTTGTGCATACAGAAGTGTGCATCAACCTCTGGCTGCACTCAAGTCAGCTGGAGCGGCAAAGACAAGACCTGCTACCTGAAGTCCACTTCCGCCCCTATGCGACCCCAGGACTACATCCGAGGCGTCCGCGGCGCCCGCCTCATCACCTCCACCACCGCCAACAAAGCCGCCTCGCAACCCACCTTCACCCGACGCTCCTACTACAACTCCCGTTCTCAAATCTCCTCCGGCCTCACCTTCCTGAACAACATGGGCGGCGGCACCTTCCCCGGCATCTGGTCCTCCAAATTCGGCAACTCCCTCGGCTATGCCTCCTCCTCAGGCCTCTCCCCCGCCTCCTCGCCCCAAATCCTCTCGGACACCGTCCTCCCCTCGACCTCCGAGATCTCCCTCTTCACCGCCCTTCCCTGCTCCCCCTCCAACCCCTGCCCCTACGCCCGCCCCTCCAGCGTCGCCTACCACGGCTTCGGCGGCGCCACGAAAATCTTCCTCTTCGAATTCAGCATGCCCCACGCTTCCGGGCTGGACATGCCCGCCCTGTGGTTCCTGAACGCGCAGATCCCGCGCACCCAGCAGTACGGCGCGTGTAATTGCTGGGGCAACACGGAGGGGTGCGGGGAGCTGGATGTGTTCGAGGTGGTGACGCCCGGGGAGAGCAGGATGTTGAGTAGTGTCCATGGGGACCAGGCGGCGACGAATCCGAATTGGTTTGCGAGGCCGACGGGGGGAACGATGAAGGGGGCGGTGGTATTGAGGGGGAGGGAGGCGCATATTAAAGTCTTGGATGATGATTGGGAGTTTGGGACGGGGTTGACGGAGGGGCAGGTGGAGGAGTTGGTGGCGACTGCGGAGCCGTGGGTGAAGGAGGGGGAGGTGGCGAAGATGAGGTTGCCGAATTAGCGGGGCTATGAGGTTATGAGATATGAGGCTATGAGAGAGACGAGGGATACCTTTGCTGTTTTGAGATGATATGGTAACGATATTTGTTTGGTCTTGTATGATTCGTCCTTAAAAGGCTTTTGCTCTAGACTTCTAATTTTATGATTCTATGATTCTACGCTTCTACTTCTTATCGACAATCCCAGCAATCAGCTGCTCAATATCAGCCTGACCAAGCTGCTTGATCCCAAATGCATCAGACTCGGTCTTCTCGAACTTCGGACCATATGCCTCGTCGAAGATGGCCACCATCAGGAACCCGACCATTGCGTGATGAATGTCCCCCTCTCCAGACTTGACCACCTTCATGCTTGCATCGTAGGACTCCTGCGTCGTGCTGGCCTTGGTCGGGTACGTCTTGCCAGTGACCTTCTCCGCAGCGGCCACGAGCTGCTTCTGCGTTATCTGGGCGCTGTGAACATAGACGGGACGGTTTTTGTATTGCTCTGGTGCCTTGAGGACGCCGGCGACAACAAGACCAATGTCACTGAGTAGCGTCGCGGTGAAGGGAACGTCACCGCCGTTGTACAGCGTGGTGGTGTCCTTGAGGTTGACAAGGAAACCAAAGGCGATACCCCAGTCTAGGAATGGTCCGGTCCTGATGAGGGTGTATTGCACCTTACCCTCGTCGGCCTTGGCTTTGATGTGCTTCTCGAGGTTGATCTTGGCTTGGAAGACCGGGAGGGTGGCGGCTTTGGGATTGGCAAGGTCACAGCCGAACTCTGAGGGGATGATGTACTTGATGCCAGCAGCAATGGCAGTGTCGACGTATGCCGTTTGGAGGTGCAGATTGTGATTCCCGGCCATTAGGACAAGGGCGTCTTGGCCTTGGAAGACGGAATTGAGAGACGAAGGGTTCATAACATCGGCTTCGAGGATCTTGACGGAGGCATTGAGCGCGGCTGGACGCTGAGATGTGCGGGAGAGGACTGTGACGGCGAAATTGGCTGCGACAAGCGCATTCACGACAGCGGGGCCGAGGTTGCCTGTGCCCTGTCGAGGGTGTTAGGAATGGATGCAAGGACAGGGGAGAAATAACTTACTCCGATAACGACTACGTTCTTGATGGCCATGAGTGCGACGAACTTGAGACTATTGTGATAACGCTGTGTTGGAAGAAGGCGATGTTGTGATGGACAATTTTGCTGTGTGGTACTTCGGTGCTGATGCGAACAGAGAAGATGTTGTTGGTTGAAGAGAAACAATCAAGGTACAAAGAATTTTTTATACTACCTCAATGTCGACCTGTGTCGTCTATACCATTACCAAGATGCGGACCATGTTCCGCAGGCTTATCCAACCACTGAAGACATAAACGTCCGAGTCCAAACCTTGATTTAGGGCTAGATCCGCTGAGAAGTACAGCGTGTCAGACGTTTGATACGAGGTGCAAAAGCATGATGAAGCCGTTTCAAGATGCGGTCCTCTCGAAGTGTCACGCAAAGCACTGTATGAAGAGGGTTGCCGTATTCTGGCAGAATCGTTATGTTATACAACCAGAGGTACAACAGCACAAAGATCCTGCATGGTTGCGATGTATCTCCTTGGTTGGTGTGGACAACAGCGCCATGCTCCGCGACTGGGGTGATCGATGGGATTCTTGGAGCCAATGATGCAGACCACCGTTTTCCGAAATTACACGATGGAAATGAGGTGTTGTTAAGGTCGGAGGAATTGACAGATCAAGCTTGGTCATCGACTGCGGTTTGTAGCCGCGGAGCTGAATAAGCTTGGCACTTTCGGGATCGCCCAATCGGGTAAAACGGCAACCTGGTACTGACAAAATCTCATTCGCATCGACTTGCTCTCTACCTAATTATGGACTATGACTATTGAATTACTTCACCATTTGCCTTAAATTCCCATCGGCATGCCAGGCTGTCCTTCCTAGCAATGATATCCACGAGCATGTCTTTGCCTGGATACATGATGGCGGCTGCCATATCAGAATCTTCGATACCAAGATCCGGCCAGGGAAGTTCGGCAGCTCCGGTCGGTGCAACATCGAACCTCGAGATCATTGAAGCGACAAGGGCCAAGATCTCATTCTTCGCAAAGTGTCGGCCAGGACACCAAGTTGTGCCACCACCAAAGGCTCGGAAAGCACTGGGATGTTGACGTTCCTTGCTCTTCTTGTCAGCCCCAGCTTCGATGGCCATCTTGGGCAGGTGACGACGAGGATCGAACGACGCCGCTGAAGCTCCCCAGACTTCCTGGTCATTGTGGATGACAAGCGACGGCATCTGAATCACACTGCCCTTCTTCAACAAGTACTGGCCATCGAGCGTGGTATCGTCCATGACTTCACGGGTCGAGGAGCCATTGGCGCGGGTCCGAAGTGTTTCCAGCCACACCGAATTGAGCAAAGGACAATTGTCCTTGAGCGCTTCGACATCAATCGTGCGAACTCGCTCCTGGCTCTCCTTATGGTCCGATGAGATATTGGCTACATCGACCTCGGCCCGCAACTCGGAAAGCAGCTGGAGATCTCCGAAGATGTGGTACAGCATCCAAAATGCGGTCGGAAGGGTATTGACGAGAACAGCGACGGCGTTGCTGAGCTCAAATCGAGCATGGTCGTCGACCGCCAGGCCGTACTTCTGTGTAGATTCCCGCATGACCTTGACGAGGTGGGAGCCCTGCTCATGACTGTTGTTCTCGAAGTAGGATCTCAGAGCTCTGACAACGGCTTCTCGTCCTTGATACGCTTTCTTGGCTGTGATCTGCGGGAAGACGTTCGCCATCACCATCATGATGTTGTTCTCGTAATCCCTAATTGCGGTCAGAACTGCAAAACAGCGATTGTCTGGCTTTCGACTCACCACAATGCTGTCTCTGTATGTATGTCTCGGAAAGGATTGCTCGGCCCATACATGGCTTCGGTGGTGGCAATGGTCAGTTGGTGTCGGAGCCATCCCAGAAGGTTGATCGTAGTCGCTCTTGTCGCAGATTTATTCGTGAGAGTATTAAAAGAGGTGGATAGATTCGCAAGCATGACATGGCTCATTTGCTCGAGAGCCTGCCCAGGTCCAAGCGCCTGATGAACAGCGCCAAGAGCCTCATACCAGAGTCCCCAGTGACCATCCTTGAGGTCAATGTTGTTCATCACAATCTTCTCGGCCTCGGCGCTGGTACCGAAGACGCTTCTGTGCGATTTTGATGCAAAGGGTGCAAATTGCAACGTCTTCGCATTACGCTGGACGGCACCAATGAGACCTGGAGTATTCACAACGTACATCTTGCCGCCTGGCATGGGTAAAGTACAGATTGGTGAGCGAGTCTTCTTTCTAAGCATTCTTAAGTTGTGCCACCGTTTTCGCATGGTATGGACATACCTGATTGTGACCATGTAACGCGACCTCTGCGCAATGATACCAAGGAGGTGGCCGAACCACGGGACCTTGCTCGGCACAATAGGAGGCTCCTTAGCCTCAAGCTTAATGCCCAGTACATATTCGAGAACAGAGTAGGTAACAGCAAGTACGACGAGGACCAGAAGTGATAGAAGCCGGTAATCCATCTTGCGATGTCTCAACCGTATGCCTGGGAAGGTCGAATGTCTGGTATTGGGAGGGATACACGAGGTCGGGATTTGACCTTGAGCAGCAACAAATGAGCAAGGAGTGCTGCTCGAGGCAAGCAATGCTGAATGAGAACAAGGTCGACAGCACTACGCAAGGGAATGGTCTTGATACTCTGCCGACTTGGAATGGTCTGACAGTCAATGAGCTTCAGCCACCAATGTCTGTCATGCCAACCGCATCGACTCATAATGAGAGCTTTGTCAGTCGAAAGGATGCTGGAAAGCTATTATTGGCATGGAGAGATCGGATTGGAGAGTCCATCTGTGCATGTGAAAGTCAGGCATGAAACATGCTCCGACTCTGCAGGACAGATCTACAACGATGCATCTCAGACGATGTTGGTCATTGCTAGGGTTTGTTGGAATATCGACCACGCCATATCGAGTAAATGAATGGACGATTGCAACGACACCGTGCATATCTACTGGTTTTCAGGCAATACTGGTGTCGGGTGAACCCGAGTGAGATTCGTGTGAGATTCACCCTTGTCCACCAATCAAGCATGCAGCCAGCCAGTGCAAATCTACTCCATAAAAGATTAAGCAATGGGCTGCCTTAAAACATACGAAGGGTCATCATGACAGCTCAGACCTTGCCTCACATCTGAGCCCTGGGCGGCCTCACCCGCCTTTAGATCTTCGAACCCAATTAGCCGGTCGATCTAGCGAGCCGCCCTACCGCCCGACCACGTGCGCCAAGTGCGCCAGGCGAGACGCCACCAACCTGGTCACATCAGGATCGCCGAGTCATGGTAGCCGATGACGCTTAAAGTGTGGAGCTATGCTTGACAATTCGCAACAAAACTACATCTGACATGACCTGACAAGCTCAAACTTTGGCCTCAACAAACTTCTTGAGATCGTCCGCCATGCGCTGCAATCCCGCGTCCAACGTAGATCCCACGAAAGCTTGCACCGAGATCCTCATCGGCCCCGCCATGGTCTCGTAGTTCTTGAATTCGCAGGAACCATTCCCCAGATCTACAATCTCCAACACCCTCTCTGGTCGCAGCAGGTGCTTGTTGAAGTCGGTGCACTTCCACGACATCAGCCATTGTCCGTTGTCACCTTGGACAATCTTGGTGATGGTGACGTGGGTCAGGTCCAGCTTGGCGGTGGGTGAAGCGAGGTGGGAGTTGAGCGTGCCTTCGTCGCCGACTTGTAGCTCCCTGGACGCCGCCGTGGTCTTGGGGAAGTCGGCTTTCTGGTTCATCGTATTCCATTTGTCGTAGTTTTGATAGTCTTTGAGGACGGAGAAGATGTCCGCTGGGGAGGCTTCGATAATAGAAGAGGCGTAATAGGTAATGCCGTCACCCTTGGGGTTGTTGGGCGTAGGAAGGCTGGTACCTGTCAGTGATGGAGCCCATACAGTCTTGTTCTGCCATACCTGGTAGCGTGAGGCATGTTTGCGTGAGACTGTCAAGACTGAACGATTGTAGAGCGACGGAGAGAGTGCTTGGTCTGCGATTGAACACAGGGAGAAGCGGTGGCAGTCTTTGTACAGGCTTCATGTCTTCAGCTGCGTATGACCACATCTTGTTAGCAGGTGGTTCGACTTTGATGTTCGATCCGGAGCTTGATATGGCGATCACGCACGTATCTATAGCTGGCCTTCAATCTGATCGCTATGGTCGATGCCGCTACATCGCATCGAAGTTCTATTTGGAGACCAACTTCTGACAGCAAGCGATTATACGCGCATCCTTCGAGCGAGATGTTGGATCCGAGCTAAGATCTGATATGAGTTCTCATCGGCGATCTAGGAGCATCTCACTACAGCCATGGGAATGTATGTCAGCCCATATCACGATTATCCTCAATCGCTGCTAACGCCCTTTGACATTCATTCTCAGACTCCTCATCGTTTTGGCATTGTCACAGTCGCTTCTTCTCTCCTCCTTCTCCTACTACCTATTCGCCTTGGGTACGAGCAATTGCAAACATGAACTCAAGCATGTCGCTCGAATCTATCACTCCGCTGTTCTCTCCAATAGCAAGGCCCTCCCAGGCTACAGACAATGGCATGAGCACCTCAGAATTCCTCACGCACCCGTTCCACGCACTTGAAGCTGAGATTGCAATCATCGCTCTCGTCCTTGGCTTCACTGCAGCCAACTCTGTCCTCCGCTACGCCGCCTTCCCCGTCGTTGGCGGCCTCTCTTGGTTCATCTGCTCGACCGCAGTCCTCGAGAACCGCCTTCGCACACCATGGGGCACACTTTCAGGGGGAATAAGCTTCGTCTTTGTCCTTCAGTATGTCGCGACTGTCCTCCTAGGCCGCAGACACTTCGACGACACCAGGGATAGCTCCAAGCCGCTCTCATCTCATGGAACCGACACCCTCTTTTACCGCCTCCTCTACGGTATCTCCACAACCTGCTCCCTCCGCGCAATCGGAACACCATACCAATGCAAGAATGTCCCTCCCATCACCCGCTCTCCATCCCGACCACGCTTTCTCGCCCGCTGCCTCACCATTTGCATCGCAGCCTACCTCTTCCTCGACGCAGCCAGCCTGTCCGCCCACCCTGAGCTCAACAGCACCAACTTTGCACAGCACAAGATCGCATTCCTGCGTCGTCTGGGCCTGATCAATAGCGAAGAGCTCTTCATCCGCACGACCACCATCTTGGGGGTGTGGGTCAGTCTCTACATCTACCTCCAAATGATCTACTACGGCATGGCCCTCGTCGCCGTGGGGAGCGGTATAACCAGCGTCGCAGCTTGGCCTCCTCTGTACGGGAGCTGGAGCGACGCATGGTCTGTGAGACAATTCTGGGGGTAAGCTCTCTCCTCTCCCGACCCCTCTCAATCAAGTCACTGACACTTTCCCCCAGCGTCTTCTGGCACCAAGCCCTCCGCATCCCACTGAGCGCAATGGGAGGCTTCCTCACCACCACCATCGGTCTGCGCAAGGGCTCGCTGGCCAGCCGCTACGTGCAGCTGTTCCTGACGTTCTACGTGTCGGGTCTCCTGCATATCGTAGCTGATCTCGCGAGGGGGATCAGCTGGAAAGACTCTGGGGCGATCTCGTTCTTCTGCACGCAGGCTTTTGGGATCATGGCTGAGGATGCGGTACAGGCTTTGCTGGCCAGGGGGGCAACTCAGAAGGAAGGTCGGGTGGGGAGGAAGGTGTTTGGGTACATCTGGACGGCCTTGTTTCTGATCTGGTCGACGCCCATGTGGCAGTATCCGAGCTTGAGCGTCGACTCGGGTACGCCTGAGGATGCGCTGTTGCCGTTTAGTCCTCTGCTTTTGGTTTTGAAGCTGTAGCGGAGTAGGTACGGTAGCCTGAGATGTCAGTGTTAGTATTGTTCTAGCAGGTACAAACACTCCAATGAAGACATCGCACTGCGACTGTTCAGACCTGTGTGAGAACATTACGGTGCAGCCATGTTTCGTCAACGGGAGTTTTTAGCCGACCCGTGACAACATCTCGCAGCAGGATTCAGGTCGGTGACACCTCCGCCTTTTTCTCGAGTCAGGTGTCAGTGGCTTGGGGATCTTGATTGTTGGCATCTGTATCTGCCTGCTTCATAGATAGGGTTCTTTTTCAGGCCACCGACTATACCTAATCGGCTCGAGAGCTCGTCCCTTCGTCCGTTCCACCACTCCATAGGCTATGGCGCTTCGTACGGGCGTCCTTCATAGCTCTCAAGCTTTGCCCTTGTCAAGCATGGTTTTAACTGATCTCTTGACTCCTTCCTCGATGCTTACCAGAGGACGATATCCTAGTCGCTCCTTGGCCTTGGTACAGTCATGCGTGCGATTCAAGCAGACGTACTCGACGCTGTCCCGCGTCAAGTTGGGCCTAGTTGAACCGAGAGTAGCAAGCCACACTGTCCAGTCACTGACGCTGCCTAGAGACAACGCAGCCCATGTGGGCACAACGTATTTTGGGACGTTCTCGACATTGCCAGCTTGAGACCAGGCTAACTGACAGAAGTCATACCAGCCCGTGTGCTCGTCGTTGGTGATGATGAATGCCTCACCACTGATCCGGGCTTGCGACTTTTTTGTGCCGGCGGCATCTGCTTCGGCTTCTTTCAAGAGAGCCTCAGCAGCTAGGATCTGCGCTGCGGCTACGTTACCCACATAGACAAAGTCGAATTGGGAAGTGTTGTTCCCCAACTGGACCTTGTGGGTCGAGGCCTCCAGCTGGTCCATGATGGTTTTGAGAACCTGTTTGTCATTCTCGCCAAAGATTGCGCAAGGTCGAATAGTCGCCGTGCGAATGCCGCCTTGGGAAGGTGGGAGAGTGTTGTTGGCCCGGCGAGTGAGATTATCAGCAACTGCCTTTGTGGTTTCCCAGAAGCGACCATCCTCCGTGTTCATGTTGATGGGACTGTCTTCGTTTGCGTTGCTGTACTCAGTCTTCACCAACATCAGTGCAGATGAAGTGTAGATGAACGCTACGGTTGACGGACATGCCGCCGCCGCTCTGAGCAGGGTTGTTGTTCCTTCGACGTTGATCTTGTAGTGCGTCTCAGCGGTCCCAGTGCGAGGGAAAGAGATTGGAGCGACGCAGTTGAAGACGACTCGAGGTTGGACTTTGTCGAAGATGTTGCGTACTGATGATTCAGAGTTGATGTCGCCTACATGGTACTCAATGCCCGGTTGCGTCTTCTGCTGGCTACGACCGACCACAGCGACCTTGGTGCCATCTTTCCTGTTCAGGATCTGTTGAGCGATACGCTGACCGAGGAATCCATTTCCCCCGAAGATCAAGACAGACTGTAGTTTCGTGGTAGACATTGCAATTTGCGGTAGAATGTGATAGACAGAATGGTATGGAGCAAAATACAAGGCGAGCCTGATCCTCGACCTTGAGTGATTAGGGGCTGAGGCAGTCTCCCAGCTCGGAGTGAAGCTTTGTGACGTCGATGGTGATGCAGTAGTCTCATCTACCACATCGTCGATGGTCATGCATCAAGGCATGAGGAGGATCCCGCTCGACGATACCCAGATGTCTTGATCTCAACTTGGCGAAACATGTGAAGGTTTGTCTCGCTGACTGGACTTTGAACAACACCCGCCGAGCATGGTTCTTCGGCCGCTAGGAGTCAGCAACCGAAGATCTTCGCGAGAAGATATGGTTGGAGAAATCTGAGCGAGAGTTAATATTAGCATCTGTTGTGGAGAAGATCTTTTAGGCTGTGAAATTTGTGGTAGTAAAAAGCACGTCACAGGGACCTCAGATCCCCATGCCGGCAACGGACCGTGCAAGAGCCAAACATCTCGACACTAGCTTAGCTGCAGCTCCCGTGAAGTTGGCGTTCTGGAGTCAGGGCGAATCAAAGTGTGGCGCAGGATGCTCATCTGTCACGTTCCACATTGCAGAGTGCTCAGGGAGGATCCGAGATGCTCTCAACGCCTTGGATGCGTTTACCTGATTCAGAGTCACTTCGCGCATGCTTTTCTGATGGTGGAGCAGATGTCTGTGGTGCTGATCCAGCTTGCGTAGTTAAGCTTTTGCCTGTGTGATCAGCATGAGAGGAAGAAGTCAAGGATCTCGCAAGTGGGTGGCATGACTCGTCAATGTTACAGTTCTGCTCACCTGCTAAAGCTGGCCTAGCGCAATTTTGCAATTCTCACAGCGAGATATGTTCCTCGTTAGTGACCCTAGTAGTCGATGATGGTATACGTGTTCATTATATGCTAAGTCATAACTAGTCTTTCTATGTAGCTACTCTAGTATAGTAAAAGTACTAAATAATAAAAGTACTAAAAATTAATAAAGGAATTAACTAGATATATATAAATACTAGTATTGATAGAAATCAATGTTGAGAATACTACTCTATAGAACATGACTTAGCTCTTCAGGCTTTGGAAAAATAATATCTTGGACAATTTCAAAATCTATCCTACACTATTTTGTTTCAGCTGAAGTTGGGGTAAATTCTTGTCGCTGTCACAGGCAGACTTTGAAGCGCAACGCTAGGATCTCCGCTGCAGTCATGGATCCTCCCGCAGGTTTGGGCGTCTTCGCCGATGCGCGTACAATCGGGAGGATCTTGTTGGCCAAGCTGCCCATCTTGACAAGAGGTCACCCTGACAAAGCACATGGGCTGTTTTCCAGGCATTTCAGGCTTCGG
This sequence comes from Elsinoe fawcettii, assembly GCA_007556565.1. NCBI lineage: Eukaryota > Fungi > Ascomycota > Dothideomycetes > Myriangiales > Elsinoaceae > Elsinoe > Elsinoe fawcettii. Next base: position 1,109,693 of record SWCR01000005.1, on the reverse strand, counting down.
ATGAGCCCGAGTGAGATTCCCTTCTCTTCTCCAATCACACCACCACATCTACAACGGTAAATCTGATCGCCAGAGAACATCAGGGCCTGAAAACTGACGGAGGGACGGGGTTTAAATCGATCTTCAGGTCTGCGTGCGATGTCTGCCATTCTGTGCTGCAGGGCGGCCTGCAATCGCTGATACGCGCTTTCGTACTCGTATAGCATGGTAGATGATGCGGTCAGTATCTTCCATGTATTACTTCCCCCTACTAGACGGCCTCACTCTCCCAATAATCTCATGTGCATACTTCAATTTGTCGTCTAGCTTTGTTATCATCAAGCCCATCTTTGTTGTCGAGCTTCGCGGCCTCTTGCTTTACTCAGTTTAGACGCCTGCAGTCTAAACCAGCCATGAAGCCTTCACGACTCGACACTGACCAGCCAGGCCAACCTCTAGATGCTGAAGCATCTCAGAGTAGTAGTCCAACCGGTACAGTGAACGATGTCGAAAAGGCAAAGCAGTCACAGCCAGATGGTTATCCTCATGGTCTCCAGTTGGTCATCATTCTTGCTGGACTGGCACTCGGTATCTTTCTGGTCGCTATCGACACCTTGATCGTCTCTGTCGCCATTCCTCGCATTGAGACAGAGTTCAAGCGTCTTCAGGATATTGGATGGTATGGCAGTGCCTATTTGCTTACCGTCACGGCCTTCCAGCCTGCCATGGGTACACTCTTCCGCCTCTTCAACATCAAGCTTGTCTACCTGGCTTGCATCATCATCTTTGAAGGTAACGTTGATGTCGACTAGGTACTTGGGATCATACTAATCTGCACAGCTGGATCAATCCTCTGTGCCGCTGCACCCAACTCTTTCACTTTCATCCTGGGTAGAGCCATAGCTGGTGTGGGAGCTGCTGGCCTCATGCAAGGCGGTAATGGAACAATCGCCTATATCGCTCCTCTCGAGAAACGTCCGTTATACATTGGACTAATCGTCAGCATGTTTGGCATCAGCGCTTGCTGCTCGCCAATCATAGGTGGTGTCCTGACAGACAGTATCGGATGGAGATGGTGTTTCTGGATGTAGGCAACTGTCCTTCGCAGTATTGATCTGATGCTGACGCTTACAGCAACCTACCAATCGGCGGCGTAGTCTTTTTCCTGCTTCTCTTCTTCCTCAAATTGGCAGAAGTCGATGAGCCAATGAGGAAATTGCCAATCAAAGAGAAGCTTGCCCGTCTTGATCCAATCGGCCTCATCACCCTACTCGGCGGAGTGAGCTGTCTCCTCATCGCTCTGCAATGGGGCGGCTCACAATACCCCTGGAAGTCGGGCCAGATCATCGGTCTCTTTGTGGGCTGTGTGGTCGGCTTGGGAGCATTCATCTTCGGCCAGTGGAAGTTGGGCGATAATGCGACTATTCCTCTGCGTATCCTGCGACAAAGGAGCATCTTGTGGGGATCATTGGCCCTGTTCCTCCTCAACTGGTCCAACAACGTGGTATGTTACTCAATCACTTGTCGCTAAGCAAAACTGACCACGACTCTGCAGAAATTGTACTATCTGCCCTTCTACTTCCAAGCTGTACAGCTGGTCGACGCCATGCAGAGTGCCATCAACTTTCTTCCGGTCGCAATCCCGCTGGTAGTTGCCTGCATTCTTGCTGGTGTCCTTGTTGTGAAGACTGGCCATTATGTGAGTGCCCATCTCAACCAAAGCATACAAAAGTCTCAATACTGACACATCAACAGATGCCGATCATGATCATTGGTGGTATTATAGCAGCGATTGGCACAGGATTTCTGTCAACCATCGGTCTCGGCACTCCTACCGTAAAGTGGGCCACTTTTGAAGTTCTGTCTGGATTCGGTATCGGTCTAGCCAACAACATACCATTCTCCGCGGTACAGATCATTCTTGATACGTATGTTGCACTGCTCACGATTTCTTTGATTAACAGACTGACCGTGTTCGCAGCGAGGCAGACATGTTTATCGGAAACGGCATCTTGACATTTGCTGGACTAGCAGGGGGGTAAGTCTGGCAATCTGCAGAATAGACGCAAGCTGATCATGATTTTCCAGTGCCATTGGTGTTCAAATTGGACAAACTTTATTCGTGAGCGCTATCAAGCGAGAGATCCCAAAATACACAACAGCGATCAGTCCTCAAGCAGTCATTGCAGCCGGAACGCTCAATATCAGGCAAACTGCAGCGACACCAGCAATTCTCGAAGCTATCCGCAGATCCTACGCGGTCGCGGTAAGAGATACAATCTATTTGGCCGCCACTGCCGTTGCAGTCTCGATTCCTATCGCAGCATGTATGCAATGGCTCAACCTCAAGAAAATCAGCGCCGAACGAAAGAAAACCGCCGAAGAAGCAGCTCTTGCAGCAAATCAGTCTACGCTCGTCGATGAGAAGACTCAGTCTGAAGACTCGCCCGCCAGGAGGAACGAGAAGTATTCCTTCGACAATGGCTCTGCTTCAAAACATCATTCCAGCGCGGATACAGCGACAGAGCTACCTCAAGTGTCTGTTCCTGATCCTGCCAGAGTGGTAGGCTCTCGCCGACCAAGACCAAATTCAGGCGCTTCCTGGCTTCGACCAAACAGCCAGGCGAACAGGGCTTCGAGTGTGTACTCGCAAGCCGGACCATGGTCACAGGCTGGCTTCAGAGGCAGCTTGCCTATGATGTCACCTATGGAAGACCTCATGACCTATTTCAACAGGGACGATATGTTCAAAGATCGGGCATAAGCACCGAGGTCTTTGATCAGGGATGAGAGCATTGGAACGCGTCCACGGCCATATTTGGAAACCTACGATCGTAATTTTAGTTAGAGAATGATATCACCTTCTCCAGAGCATCACAGCTTCACTTTTTGAGCTTCCTTTGCATCAGGTGACCCAAGCCGTCAATCTCAGAGGCAGCATAAGCACATCATCATCATCATCATCATCATCATCATCATCATCATCATCATCATCATCATCATCATCATCATCATCATCATCATCATCATCATCATCATCATCATCATCATCACATCCTCACTCTCCCTCGTCTTCTGCAGCAAGCGACCAAATCCACCGTCCTCAAGGGTAGCAAGAGCCCATCCACTGCCCTCGTCAACAGCCTGAAATATCATGTCATGCTCACTTCACCACCTCAACAAAACACCAAACACATGCCTCACCCCAACCCATCTCATCTCCCGTCGTGGATTTAGCCATGACGATCAAATCGTGCCACAATCCTGAGTCACGCCTTCAGAAGCCATGGCAGAATCCTGACGGCCCAACTACCGTGCCACGAGGCTGAACAGCAATCCGATGATCTGACTCGCTTCCCTTTCCCCCTGGGCTTGGGTACGCGCAGGATTCGCGAAGGAACAGGACCAACATGAGGGAAACTCTGTCCCGTTTAAGCTTATCGCCTCCGGGAGGCGGACCCACGATCAGATCCCGTTTCTCGCTAATGGTCGCTTGTGGGCATGCGGTCGCTCGTATGGGGGAGGTGATCTGTGGGTATTGTGCGTGGTGAAACAGTGACAGCGGGTGGGGATCTGGGTGTCGGGGTTGCAGTGGGGATTGGGGATGCTATTCTTGACTGTTTGTTTTGCCTGCCCCGGGGGGTTTGCGCTGTAGATCTGTGGCGGATTTTACGTAAGAAACTCGGAGTAAGGATATACTATGATTATAATGTAGAATAAGGAGCGTACTGTCTAGATAAGCTATACAGACAATTTGGTGATGAATCTCGAATAAATTTTAGTATCTTTGTTGATATAGTAATATTAGAATAATAATATTAATAATTATTATATTACCCCTCCACTTACGAAGAAGGTGTTTGACAGGCAATTATAAAGGATCTATATATTGGTCAAGTCATGAAGATGTATTATTAGACTCCAAAGTGACAGATTTTCAAAAGCCATACACTAGTACAGATATGGCATCACTCGTTAGGGCACGCTTCCCTGGTAGCCAGCACATGGCACCTGCCGATCACCACCATGCTCACTGCATACTATCGTTTCGTATCACTTCCATCCTTGCGTCTGATCTCCACTGTACCTGTGGGATGTCAGTCATGCAGTATGACATCCCGTGCTGCGAGATCAGCAAGCCGGACCACGTTTTACGCGAACGGCAAGCGACTCAGTGGTTGGTTGGTGCCGGGCCACAGCAATATCGACTCACAGACTCCCAGCAGCGGCCTGAAGTTCGTACAGGATTGTGGCTGATTGTTGGATGGAGACCTCTCACATGCTCCTGGCTCCAGTAGAAGGCATGAAAGTTCTGATACATAGCAGCCTGTGATCCGGGCATTGTCGATAGTTGATGGCATCGACGATCGAGGATATCGCAGACAACGACGTGAGATGTGATCTGAAGATGAGAGTCGTATGATATAAAGATGCTATCGACAAATTCAGTACTGTTCTGTAGAGACATTAGTTATCAGTCAGAGATTCGTCCTTGTTCTTCTTCATTGCTCAAGCGCAACCTCTACTCTCGCTGCCCTACCTTCTCTGACTTCTGAAGTCATCCTCGTCCATTCCCTACCTTCTCTCGTCATGGCGTACACGCAGAGTACCTCCTGGGCCGAGCTGAGCAATGAGACCGAGCTTCACATCCGAGTTGGCAACTTGGCCGCCGGCCACCAGCTTGTTGTGGGCGAAGACAAGATCATCACCTTGGAAAGCTTCAGTGTCGAGCCAAGCCGTTTTGTCAGTGGTATCATCAGGATCGGAGATACCGCCACGTCTCCGATGGGCATGATGTTCTTGGTCATGTTGCCCTTCATCATGACCTATATCATGACCTTTTTCGAATCCAGGAAGACTCGGAAGAGTATGGTGGTCGGCCGAAAGGCACCGCTGCTTCCATACACCATCCCTGGCATCGGGCATGCTTTGGGTTTCATCATGAGTCTTGCCGACCTTGTACAGAAGAACAGGTAATAAGAAGACACTTACCGTCGTCGTTGATGCAAGTACTGACCAGATCCCAGTGCCAAGTTCAGCAGCGAGTCTGCACTGTACGTACCTGTCCGCTTCCGTGGAATGGGTATTGAGCTGGCCTTCATATCCGGACCAAAGAATGTCGGCGCCCTCTTTAGACACTCCCGTACCTTCGCTGCCAAGGCCAGCGTAGTCATCGCCATGGACCGCCTCTTCGGCACACCCAAACACATCGTCGGCTTCTATGATGTCGACAACACTGGTATCGATCACACCATCCACCCCGAGAGCAACAAGATCCAGCCTCACAACAGAGTCCACCACATCGTCCACGTCCAGGTCATCAAGTACTTGTCTGGACCAGGTCTCAAGCCCATGACCATGCGTCTGATGGACAACATGTGCCGAGAAGTCTCGCTCAGCGGTATCGGATCCGAGTGGCTTGACATGCCTGACCTCTTCGACTTCTGCCAGGTCAAGCTTCTGTCCGCTTCTTTGGATGCCATGTTCGGCCCATACCTCACTGCTCTCAACCCTGACTTCGTTAAGGACTACTGGAAGTTTGACAAGCATACCTCCAAGCTTCTCAAGGGCTTCCCAAGCTGGATGATCTCGGACTCTTATAAAGCTCGCAAGAAGTGCCTGGACAGTCTGAAGAGGTACAACGATTATGCTCACAGGCTCCATGATGCCGATGGACGTCAGCACTACGAAGGACTGGACCCCTTCTTCGGTACCGAATTCATTCGACAAAGGCATGAGGCCTTCTCCAGGATGGAGCATATGAACGCTGATGCCGTTGCCTCGGAATGTCTGGCCATTATGTGGGCGTAAGTGGAAAGATGCTTTCCAGAACTACCAGAAGTAGAAGCTGACCAATATTCCAGAGCCAACTCAAATGCGATCCCAGCCGCATTCTGGTTCCTTTACGAGATCTTCAAGGATCCCGTCCTTCTCAACCGCGTCCGCACTGAGGTCGAAGAAGCACGCCTCCCGACCGACGACCCTGAGGCACCCCCACGATTCGACATGGACATCCTCATGGCCTCTCCTCTTCTCCAGTCCTGCTACGCAGAGACTCTTCGTCTCCGCACCGCTGTGCTCATTACCCGCGTACCAGAACGCAGCAACTTCCACCTCGGCGAGTGGCTCTTCCAGCGCAACAAGATGATCGTCGCCGCCAGCGCCGTCGCCCACATGGACGAGAACGTGTGGAACACTGGATCCAGAGAAGACCCGCACCCGCTCAACACCTTCTGGGCCGACCGCTTCCTCATTCACCCCGGTGCGCCAAGCAGCGGTCCCCTCAAGAATGCAAAGGCGCTGCGAGCACGTGCGCCCGAGACCATGCCCGAAATCCCAGAAGCAATGGAGAAGCCCCGCTACACAGTCGACGGTCTCGCCGGCGCCTGGGTACCATACGGCGGCGGTCAAACGCTGTGCCCCGGCCGACACTACGCAAAGCAGGAGATCATCATGAACTTTGCCATCTGGTCGACCGCCTTTGACGTCGAGATCCTCCAGGACTCTAATGTGCGCACTGATGCGAACATGGGCTACTTCGGACTTGGTGTTCTGCCGCCAAAGGGTGCTACTCCATGCAGGATCCGCAAGCGCAAGCAGTTTTAGATACCATCATGGTTGGCGTTGAGGTTCGGGTCGTTGTTTGGTCGCGCAGGTGCTGATGGGAGGGTTTCCTAATGCTGATCTCCCTTTCTCCTTCGTGATGCATGAGACAATTCCTGCATCACTTGAAGATGTAATTGTACCAAGATTATCCAGAACAGAATAGATACAAGAATGAGATGAAATGACAATGACGTTTCGGTCCAACAAGTGCGCCTCCTTCTTAAGTGTCAAACCGTGAGGGGTCAGGGCCTGTCGTATCGGGATCACCTGATCGGGCAACCGGCATCGGCTCCGACACATTCGTTCTTGCCGTGACGAAGGTTCAAGCAGATTTTGTGGAGAACTGCATGTTTCCTACATCGCACATTCTGGTAGTCAAGTATCTAGATCAAGGACGCCCACCTTTCAAAGGCCTCTCGAATACCTTGCGAACTGCGTGATGTGGATGTTGACTGTACGACTGCTGACAACTGACGTTACTGGTTTGAATGTGAAGCTTCTCCTTAGGGCATAGTTTCAGCCTACCACTCTCATTGTCCTCTCCCTCTATCAACATGACGGCGGCGAAGGAATTGCCTAATTGATTATGGGCGATATCTGTCCATGGAAGCTTTTTCAACGTTCTCGAGATGCCGTGGCAGCCATCAGAAAGAGCCAGAGGCGCCGTACATTTCCGCTCGGGACAAACAGGCGCACAGCTTCCCTGCCATCGACGCTCGTCTCAAATCATATATATCAGGCTAGACCACAACGACATCTGCATATAGGTGTTCAAGTCTATAGGTATGTGCAGAGAAGTGTACAACGCTCACGCCATCGACGCTCGGATACGTGGCAATGAGATCACTTCCCGCAAACTTGACATGTGCTTGTCCCCATCCGTCACAGAACATGTCAACACATGACAAAAAGGCAAAAGCGAAGCCGCGCCTGCTCGGGTCGAACTAGCGGACTAGCGACTGCAAACGACTTTGTGAATCCCATTCAGGTCCGTACGCTACGAATAGCGCGGGTGCCATCCTCGCCACGGTGCCGGAGACTTATCATGCTCGAATTGGGACTATTCTTGCAAGAATCTCATGCAGCTTCGCTGAGAGTACTCCAGTTAGTAAAACATATGTACTTTACATTTCTGATCAGAGGTCACTTGCACACTTTGGACATTCGGGCACTTGCAGGTTCAGTACCGACGTTATTACATATGAGGTATTGCAACGCGCACGAGAAACACGAGACGAGCTCTGACTGGCAACGTGGATGGGTGTAACGATAACGTCGCCAGCAAAGCCTTGGAAGCAACATATCATATAAAGGTAAAAGCAGAAACATGCTGCCATACAAACCAAAATCTTCGGATAAACACACGTCAGAACGTGCGATATCAGCATCTTCGTCTGGAGAGACAATATAAAGAGACACCACAAGTGCTACGATTTTCAATGCTCGTGGTAGTAGCAATACCATTACAACCAGATAGATCAATGACCGATGTGGTGGGAGCAAGAAATTCGAGCCAAATGGAAGCTGTCGCGGTGCACCATAGGCATTGTCCGATGGACATATTCTACATGTTGCAAAACACGAGCCTGCAGGTGATATTGGATGGGAGAAGTATTGTATTCGTATCTCGTGCTATGTCTATGACCTGGTAGTCCTCTGTCCGCGGTCGCTGCTGTAGTCTATGCTTCCAACGGCAGGATATCTGGGATTGGACCTTTCGGAACCACCGGGTTCTTTGATGCTCTGGTATACCCCTTCTTGATCTGGCAGTTATCAGCACTGATTCGCAATTACGTCCTCCCACACTCACATGGTCGAAGTTTGTCGTTGCCCTAAAAGCACCTCTCGTCTCTTCCGTTTCATCCCAGTACACCCTCCTCAACCACCTATGAATGTTCGGGAAATCGGTCCTGATCATCCCCAAATTACACCTGAAGAGCACATAATACGCCGAATCGAACCTCACAATCGTCGGGAACAGTCTGATATCCGCCTCTGTCAAATGCTCCCCAAACAAGAACCTCCTCCCATCAGCAAGATGCTCCTCCACCCTCCTCAACCCCTTGAACAGCACCTCCAAATTCTCCTCATACGCTGTCTGACTCGTCGCAAACCCCGTCTTATACACCCCATTATTGATATCATCATAAACCCACGCATTAAACTCCTCGATCTCCCCCTTCAGCCCCTCCGGCAGCAGCCCACCCCCTGGCCTGTTCCCCTCCCTCATCTCCTCAGGTAACAGTTCATCAAAAGCACTATAAAACATCCTAATAATCTCGCTGCTCTCATTGTTCACGATCGTCTCCTCGACCTTATCCCAGAGCGTCGGCACCGTGTAGCGGCCCGTGTACCCCGGATCGGCCTTGAGGTACAACTCCCTGTGCTTGGTGAAGCCGTACAGGGGGTCTTGGGCCGCGGTGCCGTCGACTCCGTTGTAAATCCATCCCTCGGATGTCAGTTCGTATGACATGACGACGAGCTGGATGATGGATTCGAGGCCTTTGAGGGAGCGTACGGCGTTGGCGCGTGCCGCCCAGGGGCAGCCGAGGTTGATGTATAGGACGTATCGGTCACGGGCGGGTGGGTGCCGAGAGCCAGGGGCGGAGGAGATAGTGGAGCGGAAGGAGGAGGGTTTGCGCCGGAATTGTCCGTCGCTGTCGGTCACGGTGGTGTGGTCTTCAGGGGCGGACATGGCGAGGTGGCGGATGTGGGGTCGGGAGTTGCGTAGAGGGTGGGTGGTGCTGGAAGTTCTAGTAAGCGGGAAAAGCAATCTTATGCGCGATCCGGATCACTTTGATAACTATTCTAATAGTCACTCTAGTAGTTGGCCAGAGTTGAATTGGCAATATTGCGTGCGACAGCGTCCAAGATGTAGTTGGGGATAGTGAATGGCTTCACGGACTTGACTCCCATGCCGATTTGTCATCCTCGGCACCTCGCTCTCGGGAAACTACCACAATTCTTAACATCAATTGATCACTGCAAGGTACATGATGGGCGATATTGGTGGTTCACCTTGACAATAGTCACTGAAGTTCGAGGCTTGAGGCCAACGTCATGACAACACGTCTGGCCGTTTGCGTGCATAGGCCAGTAAAGAGCCCTATCGGTGGTAGTAGTTACGATCGACGACGATAATTAGTACTCATAAATATATCATATTTAATTCTTCTACGTAGAACATTCACAAATCTATCCTGATATATCACAACGCCTCCATCCCGAAGGAAGCCTACTCAACAATCTTACAGACCAGACCATGTCACCTGCAGAAGGCGAAGCCCAATCCTCTGCAGGGCTCCAGGACTCCTCTGCTCCACAGTCAATGCACTACTTCATCAACAGCATGGGAGGCTCCATCGAGATGTACAACATCGTCACACTACTCAACTACCTGAACAGACTACCAGCGACCATCAGCACGAAATACAGGGGCCATTACGGCCGCGTCCTGTTCGTCGTGTCTCGCCTGGACAGCCCAGCCCAATTCACCACAGATTCCAAAAAACGGATTCTAGTCTTTCGAGGGCGACGTCGAGCCGACACGTCAGGTCCCCTACGTGCATATGCTAGTAGAGAGCCCCGTGGCTAGTAGTCTCATGGGCAATGGCAACGGTGAATGCCTGGGAACACATCATATTTGGCTCTTGTACGTAGAATATCAACAAATCCATCTTGCCTCATCACAACGCCTTCCGCCCGAAGCAAGCCTACTTGACAATCTTGCAGACCAGGTCCTGAGAATCGACGGAGTCGCCTTCCTTGACGCCCAAGTTGCCGATCTTGCCCGAGTGAGGGGCCGAGATGACCATTTCCTGCCATGATATTAGCCAAATTTTCCATGTTCGAGCAGGAGAGGAGTCTTACCATCTTCATCGCGCTCAGAATGGCGATAGGATCACCCTTGTTGACCTCACCACCATCTTTGACCCTCATCTCGACAATCACACCACTCATCGGCGCACCGACCTGGCTGGAATCGCTTGCGTCCGCCTTGGGCCTGCTCTTGTTCTCTACAGCAGCGTGCTGGTCGTCGACAGTAACCTGTCGCACCTCACCGTTCATCTCGTAGAACACCTCCCTCTGTCCGGTCTGCTCGCTGAGCGGGCCAATCGCGAGCAGCTTGAGAATGAGCACCTTACCCTTCTCGAGCTCGACGTGGAACTCCTCGCCGATCTCGGGGCGAGACAGGAAGTAGCGCGTCGGCAGGACCGAGAGGTCGCCGTATTTAAGCGTCCATTTCTTGTAGTCCTCGAAGACCTTAGGGTACATGGCGTACGAAGCGACGTCGGTCTCGCTGCATCCGCCGTAGGCTTCCTTGAGCTTCTTGCGGATGCCGTCAAAGTCCATTGGGTCGAGGTAGAGACCGGGCCGCTTGTCCATCTTCCGGCGGCCACGGAGAGCCTTGGAACGCAAAGGCTCGGGAAAGCCTCCGTATGGCTGGCCCATGAGGCCCTCGAAGAATTCAAGGACTGATGATGGGAAGTCAAGCTCGCCAGCCTTCTCGATGACGTCGTCGTGGGTCAGGCTGTTTGCAACCATGAACTGTGCAAGATCACCGACAACCTTGGAGGTTGGTGTCACCTTGACAATGTCGCCGAGGATATCGTTTGCCTCCTCGTACGCCTTCTTAGTCTGAGCCCACTGCTCACCGAGACCTTGCTGCGAAGCTTGGAAGATCAAGTTGGTGAGCTGACCACCAGGAATCTCGTGCTCGTATACCTCAGGGTCGGGGCCAGTAAGGTGTGCTTCGAAAGGTGAGTAGAGGAGACGGAGCTGTGCCCAGTAGCTGTCAATGGCACGCAGGGCACCAGTATCGAGGCCGGTGTCGAAGTCAGTGCCCTCGAGAGAAGCGACAATAGCACCGATAGATGGCTGAGAAGTCATGCCAGACATGCTGTCAGTTGCGGCATCAACAGCATCAGCGCCAGCCTGGGCGCAAGCGATCATGGAGGCGACACCGGTACCTGCGCTGTCACTGGTAATTATTAGCAATGCTGATATATGACTACCAGACCGTTTCGTGACTTACTGAGTGTGGACGTGGATGGGAACATCCGGGTACTTTTTCCGAATGCTGCCTACCAGAAGAGTAGCAGCTTGAGGCTTGAGAACACCTGCCATGTCCTTCAGGCCGATGATGTGAGATCCCATGGCAACAATCTTGTCGACAATCTTCAGGTAGTACTCCAGGTTGTACTTCTTGTTTGGGTTGAGCATGTCACCGGAGATACAGACAGTACCTTCAGCGACACCGCCAGCCTTGAGCACAGCCTTGACACCGACTTCAAGTTGGTCAGTATCGTTCAGTGCATCGAAGACGCGGAAGATGTCCATGCCGCACTTCTTAGCTTGCTCGCAGAAGTGGTAGATGGCATTGTCTGGCAACGACGAGTAAGCCACACCGTTGGCCCCACGGAGGAGCATCTGGAAGGGGATGTTGGGCACCAGCTTCCTCATCCTCTTGAGTCTGTCCCATGGATCCTCGTACAAGAAGCGCATGGCAACATCAAAGGTAGCTCCTCCCCAGCACTCCAAGGCCCATGCGTTGCTGAGAGCATGGCTGGTCTCCTTGGCGATGTTGAGCATATCGACAGTACGGACACGAGTAGCTAGGAGCGATTGGTGAGCATCACGCCATGTGGTATCCATGATCAGGCATCCCTTGTTGCCACGGACTGCCTTGGCGAACGCTTCTGGTCCTTGCTCGACAATGATGTTCCTCCACCCCTTGGTCGAGGGCTCGGACACATCGATGGCCTTGCCAGACTTGTCCGGAATGGTAGGCATGACAATGTCGCCCTTGAACTTTGGCTCACCGATCTGTCCCTTGATCTGACTGCCGTTGACAGCAAGATCCCCGAGATAACCCAGAAGCTTCTGTGCACGGTTCTGAGATCCGATAAGTGCGAAGAGCTCTGGCGTATCATCGATGAATGTGGTCCAGCAGGTGCCGTTGATGAATGTAGGATGCGTCAGCAACGATGCCAGGAAGGGAATATTGGTTTTGACACCACGAATACGGAACTCGACCAGTGCTCGGAGAATCTTTCGTCTGGCAATCTCATATGTTGAGCCGTGACAAGTGCACTTGACCAACATCGAGTCATAAAAAGGTGTGATGACAGCGCCAGCAAATCCATTGCCGCCGTCCAAACGGACACCACTGAAGACCATGTCAGTAAAGCGACCAATAAATAATGCTAGTAGTTTTAAGAATTCTCGTAGTTCGGAATGACCATGATGGTTCAAAGGCAGTTAACAGTGTATTGATTGCTGGTAGTTCAGATCGATCTGGTAGTTCGCAACTACCTTGACCTGCGAAAGTGCTCCGGTAGAGACGGAATGTGGTAGGCTGATGGATCCTGGTAGTTTGACACCAATTTGATGAAACCGCCTGACATTTCGACTCCATCGTGGTGGTCCCGGGACCGGTGAGGTGCCCAGGCGACACTAATAGTTTGCGTATCGGGGTCCGTGGGTACGGAGGATGAGGTTAACATAATCAGTAAAGGGAATTGCACTTACTTTCCACCGGCAGAGCGGTATACTTCAATCTTGCCCGTGTCAGGCGAGAACCCCTTGGCCGGATCTTCTGTGGTGATACGACACTGGATTGCGAAACCTCTGGTGGTAATGCGATCCTGAGTGAGGTTGAGCTGTTCGAGGGAGGCGCCTGCAGCGATCTGGATCTGGGCCGCGACAATATCGATACCAGTGATCTCCTCGGTGATTGTGTGCTCTACCTGAATACGAGGATTTATTTCGATGAAGTAGTGCCGATTTTCCTGGTCAACCAGGAACTCAGCGGTACCAGCATTGCGGTAATTGGCGGTCTTGGCCAGGGTGACCGCGTCGTTCAAGATGGCATCGCGGGTCTCCTGAGGGAGATCCTTGGCAGGGGCAAGCTCGACGACCTTTTGGTGACGACGCTGGACACTGCAGTCACGCTCAAATAGATGTACGACGTTGCCGTGGTTGTCTCCTAAAAGCTGGACCTCAATGTGCTTGGGTCTGTGGAGGAAACGCTCCACGAAGACGGTACCGTTACCAAAAGCAGATTTAGCCTCAGATGTGGCCCGCTCGAAGGAGTCCTTGAGATCCTCCTGCTTCCAGACAACACGCATACCACGTCCACCACCACCAAAGGCAGCCTTGATGATGATAGGGAAACCATACTCGTCCGTGAACTTCTTGACATCCTCGTACTTCTCGACAGGGCCGTCTGTACCGGGAACGACTGGAACCTTACACTTGAGGGCCAGCTCACGAGCGGAGACCTTGTCTCCAAGACCGCTAATGGTCTCTGGGCGGGGGCCGACGAACTGCGGTGGTCAGTAGGCGGTCATGGGCCAACTGCAGGAACACTCACGATCATGCCGGCATCCTCGACCTTCTTGGCGAACTCAGCGTTCTCACTGAGGAAACCATATCCAGGGTGAATCATGTTTACGTCGTGTTGCTTCGCAATCTTGACAATCTCGTCGATGGCGAGATAAGCCCCCACCGGAGTATACTGGCCTCGCTTGCCAATGACATAGGCCTCGTCGGCCTTCTGCCTATGCATCGAAAGTCGGTCCTCATAACTGTAGATCGCGACGGTCTGGAGAGACAGCTCGTGGGCGGTACGGAAGATACGAATGGGGATTTCACCTCGGTTGGCGACTGGGGGGAGTGTTAGTAGAGTTACAAACATAGACAGTCATCCCGAACATACCAAGAATCTTCTTCAGCTGCATGATGGAGCCAGGAGCTCGCAGCCTGGAGTGGACTGTGTTCTTGGTCTGGTGTGTCTCGCCATGTTCATCTGGTGTGCCATACTCCCCAGCCAGGATGTCAGCTTTGCTTGCGGCAGCGATGGAAGACATCTTGAGCCTGATTGGAGCTCAAGGCTGCCTCTGAAAGTCGGTGTAGCACAGAGACAGCGATTGAGAGAGTCAAAATTCAGCAATTGGCCGGAAAAAAGGTCTGTGTGACTCTATCAGAGCGACAGCGGAGGATGTAAATAGGCTGGTAGTAATAGCAATTTGTCCCGCCGAGAGCTCAACCAGCGTTCGGGAGCTCCCCTCTGTGACGAAACCTTGCTCTGGAACCGGGACCCACACCAGATTTCCGCCGGCGCGAAGCGATCGGTCAAGTTTGGGTCAAAGATAGCCCCGCTCGATAGCACCACCTGGGAAGTGGTATTATGGTACAAGACAGCGACAACAATGCCGTGATGGAGAGAATTGTAGGATCATGGAGGACAGGGCAGAAGTGGAGCTTTTATTAGAATGTCAGTCTGATGCTAGGTATGCAGATCAACCAGCTTCAGCCTCGCCTGATGGGCAAACGTGACTGCAGCCAGCCTTTACGCACGCCGCGCCCAGTAGCTGTCTTGTCTTATGTTGAGGAATCTCAGCAAATCACGCACAATCTTTTGACCAGCCTGGGCGTTCGACACGCGTGAATTGGCTGTCTGCGACACTCTTGGCCGGCCGACATGCTGGCCTGCCTCTCCTTCGCTCCGCGTTTCTCGCTACCGTGTTGACCTTTCAAGGTCTCTACGACCTCGGTGCAATCTCCACCGAGCGATATTCCTCTCACGTCCACCCGAACGAATCAAGATCATTACCAAATGCTCAAAAGTACACGGTAATTTTCCGGGGCTGCGCGGAGGTCTCTGCAGATAATCACCTTGCGGTATCCCCAGATTGCTCTGCAGCCGACGTTAGGCGCGTCGAGCTTGACTCGGTCCAGGTATGAGCTGCATAACCTCGGAACACCCAGGCATATCCTGGATCTCCTGGCTCGCGGATCGCGAACGTACCCATTGTCAGTGTCTGTGGAGATTCGTTGTCGTACTTGCTTCGTCTAGCCACGCAAGAACCAATAGAAACCCCTTAGCCTCTCCGGTCGATTCGGTTGAGCTTCTTTGCTGTCTTGATCTGTCCTGTGTGTCAATCGTCTGCTGCACTAGCCGTACCGAACATTTCCCATACCTGTGTCCTGGTGTTCTGTCCTCGTACTGGCAGGTTCATTGCGTGTCGTTTCCCTCGATATGCGCCCATGTCTCGCAGTCTCTTGATATTGCCAACGACTTGTCGTCGGAGGTCGTTGTCTATCGTCATGCCCGATAGATCTGCAGCAATTCCGTTGATCTGGCCGTCTCCTAAAGTCCCAATACGCTGCCTTTTGTGGATGTGAAAGCGAGCCATGAGACCTTCCGACACCTTGGGACCCACGCCGTAGAAGGATTGAAGTGCACGCTGACAGTGTCAGTATAATCCGGACATGCATGAGGAGATTTGGATACCTTTACAAGCGTCCATTCTGGAAAGTTATTGCCGAATAGAAACTGGATTCATGTCAGAGCAGAGTCAAGATTGCTTTAGAGACTGCAGCGTACCACCATTGTGATGTCGTTCTCTGGAAGGATTATGTCGGAGCTAGCAGTAGATTGAGATGCACTCTTCAGACCAGGCTCGTAGATGTGAAGAAGAGGTGGGTGTTGGTAGTTCTATTTGATATCAATGATTACTCTCAAGAACATTTTGCCCTCTGACAAAGCTTTCGCGCGACTCGCATCGACCATGACTCGTGCTGATAACAGTGCTGCCAGCAGTCGTCTCAACATGCTCTGCTACAGCTTGATCTCGTTCGGGCAAGATGGCGATCGCAATATTGACATACAGCATGTATCATCACTCGCTTTGCAATTAGCTCGGATCAACTATCATGGCATGAGTTGAGTGCTAGACTGTACCTGCACAATCACCTCCCCAATACCTTGCTAGAGCGCACAGACCAGTCCCCCAGAACCCCTCGAGGACCCTTTCAGAGTCGAGCTTGCTGTCCTTTTCCACATTCACAACCTCCCGCTCCCTTCATCTCCAAGAACTGGTCAATTGGATCCAATCCTTCATCATGGCTTCTCTTCAAAGGATCGCCATCTCATTGATGGTCATCCTGACCGTTGTCTTCGTCTTCTTTGCTCAATCGACTGAAGCTGCCAAGGGACCCAAGATCACACACAAGGTCTACTTTGACCTCACCCATGGCGAGGAGAAATTAGGCCGTGTTGTCATTGGTCTCTATGGCAAGACGGTCCCAAAGACTGCGGAGAACTTCCGTGCTCTCGCTACTGGCGAGAAGGGCTTCGGCTACAAGGACTCTACCTTCCACCGTGTTATCAAGGACTTTATGATCCAGGGCGGTGATTTCACTCGCGGCGACGGCACTGGAGGAAAGTCTATCTACGGCGAGAAGTTCCCAGACGAGAACTTCAAATTGAAGCACCACAAGAAGGGTGTGCTCAGTAAGTTTGCAACGTTATCCTCATTGAGCACGAGCTGATCTCTACCCAGGCATGGCCAACTCTGGCAAGGACACCAACGGCAGTCAATTCTTCATCACCACTGCCATCACCAGCTGGCTGGATGGCCGTCACGTCGTCTTCGGCGAAGTCGTTGAGGGCTACGATATCGTCGACAAGGTCCAGAACGTCAAGAAGGGAGCAGGGGATAGGCCATCCGAGAAGGTGGTCATCAGCGACTCTGGGGAGCTAGAGGTTCCCGAAGAAGGTATCCACAATGAGCTCTAGTTGTCTGGCGGTATGTCCCCGCTCGGCAACTGTCAAAGTCGTGTCCTGACAGTGGTTCTCCATAGGTGCATACGGCTCTCCTTTTGAGGGCTTTGTTGGAGAGACGGAGGGAGTGGGAAAGGCTGGTGCTGCTGGTGAGGTGCCCAAAACCAAGGAGGGCCAGGAGCCTTTGTCGAAGCACACCGAGGAAACCTACGACGCAAAGGTGAAGGCGCAGTTGGAACAAGGACTCAGTCTGCCTATCAAGCTTGGATTGGTCGCGATTATCGTGCTGGTCTGCCTTCGCTTCTTGCGTGGGGGTTCATCCACCACCAAGCGTGGAGGTGTCTTCGAGAAAGGAATGGCCTGAATGTATCATCTCCGACCACAGAAATTTCCACCGGAGTTGTCACCGTGATTGCCCTGAAAAATACGTGATTTATATATGACGGAACAGCTGCGCCCCCAAAAAGAGCGACACAGTGACAGTGTCGGGCATGTGCAGGCTATTCTGGGCGCCTGATTCGGACAAGGCCTGGCCGTGGCGTCAAGTTTGTGCTCGTGCGGCGTTCTCATCAAATTTCGTCAAAACTCCCGAACCACATTACTTTTTCCTCTCTCTCACAAACTCTCCCATCTACCACTTTTTGTGTGTCTTTCCTTTTTGAACGACACGCTCAATATTTGATTTTCTGTTTCCGTTCAGCAAGAGGTCTCGTCACTCCTTGATCAGAGCGGACGATACGAAATAGACTGCGTGATACCCTTTTCACCGCCGTCTGAACAGCATCCGACCCTTTTTCGAAAATTTCACGAAACATCAACAACAAGCTTATCTACATACCCATCGATATTTCATCATGGCCGATAATCTCAACATGCAGGGCTTGTCCCTGAAAGACTCCCAACACGCTCCCCAGGGCCCGAACGGTCACTTTGAGGGCGGTCGTTCAGCTTACATCCCACCACACATGAGGGGTGCACCCGGACCACGACAGAACGGTCCTCCTCCACCAGCAGCGAACGGTTTCGATGGTGCTCCCCCTGCTGGCAAGCCGTTCGCTGGCGGTCCTCCCAAGTATGTGAAAATGTCGAGTGTCTCTGATTCAAAGGCGACTAACGTTTATCTCAGCGGTTACAATGGACCCAGCGGTCCTGGTGGCCCTGGCGGTCCCGGACCAAACATGAACGGCGGATGGGGCGGCGCTCCATCATTCACTCCTCGTGGTCGCGGCGGCGGCGGTGCAGGCTGGAACAACGAGGGCGGTCCAAGAGCTGGATTTGATCGCAACGCATACGGTGCTCCTGGCGCAGGTGGCGGCGCTCCCCGTGGTTCAGGAGACGGGCAATGGAAGGACGGCAAGCACATCCCCGGACCTGCCAACCAGCGTCTCGAGCGCGAGCTTTTCGGCGTTGCCAACGACCCAACGAAGCAGCAGACTGGTATCAACTTCGAGAAGTACGATGATATCCCCGTGGAGGCATCTGGTACCGGCGTGCCTGAGCCAGTCGTCACCTTCACCAACCCACCACTTGACGACCACCTTCTGACCAACATCGACTTGGCTGGCTACAAGGTCCCCACCCCGGTCCAGAAATACTCCATCCCAATCGTCATGTCTGGCCGTGATCTTATGGCTTGTGCTCAGACTGGTTCCGGAAAGACCGGTGGTTTCTTGTTTCCCATTCTTTCTCAAGCATACCAGAACGGTCCAAGCGCCGCGGCTCCTGCTCAGAGCGGTTTCGCACGCCAGAGGAAGGCATATCCTACATCTCTCATCTTGGCTCCTACCCGTGAGCTGGTCTCCCAGATCTACGATGAGGCACGCAAGTTCGCATACCGCTCCTGGGTCCGTCCCTGCGTGGTCTATGGTGGTGCCGACATTGGTTCCCAGCTCCGTCAAATTGAACGTGGCTGCGATCTTCTCGTCGCTACTCCCGGTCGTCTAGTCGATTTGATCGAGCGTGGCCGCATTTCTCTCCAGAACATCCGCTACCTGGTTCTTGACGAGGCTGATCGCATGTTGGACATGGGTTTCGAGCCTCAGATTCGTCGCATTGTCGAGGGTGAGGACATGCCCCCGGTCGAAGGTCGCCAGACTCTCATGTTTTCGGCCACCTTCCCCCGCGACATTCAGATTCTCGCCCGCGACTTCTTGAAGGACTACATCTTCCTGTCTGTCGGTCGTGTTGGTTCCACTTCGGAGAACATCACCCAGAAGATCGAGTACGTCGAGGATGTTGACAAGCGCTCGGTCCTGCTGGACATTCTTCATACCCACGGCGCTGGTCTGTCACTCATCTTTGTCGAGACCAAGCGTATGGCCGACTCTCTCTCCGACTTCTTGATCAACCAGGGGTTCCCTGCCACCTCCATTCACGGTGACCGCACCCAGCGCGAGCGTGAGCGTGCTCTCGAGATGTTCCGCTCTGGTCGCTGCCCAATCTTGGTCGCCACCGCTGTCGCTGCGCGTGGTCTCGATATCCCCAATGTCAAGCACGTCGTCAACTACGATCTCCCCACCGACATTGACGACTATGGTAAGTGACATCTTCTATTATTAAGCCTGAATTATACTAACTCAATACAGTGCACCGCATTGGACGTACTGGTCGTGCCGGAAACACTGGTATCTCGACTGCCTTCTTCAACCGTGGCAACCGTGGTATCGTTCGCGACCTTCTCGAGCTGCTCAAGGAGGCCAACCAGGAAGTTCCCAACTTTTTGGAGACCATTGCCCGCGAGGGCGCCTTCGGTGGTGGTGGAGGAGGTGGACGTGGCGGTCGCTCCGGTGGCCGTGGCCGTGGAGCTTCTGCTACTCGTGATGTTCGTGCTTACGGTGGCGGTCAGCGTCCTGCTTACGCCGGTCAAGGTGGCGGATTTGGTGGTTCTGGTGGCTATGGTGGCGGCGGCAACTTCTCTGGTGGCGGATATGGAGGCGGCGCTGGTGGTTTTGGTGGCGGTGCTGGCGGATACAGTGGTGGAGGATACGGAGGTGGATACGGCAACCCCTCGGGACCATCTGGCCCTGGTCCCCAGTCGTCCTGGTGGTAGTATGCCAATCAGGTTCGACACACGGCATCAACACGAGTCACCTGATGACTCTTTGCGATTCTCCTTTCAACTTTTGTGATGCTTTTAATCGATTTCGTTCTCGGCTCAGCGGACACATGGAGCGGAACGGCAGTGTCTTCCAACTTCACCGGCACATACCCACAATGGCATTATAGATAGCGTTGGCTTTTCCGTGGCTTTCTTGACGGCACTTCATGGGGAGGTGGCAGGACCCAAGCCACTCATGCAAAAGTTATTCACAGCGGTCTTTGAGTTCTTCAGCAGCATAATCTCGGCGGGCTGGTGCCCCGGATAGAAAAATGGTTCATCGGACGGGCAGGCACCACGACCGCGAGGAGATTCTCGAAAAGAACACGAAGACTACGAATAACGATGCGGCCAACGCGTACAGCAACAACAATACGACCGACTGCCTTTGATTTTATCACCGGCAGACACTCCGACTATAGACTTTCATGTTTTCGGCCTGGGCTTTTTCTCGACATGGTGGATTTGGTAGGGAACGAGAAAAGTCATGGCTTAATCCGAGAGGGGTGTTTCTTGAGGGACACGAATATGGTCTCTAGACATAATACCCAGCTTCATTGGCGACATCCGCCTGGTGGAGCGACCTGAAGCACTACTCCTGGACTGAGTCAGACTCGTCCACGTTAATTCCCAGATAGACTGCACAATGATATTCTGAGCACTTGACATCTTCCTATGTGGCGTGTGACTATGACTTTGACACGACTGTGCAAGTATTGATCTCTGAGCCACTTCCAAAGGCCAGCTGCATGTGGTACTTTATGTCGTATACCAAAGCGCCAAGCCGGGGAGGGCTGAAGCTCATCTCAAATGCGACTCAACGTGTTTCTCCAAGCTCGATCATCCCTCCTATATCTCAGCTGCTGCACATTTTGCTGATCTACTTTCGGTCAATAACAATCTTACATTGACGATAGTACCTGATCGATCTCGGCATTACTCATCATCGAAGCTCAATCAACAGAGACAGCATGAGCGGCGCGAACTGGTAGAGACACACTCTTTCACGTGCTAGAGCACGCGTTCGTGCTGTGCAGGTGACGCATAAGCTCCAAGATGGCCGAGCAAGATTCTCGAAGCAGTCTCAAGCACATTCTGGCAGACGATCCGGTACAACAGACACCAGCAGCGCCTCGTGCCTCTCCACGACCGCCAGCTACTGAGGCCGCTGACACAACACTGACGACCGAGCAAGAGCAAGAAGAGGACTTGAACCGTGACGAGAATGCACCGCACTACACAGCTATCACACAGACCACGAGGCGCAATGCCAACGGCAGTGTTTCTTCTGTGTTCTCAGGGAACAAGATAAGACACTTGAAGAAAGAGGATGGCGTACCGTTATGGAGGAAGGATATACAGTACGAGTTCTTGCAAGCCATTTTCGAGGATCAACAGAAGGTCTTTACCAGGGTCTCGGACAGGTCATATGGACATACTTTTGCGGAGGTCTACATCGATACCCTCGCGCAAAGTAGTAAGACAAGCAAGATATTGAAGGAGAAGCTCGTGCAGGATCACGCCTCTGCGCTTACGATGGCCATGGTGTGTCTGCTTGTCAATGTCGGACGCATGAACACGACATTGAACTGTAAGGGGACTCAAACTTGTGACATCGGCATGGGCTAACATTGCCAGTCTTCCCAGAGATGCGTGCTCAGCTCCGGACATACCACTCTATACCTGCTCTCCAAGCACATCAAGATCCACATGCATACAAGCAGCTTCAAGACGCACCTCGTCTGAAGTCGATATTGAAGGGCGCTTCTGAGGATGATCCACAACCAGGCACTCTGGAAGAGATCAAGTTGGCCAAACGACCACGGACCAATCCAGTCAACCTCATCTTCGTTCTTGCTCAATACGCACCAAAGGTCACCGAGATGCACTTCAACCCTCCCCGAGACTTTTTCGACCTTATCATGCGACCTACACTTTCGTCGAGGTCAAGGGCTCGTGCCTTTCTCTGGCTCGTCTGGTGGTATCTGGAGTCCGACTACTCGGCTGCAGATGCGCTTGCCAACCCATTCGGTGCCGGTGCAGCTGGAGAAGGCTCCGAGGGTCTCCCTATCAAGGTGCCAACCCTCGAAGTGCTCACCGAAGAACAGGCCGCCCTTGAGAATGTGGACACTGAGGAAGAGAAGACCTTTGGCGAGCAGAAGCGCAAAGAGCGCATCGCCATCGTCGCCTCCGAGCCCTCCCCAGCCATGACAGCACTCAAACGCGCCCGCAAAGAACGCAACATATTCCGTCCAGGCTACGTCCCCTCGGAATACGAAGGCACCACGACCCCCGGCCGCGACGACGGCTCTCCCGTCCCCCACGGCTCCGTCCACTCCTCCGCCGCACACCGTGGCGAATACGGCAGCGAAGCCGGCTCTCCCTCCCCTCCCGCCACAAGCGGCACCCACCTCGTCCCCCGCCCAACCGGCGAAGACACCCCGTCCCGCTCCGCCGCGGCGTCCAAACCCAAAGGCCCCGGTCGCGGCAACTGGCGCCGCAACAAACTCCTCCCGACAACATCCCACGCCGAGCGCGCCGCCACCACCCCCTTCCGCCGCACGGACGAATCCTCCGTCCTTCCGCCCCGTCTCGCAGCCGAGATCCTCGCGCGCGCCGGCGGCGAAACCCTCCCCACCCCCGGCGGTGGCGGCGGGAAGAAACTGCGTCCCCTGACCACGCACCAGCTCGCCATCTCAGAGTACCGGCGCTCGCGCGTCCGCCGCATCCTAGAGCGCGGGGTGCAGACCACTCAGATCTCAGGGCGGCAGCGACGGGTGCGTGAGGGCGGGATTCTCAGGGCGTGGATGCGCATCAAGCGCGCGCCGAGCGGCTGGGATAGCGAAGAGGAGGAACTCCGCGCGGAAAAGGAGGAGGGGAAGGATGATGCGGCGCGCACGACGGCGGGACGGATGGATTTTGACGGGGAGAGTAGGCTTTGGGGCCGTGCTTTAGGCAAAGGGGTGGTGATGACGCGGCCGTTGGAGGGGGTGTGGATGGCTGGGTTCGTGCTGCCGGGATTGAAGGAGGTGGAGGATTGTGGGGAGGAGTTTGGGCATCTGAGCAGGGTTATGGATGAGGCGAGGAAGAGGATTTTAGAGGAGGGGAAGAGGGATGGTTTTAAAGGAAAGAAGTGGGTCAGGAGAAGGAGTGTTACTGATATTTATGAGGAGGAGCTGGGGAAGGATCCCTTTGATATTGGGGCGAGGCCGAGGTTGGTGAGGAAGAATGTGGGCAGGGGTAGGGGGAGGGGGAGGAGGGGTGGTGGGGGTGGGAGAGGGGTTAAGATTGAGGAGGGGAGGGAGGGGGAGGTGCAGGATACGGTGGAAGGGGAGGAAGGAGAGGAGGAGGAGGATGAGATGGATGTTGATGAGACGATGGGGCATGTCGAGGACGCGGATCAGGCGGAGTTGGACGAGGAGGATAGGGAGTTGCTTGGGGAGGTGGATGCGGAGGAGAGTGATGATGGGAGCGAGGAGGATGAGGACGAAGAGGGGGATGCTATGGATCAGAGCTGAAGGGCTGATTGCGAACAAGTGTGGCGGTATCACGGTATCTTACAAAACAGCTTAGTTGCTGAGCGCCTTGTGGCTGCTAGTATTTCATTAGCGTTGCTTCGCCGAACGTTGTATGACTTATGTCTTGGTCTATCTCGAATGTGACTGCAAAAAGCACTACGACTGTGAGTCTATGGACTGACCACCAGTCAACCTCTGGCGCTGATCCAGGCCTGCTACGTTCAGAGACTGCAGTCCAGTCAGTCTTCCCGCTTCCCACCATTGCGTAGCGAGATCGGATCCAGCATCTAATGTCCACACGTTTCGTAAGCCAGGTCTCCATCCCTCCCTCCTGAAGAGCGCCAAGTCACTCTCCTCCTCACCCTTTAGCACGCAACCCGGCACCTCGCAACCTTCCAGCAGCTTCTTGGGGCACGAGAGCAACACCTCAAACTTCCTCAAGTCCAACCCATCTACCTCCCGCATCGGCTCCAGGACCACTTCCTTTTGCCGCGCCCACTCCTCCGCCTCATGCCACGCGTTCGGCAGCCGCAACCAAACTTGCAGCTCCCTGAGTTGTTTCATCTGTCCAATAGCCCGCCAAGCTGCGAGGTACTTCCCGTTGATCTTTTCCGGGCGCTCGCCTCTGAGGCGATCCAAAAAGTCATGAGCGTAGATGTCCCACTCTGCATTATTCAGATACAGCTGTAGTGACGTGATGGACTGCACGTCGTCGGGCCGGAGGTATTGGGATAGCGAAGTGAGGTCGCGGAAACGGATGAGGGAGAAGGACGTGGTGGTGTAGAAGAGAGGAAGGAGTTCGTTGTACGCCTGCTTGCATGTGAGGAGCAGATGATAGAGACCTGATGAGGGCGAAGGGTTGAGCAGAGGGTCTTCATGATGCCATGTGTCGTAGATGACGGAGTCGGTGCGGAGGTCGGAGAAGTCGTAGTAGCCTGCTAGTTTCAGTCTGATGTCGCTTGGTGCCGTGGAAGGTGTGGCGTCTGGACGCTCGAGTCGGAGGAGGACATGAGTGTCTGCCCTCAGGAATGCCCAGATAACGTCCTTGATCTCTTGTGGTAGTGAGAAGAGCTTTGATCGTCCTGGATGGAGGGTCTCCCTAGTTGATGCATCAAGCACTGCATCCGGTGCTCGTGGGCCTCGATATGGCACGTCCATGACAGGATCATGTTCCATGGCAACGAGGAGTCGCTAGGGAATCGGTAGTCTTGTCGAAACGGACTGCTACCTTGTGAGACCCGGAACAAGTACCGTGACGTCTCGACAACTCGTGTGGTGGTATCGGGGTGGTGAGAGGGGGTACGCTACCCCGCATGTCAAATGATGGGATGAAGCTAAGACAGCTTCTTCCACATGTGCACGTGACCTGTTGTGGTATGATCCCACCTTGCGTTCGGCAGCATGCAACAGATCGAGAAATGTGATGCTATGAATTACAAGCATACAGTATCTAGCTCATCACAACAGTGATAACGCAGTCAATGATTGTACAGTCTGTCGTCGGCAAGTTCAGGACTTGAAGTATCGTAAGACCTTGTCCTCGTCCGTGCTGTCATGTCGGCCTGATACAACGTGATCGAGTGTGAAGCGTCGCCTCTGGACTTGCCTCTCTTGATAGATGGTTCATTACTACAAGCGATATCTTGCAACTCTATCTCAAGCGCAAAAGTGCGAGCAGATCATTCCGGGCCCAGAACGATCTATTCTTCTTCCCAAAGACATACATCGGAATGGCCAATGCACAGATACCGACCTGTACACTCGCGACCGCAATGAATGTTGGTCGGATGCCCCCGGCCACCAACCAGTCATAGCCTTTAAAGGTAAGACCGAAACTGAACAAGTTCTTGAAGACGAGCAGGCAGGTAAATCCTTCAACGGCAAGATCGCGATGGGCGTCGACAATGTAGAGAGCCGATGCGACAGCACCAATGACCATGCCCGCCACTTCGAGGGCGAAGAAGAAGTCGGGCCAGAACTGCATGATGGTTAGCATGATTCATGTTAAAGGTATTTGATGGCTTACCCATCCGTAACGATTGGTATTATTAGCAGTAATACCGAAGCCATAGAGACCAGCGCATCCAAGGATGAGTTGAGGCAGGACAAGCACGAGTCTGAACTCTGGTTCGTAAGTGCCTCTGTTCATCTTTGTCATGATTTTGGCGGTGCTATCCGACAGTATACCCGCAATGAGGAAACCAATGATGGCGCCAATAAAGGCCCCTGCGTACATGTATCCAGTTTGGACTTCATTGAAGAAGAGCGGTGGACCAAGCATGATGGCGGCGAGGACGACACCGATAAGCACAGTCCAGCCAATCATGGTGCCCTGGATGAGACATGAAATCAGGAAGCCTGGCTGTATGAATAGTGGGAACGGTCGCAGCAGTAGCTTGAAGAAAGACTCATCGGTCTTGCGGCCATTGAAAATCGGGATCGTTTGGCGTACAGTTGGACCACGGTTGCCTTCGGATGCAGACTCGACTTCGCGCTCGCTGCCACGCGACGACTTCTCGATCTCGGTCGCGCCTCCCGCGAGCAGGTCAGTCTCGAATCGTTCCTCACGGCGGAAAGCGGTCTCCGGGACGAAGAGGATGAGTAGTGGGAGAAGCACTGCCGCAAAGATGGCCACAAAGTAGAACGTCCATTCCCAGCCAAGGGTCGAAGTCATCTTCCCGACCACAACAGGCGTGAAGAAGGCACCACCAAATAATGCCAAATTGCTCAGAGCCATACGCTTGCCTCGCTCGTGGACGAAGAAGAGATCTCCCACGCTAGCGTTTACGAGTGCTTCAAAGGGTGCAAGTCCGACACCTTGGAACACTCTAGCAGCAAGAAGAGACTTGTAGCTCTTGCCGGATGCGCCGCCCCATATGCTCGAGATGATTATAATCACAGTTCCAAGGATGTACAAATGGCGCTTTCCCCAGACACGAGCAGACGGCACGAAGATGAAGCCTGCGAGTCCTACGCCCAGCAGATGCCATCCTGTCAGAAGAGCGATTGCTGTGAAGTTGCGTCGGAAGTGAAGGGTGAGAGTCAAGGTATTTGCTGCGAGCAAAGGTGAGAGAGTGGAGGCGAGGACAGAGAGGAGGGACAAGATGGCGAGGATGAGATCGCGGCGCCATAAGGGCCAATTGAGAGGATCATCGCGAGAGTCGCTGGGTTGTGGAACGAGTATTACACCATCTTTGCTTCTCTTGAGTGACTGAGGACCAGCGGTCGGCGCATCCGCAGAAAGGAGTTCGGAGAGTGTCGCAGTGCCTGCCGAAGGTTAGTCAAAAGTGGAGATGGTATGATCACAGCCGTGTTTACTAACCCGGTACATGAGCGAGCTTGCGATCTTCGAGGATACCCAGTCCCATGTTGTCAGTGTGGTGGCGTGGAAGTGCAGAAAGGAGGCTCGCCGCCTATGTCGGTCAACCATGCATTCTTGTAGAAATCGCGTGCAAATGTCTCGGATGGAAACATCTGGTTGTACCCTCACACCCAAGATCAAGGGTTTCGCTAGCCCGAGAGGGACTTGTCACCGGCATCGCTATCCCGAGGTCTATGCAGAGCGGTGATTGGCTGATTTTCAATAGCACGTTGACAAGGAAAAGGTTACCAAATTATGCAGACACAAACATGGCAACAACGACATGCTGCACGTTATCGACCCTTAACATGCACATGCCTGCGACAGGTTATGCGTGCTGTCGATAGTTGTCAAAGCCCTTCCAGAGCAGCAAGGCCACCAGCGCAGGCAGATGGTCGCCACTTTAGCGCCGGCCTAGTTGACTGCCTGGACCGACAATGCTACAAAGGTAGGTAAGGTTGTTCATTCATCTCACTATTTCGTGCTGTCGACGGCCCCTCGATATCATCTAGTAATGTGTCGTATTGGAGATTGTTTGCAGGGGCTGTGGAGCGGACAGTGGTCAGGTTTGTCACAACTTGCGCGCTTTCGTGCGAGCCCTACTTCTTGTACTGGCTAGTCAAAGCAACGAGGTCCGTCCTTGCTACTGGGATCGAGACGAAGCAGAGCAGCTCATCATGAGTCTGCCATTCCGACCACTGCTCACTCGAGGTCCTCCAACACCAGCATTCCATTCTATCCCTGTCTCAACCAAGGACGCAAATCCACAACTGCAATCTCGACTCCTTAGTCTGCCACCAGAAGTGCAACAGCTCATTTGGGCACATACTTTCCCTTCCGACGGAACACTCCTACGCCTAGAGCAACCCACACTCCACCAACAAGACCACGATGACATCTTCACCCCTCCATATGTACTCAAAGGCTACTTCACCTTGCCCTCCCCACCAACTGACGACCTCCTCTTCGAAACCTGGCACTCCAACCTCCCCCTCCTCCCCTCAGCCCCCTGCAGTCCCATAGGTCTCCTCCTCTCCTGTAAAGTCCTGTAAGTCCCCCTCCTCTCTCCTCCCCATCCCCTGGTCCCCCCTCCCAGACCCTAACGCTCCCAGCTACACGCACCTCCTCCCCCTCCTCTTCTCCCTCTCCCTAACCCTCACGCGCATCTCCACCCTCCTCTCCCTCCCCCTCTGGCTTTCCCCCTCGCACCTCTCCCGCCTCACCACCCTGCATCTCTACCTCTCCACCTCAGAGCTCTACCCCGAGCAACCCTGGGAAATAGAATTCTACTCCTCCTCCACCTTCTCCTTACGCCAACAAGAGTCCGACGCGCAGTGGGATTACCTCTTCAATTTCCTCTCCTCGTTGCCCAAGCTGCGGTGTCTGGCACTGTATCTCCGCGTCACGCAAGATGCAGGGGAGTCGTGGAAGTGGCCTTATACTCGCGCGAGCTTCATCGCTCCGATGCAGCGGATGACGGCGAGGAGGATGGAGAGCTTCAAGGTGTTCTTATCCTGCGTCGTGGACGAGGATGTGAATCTCGGGAAGGAGGTGGAGGGGTGTGATCTGCGTGATGAGAGGGAGGTGAAGGGGATGGAGACGTTCAAGGCGGGCGGGTACGCGGCAGGGAGATGGGATGAGGAGATGGAGGGGAGGGGAGAGGGGTGGAGGTTGGCGTATCTCACTGTGGTTGCGAGGGAGAGGACGGGGTGTTATTTCCTGGATGGGGATGATGATCCTGATTTGTGATAATTGATGCCGGGACGGTGAGGATAAGGGAGACAGACTGGACCAGAGAGGATCTGGTTGGAGTCTTGCGGGTAACTTGCCGCGAACGAGAGATAGCAGGCACTACATGGACTGGTGACAATAGTATATAGCGTAATGGAATCTGATCAAGGCATGGAGATATTGTGATAGTAGTCACAGACTGAATTGCCATACAGAAGGGAAAGATGAATTACTACTTGCTCAAAATACAGATGCCCCTCTAATCCAACACTCTTCCTGCAGAACTGCTCGTGCTCCTGTCCTTGGTCTGCACCTTCTTCAAGCCCTTTCCGGCCTGAATTTGTCCTAGCAAACCTGCAGGTGGCCCACCACCTGGCGGAGGAGCCGGCGGTCCATCGCTCGAGGGTCCTGGAGGTGGGGGAGGTGGAGGAGGAGCGCCGCCGCTCGGCATTGGTGGCGGTGGTGGAGCACCGCTTGATGGCATTGGCGGAGGCGGAGGAGCGCCGCTATTTGGCATAGGAGGCGGTGGAGGAGCAGCTCCACCAGGTGCAGGGGGTGGAGATGTAGGTCCCTTTGCATTAGCCGGTGAGCCAGGAGCTGGTGAGTCCATGGCTGACAGTGGTCGAGGCGGCGCCATGGTTCCGAACAGAATCGAGGCGAGCTGTTTTGCTGAACCACCGGTGGGCTTGTCCTCGTCATCATCGTCTTCATCTGATGAGCTGTCGTCGACGACAGACCAGTCGTCATCGTCCTTGGGAGCCGCACGTGTACGAGCAGGTGCGGCAGCTGGCTCGGGAAGGGTTGTCTTTGCTGGCTCATTTGTGCTGAGACGGTGGAAGGGGTTGGTGGATTGTGCGTCCGCTGCGGGTGGCGAAGTGACTGCTGATGCTGCTGACGCAGGCTGAGCCATCGATTTGAAGAAGGGGTTCTTGGATTCCTCTGGCGGACTAGTCA
Source organism: Elsinoe fawcettii (assembly GCA_007556565.1). NCBI lineage: Eukaryota > Fungi > Ascomycota > Dothideomycetes > Myriangiales > Elsinoaceae > Elsinoe > Elsinoe fawcettii. Next base: position 1,079,877 of record SWCR01000005.1, on the reverse strand, counting down.
CAGACCCTGCAGGTGGTGACGTGACAGCGCCGTTTGAAATAGGAGGTGCGGCGGGAGGAGAAGTCACAGTCGGCACTGGCGTCTCCTCACGTTGAAGCTCCTGGCTCGTCGTTGGAGTGCTAGTATCCGGCGTAGGCTGGGCAGGGGCATCATCATCCGAAGAGGTATCATCGTCGTCCATGCTCTCAAGCTGGAGGCGAAGTTGACGCTCACGCTCTTTAGCAGCCTCGATCTCCGCCCTCTGAGCAGCGAGACGAGCCTCTTTCTCCTTGGCATCCTTTGATGCCTCCTTCTTCCTGCGCTTCTCTTCCTCCTTTCTGATCTTTCCTTGACGTACTTGCTCTTCCAAGTCACGCAGCTTCTGCTGTGCAGCATTGCGTTCTCTTTCGAGCTCGTCTCCTTCATTTCTATTACCAATTGTCAGTAGATTGAGATATGCCAGTGATGCTGGATCCACGTACTCTAATTCTCTAGTCTCGGCTTGTTGAGCTTGCTGTTGCTCCTTAAGCGCCTCTTCCGCAATCTGCTGGTTAGCACGTTGTGCTTCTGCTTCCGCTTGTGCGGTCTCAACTTTTTCGATTGAGCCACCACGTCGTCGAGGTGCTGGCGCTGGAGGTTTTTTCCCAGCAGCAGCACCAGATGGTGGTGCAATCGACTCATCAGCAAGCCTCTGCTGACGTTCCTGCTCACGACGAGAATCTTCTTCCTCAGCTTGGCGGAGACGATCTTCTCGCTCCTTGCGCTCACGCTCCTGCCTTTGCTGTGGCGTCTCGCCAGGCTTCGAAGGTGCACGAAGACCGAGAGCGGCAAGTCTCTCAGCCATGCGGGCCTCCGCTTGTTGCTTAATGAAGGCAGCGCGCTCTTCGGCGGACTTGTAGGATGAGTAAGAGCCAGCACCACCAGCAGTCGTTGATGCCTGTCGAGGTGTTTCGGGCCGTGGGCTCTCGGATGCTCTCGCCGGTTCATCTGCCTTTGTTGCAGCTGGGCGATCACGAAATTGTGTGTTCCTGTCAGATGTTAGTGTGCTTTTTTCGGCCTCAGATCTGAATACGTACTCGTCTTTCCTCAGTCGTGCGCTCCGACTGGTACGTTGCATCTCGTAAATGAAGTCCTTGACTTCATCCTCGACACCTAATCCATCTTCCCATCTCCTCCTCTCATGCTCGAGTGACGAGTCTTCTTGACCATCTCGTAGACTCTCGTCAATGGTTCTGGAGAAGTCTGAAACACTTTCCTCGACTTCCCGCACCATACGCTCATTGTCTTCTCGCTCACGCCGGACTCGTGTGGTCTCCTCTTCCAGTCGCTTCGCAGCGCCGGCACCGTCATCGCCTTTGGGAACGGCCTTGCCAGAAAGGGCGGCGGCACGCTGCTGCATCATTGCCTTTGCTCGAGCCTTGAGGCGGTCGGACTCTGTAACTTCGCCGCCTGGTCCAGTGCCGACAATAGCAGCAGCGGTGCTTGGATTTGCCTTTGCGTCCTTGAGGCGGAAGAGCTCGAGCTGAGCATCAGAAATAGCGCGCTCGCATTTTCTGACGTGGGATGCAAGCTCTGGAAGCTTGTCTGAGAGTGATCGAAGCTGACGCTGCATGGCGCGGCGCTCCGCGTCCGAGTCCTTACTACGGTAAGCAGAATTTGGATGGCTGTCGATATCTTCTTGTGTACGTCGAATGCGCCGGAAGAGATCTTCGGACTCCCTACGATCCTTCCGATCGAGTGCGTCTTCCTGCTCAGCCGAATTCTCGTCCTCAAAGTCCATAGCATCCAATAAGATTTGCTTCTCTCGAATGACCTTCTTGAGCTGATCGACTGGCATTTCGTCCGCAGAGGTTTCAGAAGAGGGCGATCCTGGTTGAACGGGAGAAGGCGATCGGCCATCATTACCGACCCGTCGCCTGGCACTTGACCTGTAGCCTCCGAATTCATCGTTATTTTTGAATACCGTGGCATCTTTCCTCCCTCCTGTTGCTGCAGCATTGTTGTCGCCTCTGAACGAATGTGTCTTAAGATAGCTTACACCAGTCTTCTGTGGTTGTAGGAATGCCCCAGAGCTCTTACGCTGCTCGGCATCCCGTGAGAGCAAGCCTTTCATGGTTCCGATCGAGTCGTTGAGGTTCCTCGTCGATGGAGGGACGAGCTCGGGGGGAAGCTGATTAGGTACAGGATAGCCGTTCAGGCGTCGGTAAATGAGATGCATAGCCACAGCAAATTCGTCCAGATTTAGTCGTCCCTTGTTGTGAGGGTCCGACAGTGTCCAAATTCGCTCGAGATCTGGCTTGTCCAATCCGCTTTGACCGAAGATTTCAATCGCTTGATTGCCGGATATAAACCCCTTTCCGAAGCCATCCCACATCTTGAACATCTCGTCATAGATCTTCTTCTCGTCCTTTGTCACGGCCCACGGTACAGTTGCGTTTCCGCGAAGACCAGCTGCGCTAAATCCCTGCTCCCGCCCTGGCTGGGGCAACATCTGCTGCTGGAGCTCGCGTAGACCTGGCAGTCCAGAGCTAGGGGCATTGACGAGTCCCCATTGGCCTGGGCGTCCTGTAGGCTGCGCATTCAATGGTGCAGCCATCCCGTATCCTGTTGGTTGCGCTGTCAGGCCCGTTGGCTGCGACCCGAAACCTGTCGGCATAGGCGGCATTGGTGGTCGTGGACCCGCATATCCAGTCGCCTGAGGATTCTGCATGAAACCAGTCTGCTGAGGTTGCATCGGCTGGAAACCTGTCTGCTGCGGAGGCATGAAGCCGGTAGGTTGACCTTGCAGTTGAGAAAGAATGGTTGTGTTCGATGGAGTCTCCTGTTTCGGAGGCGCGATTGGCCGAGAAGCTGAAGCCGAGGCCTCATCTGGTACAGCGAATGAAATGATATCAACCATGCTCGAAACCTCGTTCCTAATCTTTTCTGGCAGTGATGGTGGGAGGTCCTTGCCATTCAGCTTAAGGTTGCAAAGATACATCGACAAGGCGAATTCGGGAAAGAGGAGTTGACCAGACTTGGTTGTGTCAGACAGTGTCCTATCAAGAGTGTTAAGAGGAATCAGGTCATGCAGATGGAGCGCTTACCAAATCTGCGCAAGAGCATCGCCTGGTAGCCTGGACCGCATAAGGAGGTCTCTGGCTTTATCCCCAGACAATGCTTGTTCACTTCCCACAGCGGACTTGAAGAGCTCTTCGAACTTCTGCTGATCGGACGCGGTAATGAAGGACAGGCGCACGCTGGGGATCTTGTTCGACTTTGGTGGAGGAGCTGGCGTGGCTTGTACTGGCGAAGATGTGTTGCCCCGGAAAGAGTCGGCCATCTGCTTGGAGGTCATACCTGTCTTCATTGCCGTTTGTGCAGGGGCCGGACTCGGATTCGAGAAGCCTGTCTGAAATGGCTGCTGCTGTGGTGGTTGCTGCTGTGTCTGGTTCTGAGGAGGGTACCCGGTATACTGAGGCATTTGCTGCTGCGGGAATTGCTGCTGGGGTTGCTGACCTGGATATCCAGTCATTTGCGGCTGCATCGGCATGCCCGTGTATTGAGGTTGTAGTCCTCCAAACTGTTGCTGAGGTGGTACGCCGCCATACTGCTGCTGCTGGGGTTGCCCAAAGGGCGATTGACCTGGACGGCCCGAATTGGCACCGCCCAGAAATGAATTAGAGCCTGAAAACATATTTACGCGCTGAACGGAATCGACAAATGGGCAGACGTTGCCCTACTGGGTGTTGCAAAGGGAAGATGTGCAGGCCGCAGTGTCTCATGTGGTCTTGATCCAGCCACGGGTCTGTGCTTGAACGAGCTCTGCGGCTCTGCACGTGCGTAGACGTCACCCAGCATGAACTTCGTCTATGACTTCTCCACTTTGATCAATACAACAAAACACTTGATTTTAACAAGGAATTCAGAGATAATTGGGAAGACATCATGGCAGCTGGTGAAGAAGGCAGATTTGACGGGGCAGCCGAAGATGCAGACATGGCAAAGGTAAGCTAGTTCTTATGCACGTGACATCGTGGTTGGTAACAAAACTGCAGGCATTCCAGGCACTCGCCCAGGGAGAGCAGACAGCAACGCAGCTGGAGAATCATCTCACAAAGCTGGAAGCCCGTATTGAAGAACTCATGAAGCAAGCGAGCGAGAATCAAGAATTGGCACAATCTGCTGCTGCCGAAGGCGCACCCGGCCAAGGAAGAGACGCCACGACTTCAGCCACGGATTCAACAAAGAACAGAGACTCTTCACAATGAGCATAGCACGGTTCACTGGCGCAAAAACCCCGAGGGTCTGAGTGCTCATTCATGGATCTACGGACTCAACATGGTCTATTGAGCGAAAATGCTATCAAAGTTGAATTGCCCAGTGGCATCTTTCTCCACTACTCCTCTCTCGGTGATAACACCATCAATCAGTTCCGCTGGAGTGACATCAAAGGCTGGATTCCACACATCGATACCATTGGCGGCGATCTTCACGGTCTCAGCAGTGCCAGGAACGATGTCCATTCCGTGCACCTTTGGACCTTTGATAAATGTCAGCTCGTGACCTGGCCTTTCCTCAACCACAATATCTGCACCCGACTTTGTGGTCCGGTCTATGGTCGTCCTCGGCGCCGCTACTAAGAACTTGACGCCGTGATGTCGAGCAAGAATAGCGAGAGAATAAGTTCCGATCTTATTGGCTGTGTCACCATTGGCGGCTACCCGATCTGCCCCCACCACAATTGCAGCAATATTTTCTGATGGACCTTTAAGTCGTAGCAGAGCAGCAGCCATGGAGTCGGTGATGAGAGTTGCTGGGATCTTATCGTGGACAAGCTCAAAGGAAGTCAATCTAGATCCTTGATTGTACGGCCTGGTCTCAGTGCAGAAGGCGTGTTTCAAGGATTTCCCTTCGTGGAGAGACCTGATGACGCCAAGAGCTGTACCGTAGCCCGCAGTCGCGAGAGATCTTGGTCAAGTCAGTGTGGGTCGCCGTGCGTTCGACGAAAGTGTTATACCCGGTGTTACAATGCGTCAGGACACTGACTTGTTGGCCTTTTTGGGCAGCTTGTTTGAGGATCCAATCGGCACCATGACGACCAATCGCTTGGTTATCTGAGACGTCATCGACGAGCATTTGCTCGGCGGCTTTGATGTACGCTTCCTTGACACTGTCGCCTGTGGCATCACCAGCGGCAGCGGCGGTCTCTATGACCTTCCGCAGCTTTCCCGCGGCATCTGCTAGATTCACTGCGGTCGGTCTACTGGTTACAAGATAATCGAGTTGTGTTATTGTAGATGATTTGACCGCTTCTGGTGATTGTGAATTCGTGTCCAGTGCCGTCAATTCGACAGCGAGTCCTAATGCTGCAACAATGGCAATAGCCGGGGCACCTCTAGTCCTCATTTCCTTAATGGCAGCCCAAGCATCTTGAGAATTTGTAATCTGATCATAGTGTTCGGCATGTGGTAGTTGGAGTTGATCAAGGATTTCCAGCTTCCCTCGCCCGTACTTGATCGCTTCGAGCACCATCTTGAACTCCGACCAGAATCCTAGAATAACAAGAGATATAGTATAGCCAGTCGTTTTTCAGCCTGTACCATTTTTTGATGGCCCCACCGCCTCCCCACGTGCTGGCATCATGTTCAGGGCGGTGAAGATGGGTCGGCAGAATCGCTGTCGTCATGATGTATGTCTATTATTCTCAACTCATTCACATTTTCAATACTTGATCAATCGCGAAGTGTGATCGCTTGAGCAATTCGAGAGGACACCAAAATAATACTTGCATTTATTAAAACCTCTATTGACAATGGCTGGCAAAATCACACTCCAGACCACACTTCCTCTGGTAAACTTGCAATACAAGATTCCAGCACTCGGATTCGGCGTCTACCAGGTACTTGCATCGTACGTAATGTAAGATAATTGGAGACTGATATGTATAGTCACACGGAGACACTTGCTTGAAGTCCTCTTTACACGCTCTGAAATCTGGTTATCGCCACATTGACTCAGCTCAATACTATGCCAACGAAGCTCAGGTCGGCCAGGCTGTGCAGCAGTCCGGAATACCGAGATCTGAAATCTACTTGACCACCAAGATCCTATCCGCCGGCTCAAGCGATGAAGATACCTACCAGAGCATCGTGGAGAGCGTGAAGAAGATCGACCCAAGCAGCAAACCGTACGCGGATCTCTTCCTCATTCACACACCAAACGGAGGACTCGAGGCAAGGAAGCGTATGTGGCTAGCTCTCGAACGTGCTCACAAGGAAGGCTTCATCCGTGCGATCGGCGTCAGCAACCATGGTATCGGGCACATTGAGAAGATGAAGGAGTATGCCTCAGTGTGGCCACCACATGTCAATCAGATTGAGCTTCACCCCTGGCTGCAGCAAAGAGAGATTGTCGACTACTGCAACAAGAACAAGATCCTCGTTGAAGCATATTGCCCGCTTGTCAGGAACCAGAAGGCCGACGATCCGACGTTGAACTCTGTAGCGGACAAGCATGGAAAGACGACAGGGCATGTCCTCATTCGGTACTGTCTGCAGAAGGGTTGGTCGCCACTGCCAAAGAGTGATACGCCGAGCAGGATCGAAGCGAACGCGGATGTGTTTGACTTTGAGCTGGACTCGGAAGATATGAAGAAGTTGGACGGGCTTGATCAAGGGCCAGCAGGAGCCATTGTCCAGCCCGTGGATAATGAGTCTACGAAGTAAATGATGAGAAGGGCTTTGATACATGAACGGGCTGATCGGATCATTCGCTCATATGGCAGCAGATGAATCATCACACCAAAAGTAGCAGAATAGCTTTGACGGACATCTACAGTGTGTCTGAATGTCATGAAATATGTCCAAACTCCTTCGTCCTCAAGAGCATGTAGAGGCGAGTAAAACCGCGCTAGCACTAATCCAGACTAGAGGATTCTGCCCACATAAAATCTCGTCCTCTCTTCAAACTTCTCTCTTTCTTCTTTCGTGCGGCGGTGCTCTCGAAATATAGTTTCCCAATGTTGCTTGATCATCTTCATCTTTGTGATGCCTCATAGCGTCAAGAGCACCACAGAACAAAAATATTGCATAATTGGTCCTCAGCCGCCTCCGACTGAACCTGTGAGTGGTTCTTTTGGCGTGTTGATGATCGAACATTCTTATACCATAACAACAACTCCTGAGCGGAGTGCTTTGTGAAGATTTTGACCGAATGTAGGACAATAATTCTGTATCTCCTTGAACCCTTCTCATTGCCTGTCAGACCTTGTATCGCATTCACCCCGGTCACCTATCATGCCTAGCCTCAATGTGGTAGCCCTCGTTTCTGGTGGCAAGGACTCTCTCTTTTCCATCCTGCACTGTATTGGGAATGGCCACCGTATAGTAGCTTTGGCCAATCTCTACCCGGAAGAGTCTGGAATACAGGACCTTGATAGCTTCATGTATCAGACAGTGGGCCACAACGTGATCGAACTCGTTGCCCAGGCCTTGGACCTGCCCCTCTACCGTCAAACGATCTCTGGTTCTGCCGTCAGCACGTCCAAGACGTACGATCCAGGGCAGCATTCAGACGAAGTCGAAAGCATGCATACTCTCCTCAGCACCGTCAAATCAGCGCATCCAGATGTCAACGCCGTAAGCTCAGGAGCTATCCTGTCGGACTACCAGAGGACACGGGTTGAATCGGTCGCTATCAGGCTTGATCTCGCGCCACTCTCGTATTTGTGGCAGTTCCCTTTCCTGCCACCATACCAGGAGCAACAACTTCTACTGGACATGGCAGCCGTCGGACAAGACAGCAGAATGATTAAAGTTGCGTCTGGCAGTCTCGACGAGTCTATGCTGTGGACCAATGTGGCTGACGCAAAGACTATATCACGACTCGTCAAGTCAACAGAGCGGTTTGGCATAATTGGGGACGGCTCGATCATTGGCGAGGGTGGAGAGTATGAGACTCTGACGATTGATGGGCCAGCTCCACTTTGGAAGCAGCGCATTGACCTCGACGAAGAAGGGTTAGAGACTTGGACTGGTGGGGGTGGCACTGCAGCATTGACCCTTGCCGGTGCTAGACTCACCACAAAGGCGTCCGATGGTATGGGAGCGTCAGCGCTCCGTGTGCCTACACTCTTCGACGCGGTGTTTGAGACGATCCAGCAGTCCGTCAAGAACAAGTATTCTGATGGCATAGTGTTGCCGCACAAGCAGTCGATCGCCTCGCATGATATTTCTCCTTTGGAGGGATTTTCTGGGCCTTTCTCTCACCTTGCCAACCTGACCTGTGATGCTCCGACGGCAGAGCTGCAAACGCAGGGCATTATCGACAATCTCCGCGATATTCGAAATATCGATTCAAGGTCAATCAATCACGCTACGATCCTCCTTAGATCGATGAGCGACTTTCCGATCATCAACAAGGTTTATGGCAGCTTCTTTGCCACACCCAACCCACCATCACGAGTCACCATAGCATGCGGCTCGTCATTGCCAGCGGGTGTGCACGTTTCCATCTCTCTCCATTATTCCACGACCAGACATCGGGAAGGACTTCATGTCCAGTCTCAATCTTACTGGGCACCAGCCAACATAGGCCCATACTCTCAAGCTATATGTCTTAGCGACACGACATCATCCGAAAGCACACCCAGGTCATCCTTGATCCACATTGCCGGTCAGATCCCTCTCGTCCCCGCGACGATGGGAATGTGCAAGCCATCAAATCTGATTCCATTCGAGCTAGCAAGAAACCAATGTCTGCTCTCAGCACAACACCTCGTCCGAATCGCACAGATCATGAATGTCAATTTGCTTCTCGGCGCTATGCTCTTCATTGGCCGTGATGGTTCCACAGATCCGCAGCTCTACGTCGACGTTGCGTCTCAGATATGGAAAAAGCTACACGAAGCTAAGGCTGCGGGAAGTGAGGACAGCGAAGACGAAGACGTTGATGTGTGGGATGTCAAGCATGGAATCGCTGGGGCGAGAGACGGACGGTCAAAACAGACATCAACCTACCGGGATACCATTCAACGAGACTGCATGCCGCCATTCTTTGCTGCGGAAGTCCAGACGCTGCCGAGGAATGCGCCCGTGGAGTGGTGTAGTACTGGGTGGGCGGAGAAGGGGGTCAGCTTCAGCGTGGAGAATCTGCATGGGAAAGGAACGACTTGGAGGCTCAAGTCGAGTGGACAAGACGGATACTTGGTTGACTGGATTGTCGTCAGGACTGACGAGGAACTGGAGTCACTCAAGCATGAGATCCTGGACAGAGGGGGCCTGTGGACCATCTACGCTGCTGGCAACGTCGAAAGGGGGATGGCGGAAACCCTAGGTGCCATGGTAGTGCCCTGCTACAGACTGTGGGACTCACAAGGTACCGAAGTGAGAGCTGTTCTCTCGTGTATGGCGGTCCAATAGGTATAGGTCCCACATCCTGCCACCACATCGTCGCTCATCAGTATTGGCGTTGCGAGACCGTATCCTCACCATCCCGGCTGTCCGCCCAACCCTCCTTTAAGCGTCCCTACACGACAATTGCCGAGCCGCATACACTGTATCCACAACCACCACAGAAGTTGGCTACTCACGGCACCAAGCTCCCTCAAAAGCGGATCCCAGGACGATCCAGCGAGCACGAAACCACCCTGCCCATCCTTCACGAGTCAGCCGACGTCATCCCCGCAACCCACCCCATGCCCCGCAACCCGACCAAAGCCCCGCTCCTCCCTCCCCCTGCTCGGCCAACTTTATTACCCCTCCCGGCAACTTTGCGCTCCAGCACTTTTTATCCTCTTCAGGAAACACTTTCCCCAGCACACAGACGCTTCACCCCCTGAACGGACCTCGCTGCCACCAATCGCCGTCGCCGCCATGACCACCTCCGCCGCAACCCACCCCGCCCCGGACCTACCCAACTCCTCCTTCTGGTCCCGCGTCTACACCCTCTCTTCCCCGTCCGAGAACCAGGCTCTCTACGATGAATGGGCGAACACATTCGACGCCTCGGTCCTCGATCCGTCCCAGGAGTACGTCGCGCCGGCACTCGCTGTCTCTGCCTTACTCAAGGCGCACGGCGTCCCGACTGGACCTGTATTGGACGCGGGGTGCGGGACGGGGCTAGTGGGTGTTGCGCTGGCGCAGGCGGGGGTCAAGATCGTGGATGGGCTGGATTACTCGAATGGGATGCTGGGGAAGCCGAGGGAACGGGGGGTGTACAGGGGGTTGGAGCAGGCGGATTTGACGAAGGGCATTGAGAAGGGAGAGGGGGTGTATGACGCGCTAGTGTGCGTGGGAACGTTGACGAAGGGCCACGTGGGTCCTGTGCCGGCGTTGAGAGAGTTTGTGAGGGTGGTGAAGAAGGGTGGGGTGGTGGTTGCGACGGTGCTGGAGGCGATTTGGGAGGAAGGGGGTTATAGGGCCGAGGTGGAGAGGCTGGAGAGGGAGGAGGGGGTTGAGGTCGTGGGGACGGATAGTATGGACTATAGAAAGGCGCAGGAGTTGAAGGGGCGGATGGTCGTGTTAAGGAAGCGTTGAGGGGAGCGCGCGCGGGCGCGGGGTATCATTTGGTACGCTGGCTATCTGAGCGAGTGCTCGACTGATTAAGGAGCCTGAACGCCTTGCGAGTAAATCAAAATAGACAAAAACAGAGATTCCAGCTGGTCTGATGGTGCCGTCTACCTCTTTCGTAGACCCTCTTCGGCAGGAGAACCATTCTGTGCGCCTGTACTGGCAGCGGCCGCGACGTTGCCTTCGTCTTTCTTCTCGTCTACCAGAATCTTCTTCTGTTCTTCTTCGGTCTCCTTCTTGGAATTCTGATCGAGCATGGGGATCTTGTCAACAGAATCCTTTGGCTTGTGGCCTTTCTGCTGGCCATCAGGACTGGCATCGAGATTGAATCCGTCCTTGGCTTTTTCTTCACCTCTTATGGCTGCGATCATTGGGCTCTTGCCTTCGTCGTATGCCATCGCTCTGACTTCCTTCTTCAGTGCATCCAGTTCCTTCTCCATCCTTCGGCCAAACACGTCAATGTAGTAGGTAGCTCCATTGTAGGTCGCCCAGGTGAAGACAGTCATCAAGAACGCAGCACTTGCCCACCTGTACCAAAACCACAGTGGACATGGTATCATAGTGAGAAGAGCGTAGCTGTACTGGATACCCATAAATGCTGGCTCCTGAAGGGCATTGGGAAGAGAAAGGACGAATTTGCCCAAGAAGTTCTTCGCGTAGGATTTCCGCAGCCAGGTAAAGGAGGTCGGTCGTCCAGCAGCAATCTTCTCGCGTCGCCGGACGGTGATGAGAAAGTGGTAGGATATTTGCCAGACGAAATAAGGTACAGTAGCCCAGACGATCATGCTTCGAAGAGAGTAGTGCTCAGGTGATGACCGAGCGGAGTATTTGATACTGTAAATAGCAGGAAACTTCTTGAGCTGCTCTTCTGCTGGGAGCAGATGTATGATGCAGTGCAAGGTGACGCAGGGCATAATATGGATGAATAGACTATTGGCATATTAGTAATGTGGATATATCAATCTAGCAGGACTCGTCCTACCTGGTCACCTTGTCCAGCGAGTGGAAGACGAGCGAATTGCGCCACATTGCAATTGCCACCGCGTTGTTGCCAAAGGCTAGACAGAATGTCGAGATAAAGAGTCTTTTGCTGTTCGGAAAGAACCAGATGCAGAGAACCATGAGGAAGTTGACAAAGTAGCACAAATCCGCTAGAAAGTAGTGGAAGCCGATTTTGTGATATGTATACCACCGAATTGGCATGAAATAAAGAAGCTGTGCAGTGTACCAGTAGTGAAAGTATTCCGGGAATGCGCCAATCAAGTATCCAGAGATGAAGATGTTCAATGTACCGCCAATGAATGATGCCTTCTCTCGTGCTGTGACATATTTGGCATCATTCCATCTCTTCGTCATCCGATCTACGTTATCACGCATACGCCTTCGATATTTCTCAAGCTGTTCGTCTGGTGGAGGCACACGCCTGCGCCATTCTTCCACGACTTTGTCCTTTGCATTTTTGCTACTTCGCTGAAGTCTTTGCTGTTGCTTCCGTACTCTTTCCTGGATGCGCTCAAAGTGCTGTGGAAGCGCGAGATTCTCCAATACGTCAAACACGGTAAGTCGATCGAGTGGAGGAAAGGTTTCGTCGCCGTAGTCACTCAAGTTCGACTGGGAAGCACTTCTAGACAGCCTCCCAGGAGTTCCAATAGATGTTCCTGGTGTCATCGGCATACCATCGAGCCCTGGTGTACCCGAGAACATTCCTGAGGATGCTGAGTACCCAGCAGACAAGTAATCTGCTTGAGGAGGTGACTCGTCCAGGGAAGATGGCTTTGAAGCTTCCAAGCCTACAGGGAAAGACTTTCTTTCGGCTTTGGCGCCTGGAATATCGATAGGATCCGACATGGTGACAAGAGAGTGAAATCCAGGCTCAAGATTGTAGGCAGACTGATATCTTCGCTGGCAGCTGCCTGAACGATCAGGTGACTTATACCGACCACAGCTTGAGAATCACGCGCCAGGTAAGTGGTGGAGCTGAGGTGAATCTTGCTGCGACAAGACCAATTCGCGCGGATCCGGGGAAGGGCCTCGGAACGTGCTTAGGGAGGGGGTTGAATGTCGCAACCAGGATGGAGGGAAGTAATGCATTATCGGTGTGCCTGTTATTTCTCGACGTGCCTCCGTGGTCATTCGTCATTGGTCCAAGCTCTTGTTTCTGCATGTGAAGACCATGAAACAGTGAGCTATATCTCAAAGTGCGCAGTAGCTTAGTGTTTCCTAATTGAGAGACGCGTCTACTTCGCGTCAAGTGGTTTCGACCTCTATCCCGCTGCCACACTTTTCGCAATAGCAGCACTGCGAGTGCGCATACGACACGCAAGATGGGCAAGCTCATCCGTCTGGAGTTGTTCAGTATGGAGACCGGTATCTCTTCTCATTGCGCACACTGACCTTTTCTTCAGACTTCAAGTCGTACAAGAATCACCATGTCATGCACTTTGGCGATTCGTACTTTACGTCCATTATTGGTCCAAATGGATCTGGAAAGTCGAATTCGTACGTGGAAGAATCGCCGATCTATTCCTCATAAACTGATCAAAAGCAGCATGGACGCCATTTCCTTTGTACTTGGTATCAAATCATCTCACCTCCGATCCAGCCACTTGCGCGATCTAGTCTACCGCGGTCGCGTGCTGGAGCAAGACAAGATCAATGCCGATGGAGATGCGACAGCATGTGGCGACACAAACGGAACTACGAATGGCACCACGAATGGCCACGACGAGGAAGAGTCGGAACCAGAAGATGGTGGTACACAACGTGGCGCGGGTAGGGGAGGCGACCCGAATACTGCTTGGGTCATGGCTGTCTACGAAGACGACGATGGTGAAGAACAACAGTGGAAGCGCATCATCACGTCGTCCGGCAGCTCAGAGTATCGAATCAATAATCGTCGGGTGGACGCCAAAGAGTACAACGAGGCCCTGGAGAAGGAGTCTATCTTGATCAAGGCCCGCAACTTTCTTGTCTTCCAGGGTGATGTCGAAGCGATCGCGTCGCAAAGCGCAAAAGATCTTACACGCCTTATCGAGCAGATCAGTGGCAGTCTCGATTACAAGAAGGACTACGATGATCTCAAAGCCGAGTTGGATCGCACGACAGAGATTCACAACACCAAGTTACAGCAGCGACGTAGCATCAACTCCGAGATCAAGCAATATCAGGAGCAGAAGCGCGAGGCGGACAATTTCGCAAAGAAGCAAGACGAGCGCGACGAGGCGGTGATCACACACGTGCTTTGGAAACTACACACTTTCCAGCAAACAATCGAGGAATCGACAGAGGAGATCCAGAAGTACCAGGAAGAGCTCAAGGAATTCAAGCGAGGTATTGCTCAGTATGAGGGACAATTGGAAGGGGCCAGACGTGAGCAGACCGCAGCCAAGAGGGACGTAGAGGCAACTGAGAAACAGATCAAGCGGAAAGAGAAGCAAATTGAGGAGACCGAGAACAGCGTTCTGCCGATCAACGAGAAAGTCTCGCTGTCCCAGCAGAAAATTGAGAAATATCAGGGCCGCATTGCAGTTATTGCCAAAGAGCGGGATAATTACACCCGAACCGTCGACAAGCTGCAAAAGGATCTCAACAACGTGCAGAGGGCGCAGACCAAATGGGAGCGAGAGTGGCGCGCAGCTCAACAACAGACTGGGCGAGAGCTGAGCGCAGCAGATCTCACACAGTACGGACAGCTTCGAGCGCAAGTCAACAGGGAGACTGCCGCCAGCCAGATCGAGGTTGACGAGATCACGCGACAACTCAAGACTGACGAAGAGACGGTCAAGAGCCTGCAAGAGAAGGTTACCTCTGGGCAGAATCAAGTCTCACGACTGGATGAAGAAATCAACGAGCTACAGTCAAGGCAGAAGGATCTCAATGCAAGCATCAAAGCGATCCAGCGGGATGTCGAAGCAAAGAAGAAGACTTTCAACACAATGCAGTCGGAAAGAATCAGGACACAACAGAAACGACGAGAGATTGAGGAAAAATTACAGGAAGTTCTACGCAAGCTGGCTGACGCCCGAGATTCCAGACAAGAATCAGAAAAAGATGCTAGGATGCGAGACATGGTTGCCCAGCTGAAGCGTCTGTTCCCAGGTGTACGCGGTCAGCTCTGGAGTCTATGTAAGCCTAAGCAGAAGAAGTACAACGTTGCGGTCAGCACAGTACTTGGACGACATCACGATGCAATCGTTGTCGACACAGAGAAAACGGCGAAGGATTGCATCGACTACCTGAAAGCACAACGAGCCGGTCAGGCTACCTTTATCCCACTCGATACGATCATGCACCAACCCCCGGACGCCAACCTTAAGGGCATGCATCCCGGTATGCGTCTAGCTGTTGATACGTTCGAGTACGACAGTGCAATCGAGCGAGCTGTCTCATACGCGTGTGGCAACAGCATTGTCTGTGACACTCTGCAGATTGCTCGTCATCTCTGCTATGAGAGACGGGTCGATGCCAAAGCTGTCACACTTGACGGGACCGTCATCTCCAAAGGTGGAAACATGACTGGTGGTCAAGGACCTGATCAGAAGAATGCTCGGAAGTGGGACGACAGTGAAGTCGACAACTTCCACAAGCTCAAAGACAAGTATATGTCTGACCTCGCTGCCCTGCCCAGTACACACAATCGACAGGACGAAGAGGATGAGCTGCAAGGCGAGCTATCAGGGCTGGAGTCGAAGCGGGCGTTTGTCGACGACGAGCTCAAGCACTTGAATCGCAACCTGGACAGCAAGCGAAGGGAGCTGCAAAATGCCCGCAATCAGTTGAATGAGATCCAGCCGAAGCTCACGGAGCAATCGCAAGGTCTAGACGGTCTGCGTGCACGCTTGAATACCGCCGCATCAGCCGTTTCAGGTGTGGAGGACAGAGTGTTTGCAGACTTCTGTCGCCGATTGGGCTACGCGAATATTCGTGCCTACGAGAGTCAGCAAGGCACTATGCAGCAAGAGGCTGCACAGAAGAAGCTCGAATTCACGACACAGATCAGCAGGCTGCAGGGTCAATTATCCTTTGAGAACGACAGATTGTCCAAGACCAACGAGCGTATTGCCCGTCTCGAAAAGGAAGTAAATGATGCTGAAGCTGGCATTGAGACGCTCGAAGCAGAGAAAGCAGATCTTGATGAAGCTCTTGCGACTCTGCAGGGTGA
This sequence comes from Elsinoe fawcettii, assembly GCA_007556565.1. Lineage (NCBI taxonomy): Eukaryota > Fungi > Ascomycota > Dothideomycetes > Myriangiales > Elsinoaceae > Elsinoe > Elsinoe fawcettii. Next base: position 1,064,187 of record SWCR01000005.1, on the reverse strand, counting down.
GCTTGAGCAGTTGAACGAGACTCTCGAGGCTCGCAAGGAGACTCTGGGAGAGAAGGCGGAAGAGGTCACGAAAGCTCGCCGTGAAGTCGACAAGCGTTCCAAATCGATACAGGCGACGGTCAAGTCTGTCGAAGCGTTGCAGGAAGAGATCTCGTCGGCGAACATGGCTCGATACAATACGCTTAAGACATGCCTGATCGAAAAGATCGAGATTCCTCTACAGCGAGGCTCACGACCGCTCTCGTCTCTACCTCACGACGCCGAGGAGGCAGAGCCAGATGCCATGGATATCGACGAGGACCCCTCGCAGCCTCAGACTCCAGAAGCCAACGACTACGGTATCCTGATTGACTTCTCTAATCTTGGTGACGAGCTGAAAGAGGCACCGTCAGACGAGCACGAATCGACTGAGCGTCAGCTCAAAGAGACAATTGATCGCCTATCTGCAGAGCTCGAGAAGATGGCACCCCACGCGCGTGCTAATGAGCGCCTCGAGAGCACCGAGAACAAGCTACGCGACTACGATGCCCAATACAAGACTGCTCTCAACGACATGAATCGTGCAAAGCGCAACTTCGAAGGCGTCAAGGCACAGCGCGATGAGCTCTTCTCGAAAGCTTACGAGCACATCTCAGCGCAAATTGATACTGTGTACAAGGAGTTGACGTCGACTGTTTCGTTCCCGTTGGGTGGTATGGCTTCCTTGTCGCTTGAGGAAGATACAGAGCCCTACCTGGGAGGGACCAAGTATCACGCCATGCCTCCACTCAAGCGCTTCAGAGACATGGAGCATCTGTCTGGTGGAGAGAAGACAATGGCTGCCTTGGCGCTCCTGTTCGCCATTCACACATACAGTCCAAGCCCATTCTTCGTGCTAGATGAAGTTGACGCTGCTCTGGACGTAGCCAACACGACCCGACTGGCGGATTATGTGGCCAAGCATGCAAGGCCCGGCATGCAATTTGTGGTCATCAGTTTAAAGGTCAGTGAAATTGATTCATTGCGAAATGAATGAATGCTAACCATTTCCAGGCTGGCCTGTTCCAGAACAGCGAAACGCTCGTCGGAGTTATGAGGGATCAAGCCATCAATTCCAGCAGGGCGTTGACACTGGACCTGAGAAAGTACGCAGATGCATAAAACCGCGAGCATGGGATTACGGACAGCATGTACAAACATCAATGACGAAAGCGATGCATTTTCATATCTACAATCAGCGAGCGGCCGTGACCTTCTGCCTTACTACACAGCTCATGATAAAGAGCGAATATGGTGGTATCAAAAATGAAACTCGTTACCCCCCTGATCCCCTCACGACCTCCCATCATGATTCACCCCACTCCCTCTCTGCGCCTCCAACTCATGCACCCTCCCGCCTTCCTGCCCCCTCTCAATCATCATCCCCACCTCACTCCCCCTCAACTCCACACTCCCATGCCCCGGCGCCACCGTGCCCGCCTGTCCCTGCAATCCCAACCCAGGCATCGTGGGCGTCGCCTGCCCGCTCGCATCAAAATACCACCCCTGCCCCGCCGTGACAGCAGGCGGCATCCCCGCCCCAGCAGGGAAAGGCATGAACCCGTTCGCCGCGCCCAGCGCCGGGGTGGAGAGGTTCGTGACGGGCGGACTGGTGCTCCTCACGCTGCCCACTTCGTCCACGTAGCCCCGCGCCAAACCGTCTTTCACTTCCCGCTCCCTGTCGCGATCAAGGCCGGACGCGTACCCCGAAGAGCCCTGCAGCGTGGACGCCTGCTGGCTACTCCACCGGCCCACGGCCGACGCGGCATAGCCTGATCCTGCGCCGGCGTCTGAGGCCGCTCCTGAATGGGACCCGCCGTATGAGGAGAACAGCGCGCGACCGGCGGGGTTGTACCCTGTTTCTGGGTTGTGGGGGACGGTGGAGCGCGCCATGGATAGGTTTTGCTTGAGCGAGCGGGAGCGGCCTATGAAGTAGAAGAGGGCGCCGAGGAGGGCGAGGGCGAAGACCGCGCCGACTGCGATGCCTGCTATCGCGCCTTTGCTGAGGCCGGAGGGGGCGGGGGCGGGAGTCGGGCTGGGGGACGGGGAGGAGGTGGTGGGAGGTGAGGTGGGCGTCGAGGTGGCTGCGATAGAGGAGATGGAGGAGGAGGCTTCGGCGGGAAAGGGCTCGCCTGGTTGGAGCATGTAGTTGGCTGCTCGGGCGAGGTTTTGTTGCTCAGAGACTTGGGCCGAGGTGTTGGGATTGATGGCGCCGACCATGCCGTAATTGATGCAGGAGCCGGGGGCGGAGCAGTAGTAGAAGATGGGCTGGGTGTTGTTGATGGTAATGTTCCATTGGGGCATGTCGTTGCTGATGCGGCCAACGGGGAGGAAGCCGGAGAAGAAGCCGCGGCGGTTGGAGCCGGTGTCTTCGTAGGGCACGCATGGGTAGCGGTAGTCGGCGCGCACGACAGAGTGGTTGAGAGGATAGAATTCGAAGACGACGGTGTCGCCTACGGCGGCTTCGAGGTTATTGGGTTCGAAGACATGGTCTGCTTTGCCAACTAGGACGGTGTGGGTCGAGGGAGGGCGAGTGGATGTGGATGTGGCGCGAGTAGAGGTTCGAGATGCGGTGTCGCTGCTATCTTGCGCCATTGCGGCGGCCACAAGGGCACTGAGCAGTAGGATGAACCTCATGATGTTCTTACCAGACGAGCATTCAAGTGATCACCTCTTCACCTTGAGGCAATGCTAAAGTCGCGCAAGAACACAGATGAGAGGTAGCAAAGGCAAGAAAGGATGAAAAGAGGGGATTGCGGCGTACATGCTTACCTATCTTTCGGTATCGAAAGCAACCATCAGGCCGTGGGTTGTGCAGTCAATCCAACGAGGTCAGTGTGAGAAAGTGGCAAGATCCCGTGTGCTCGAGCTCAGCTACCACTAAACGTCGACGTCTAGGCTGGAAGGATACCAGAATTCCGAAGATCACTTCAGCTGAACGCCTTAATTCCCAACTGTGCAGCATGATGGCCACATTGGCGGGCTGGCATGATCAAAAGTGCGGGCACGGCAATGCAGTAGATCCGTTAGAATGCATGGCGTGGAGGCCGCGAAGTGCGCCTTCTCGGATACAGAGACGGCCATGAGAGGCTGTATCTCTGAGCGGAAAGCCGAGTTGCAGCTTAGGTGCGTCGAAAAGGAAGATCGGTAGTGAAGACTGCGAAGATCCTATTGATAGCTGAGTACCAAGCTTCTCACGCCTTGCCCGTCTCAGCCAGGCTGCGCGGGAGGATCAGCGCCATGGTTCGCTCCAAATTCAGCCACCATGCGGCCAAGAGGCTTCGGCAACAATCTAATGAGGGTCTGAAGACGGTCGTTTGTCAAGATTTTCGTTTGCATTCCTTGAACTACAGGTACAAGATCTAGATGTGCACTATCCGATTGTTGCTTTCCGTCAGTGGCATAAGCAGCTTCCAGAAGCCCAGCATACCGCCTACTAGCAATACATAATATACCACTGTCCACTGTGCACCCAATCCCTTGGACTGATGTGTGTCTGTTCTATGCGTCGAAGACGAGCTTCGAGTCCCTGATGAATCGAGCTCGTCCAATTCATGTTCGTCAGATCGTTTGTCGTGGCCGGCGTGGGCCATTCCTCCACCAATGTCTTGTCCCAACCGGCCCCATACCCGAGGAAAGCCCATCCAATTACAAAACATGTGCGCCAGTATGCAACTGTAGACATTACCAGTCCGTAGAAAGACAAAGGTGACAAACGCCCCGAAAAGAGTCGTGAATCCCAGCTGAAACAAGGTCCTCGCTATGCCAGGAAGAATGATCCTAGGTGTGACAATTGCTGAAAAGTAGGACTGACCACGTCCTTTATGCATGATGATGAATTCGTTGAGGTGATGGAGGTGGGCAACCCCGAAAAGGAGTGGTGCTTCCCATACGATTCTCTTGGCGGGTGTCTACGTCTTCGTCAATGATAATTCCATAACATCAGTGGCCCAGACTCACCCAAGCACACAAAAGGAGCGACACATTCAGTGATCTGAACATGACCTCCTCACTGACAGGCCCAACCACAAAGTTCCGCCATCCCACCCAGTCGTCGTACAACTCCGCTTTGACCACATGCCAGCGGAACCAATACCGCCAACCACCCTCGACAAGTCCAGCTTCATAGAGTGGTCCGGCGAACAGGATCGCTAACAGGGTCATGGTCTTAACAACGTCTGTCAAGATAATCGGGAAAACGCCTGCCCGCTGTAGCATCTCAACAGGAGTCGCAACTCCCACCACCGATTGAACATTTATCGTTATGACGGCGCAGAGACAACACGTGAGAAAGACGGCCGAGCAGCGGGCACGTATCGATTCCGGACTGTTCCGGCTCACATGTTCGCTGATTCGGAGTGATTTGGAGAGGTAGAATGGTGCAACATAGGCGAGAGCAAATGCAATCTATCATTGTTCAACGGTCAGTGAGGGGTCCAAGATGTATCAAAGTTTGAGGGGGATACTAACAGCGATAGCTACGGCTACCGGGTGGATGATGGTCGGCAGGCCGTCCTCTTTTTTCCATGGTCAGAAGAAGGTGAACCTGCTATACATCCATGGTAGACTCACGCGGCTCGTGCTGTATGACCGACTTCATCCTGTTTCGCGTCATGAAAATTTGCGATATAGTTCTTCTCCAAGGCATCAATTCGGGTTCTTCTTCCTGTGTTGTTGCTTTCCCTTTTCGGAAGCGACGGAACTCATATTCTAGAAGTCATGAACGAACGTGGAAATTGTGGAAAGAAAGGCAAACGGTTTGACAAGGGGGTTCGCAGTCCTCGTCACGGCACGATGACTTTGTCGAACATGGCCAAAAGGAATGCTAGAGCTTGGAGGCCTTGGAGGCTGTGTTTGATGACGGACGTTTACCTTGTACCGGCGACGGGATGGTCCGGCGGGCTTTAACCGCACAGAGAAAAGCCCCGTTAAACTCTCGTCTGCTAATTACGGCTCTCTTGCCCGGAGCCCACAGCAAATTGTTTCACGACGCGCCTCCTGTACACTGATTCGTTTGCTTTGCTGGCATTTCCCACTTGGACACGTCTTTACGCCCTCTCTCCACCCGTCATCCAATGGATTGACATTGGACCGTGCCTTTTGAAGTACCTACCCGTCTCGGCAGCCAGACCGCGGATGTCGATGGGCTTCAATTTCCCACACCACCCGCCAGATCTTCGCCGGTAATGGCCATATCCAACTCAAGCTCCAGTTCCCTCAACTGCCAGAGCTCCTGAATAGACGGTGTAGGTCTTGATTCATTTACCGCCAGACTGCTCCTTCTTGCATCAGCTTGCTGTTTCTCTTTCTTTGCCAGTCTGCTTGTTCGTTCAGTCACTCGTTCACTGTCCGCCACTAATCTAAAGCTAATCAACTCGCCTAATATTGGACCTGCATCTCAATCTACACCAACCTGGGGGATCCGCGTTTTTCACCATTATCGATAAGCCACCGTGTCGCGCCTTTAACTACCCAGGACCTCCTCCACCATTCATCTGACCCAAAGAACCTGCCCTTCTCTTCACGGTCCGTCCCTGGCTACCACTCTTTCCTTTCTTCCACGACAGCTGTCGCGTGGATTTCTTGTAATGTCTTGGATTTAGTCGACCACTATTCTTAATCAGCCTTCCGAGGCCAGTCACTCTTTTGTATACCTTTTTGTTTGTTACGACATCACTACGACTAATACTACCACGACCTGTACGACGACGACATGTCTGCCTTCTTTGGCGCGAGAGCTCCGGAGCTTACTCCAGAGAGTGTAAGGAATCTGAACGTCAAACCAGCACAACAGAGGAAGCAACCACTTCATGAGCGATCACTGTCGGATCTAAACAAGACCAATAACGGCAAGCCGAAGCCTACTATACGATTGGTGGACTCGGACAACGATTCCTCGAGCATATATGCCAAAAGCCCTTTCCCAAGCAAACCATCACAAGTTTTGGAACCCTCGAAGGAGAACACGAGGAGGCCAAAGGACCCCATCTACATTGATCTGCCAGCGACAAACTCGCGACCGTCCTCAAGAGAAGGGAGAGATGGTGCTTCGTCGAGAACACAGCGGCGGCCAAACCGCATGTCGATATCGACCACAGCTTCTATGGCGGACACCCTTGTGGCAGACTCTCTGTTCTCCCCCACCAGCCGGAGATTTTCTGCCGATTCGGTGGTCAAGGCTGGCCCAGTCTACACAGTGGAAGGCCAGGGAGACCATCTCGAGCCACTGGAGGAGTTGAGCTCAGATCCAGCTGAGATGCTGACGAGCGACATGCCAGATATTCCAGAACTTCCTTCCTCGGTAGCAAGCCGGCCACGGCATCTGGCGCACTCGTCCTCGGTATACAGTAGTGTGGCACTCGACGAGCTCTCCTCAGACACTCCGCGCAGAGCGCGACCGCGATCAAGCAGTTCCGGTCTTGGATTTTGTGTTTCTCCAATCTCCGAAAATGAGAACGAGCTTGAATCCTACATGCAACCCACCACAAAAGCTTCGAATGATTCGATGGCAGAGTCAGCAAGATCTGGCTCCTCACAGGAGCGAAGTACCCCACACATCATCCGCTACATGAGCTCCAGCGACAGCATACAGCCGCAGTATGCGTCCGTACGACCAGCACCCTACCATTCAAGATCGATCAACAGTTTGTGGTCCTCCGATTCAGTGGGTGACGCGGATGTTGCACCACTTCATATTCCTCGCAAGCGCGCACACATGCATTCTGCTTCCCTCAATAGCTACCCCTCACTTACCAGGCTTGGAGCATCACATTTGTCGACGATCGCATCAGAAACCGAGATTGCCGATTCAGCACGTGTGAGCCAGCAGCAATTGCCACAAGCTGGTGGTTCATGGCCACGACGAAGGAAGACGGTGACCTCAAGCACCTACAGCGAGTCAATTGCTTCACCTAAGCTTGACCAGCTAGTGAAGCCCTCTAGCTCTTACGACTCGATGTCCTCTGGGTCGAATCTGCATAGCGAGGGTGCTGTGCCTGAGCCACTGTTCAGCTCGAGTGCGCCGATTCCTCAGAAGCCATTCAACAATAGAATGAGCAGCGGTCAACACATGTCCGAAATGGATGATACAATCGGTGAACTTCAAGCTCCTGTGCTCAGAGAGAAGCGTTCCGGCTACTTTGTGCGGAAACGATCTCAGACCGAACTTCGACCTGCTTCCCGCCAATCGAACCATACCGTTCACTCTGCGGTCGAAAGCGAGCGATGGTCGACTGGAAGCTTCATCTTTCCTCAATGGGCCACTTTCTTCTACGGACGTGGTGCTCCGCTGCTCTCCGCCAAACCTTCAATGCAGACCCTCGCTGCAAAGCCTTCACTACAGACGCTTGCCGGACCACAGTACGACGGCGCTGTAAACACTCACCGATACACCTTGGCTGGGCCACCCTATGCTTCGATCGAACCAGCAACCCGCAGTCTGGACCTCCCAAGACACGCGCCTGGAGCGACACATTCCCGTAACTCCACGGTCTTCACTTTCGCCACTTTTGCCGAATCGACTCACTCGAATTGGGAGACCATTTGCACCGAATCCCCGGCTTCTCGCATGACCAGCATCTTCCGCCGTCCCCGATCCATGACTGACGCCCCGAACAACACTCGTGACAGCATGTCCATCTTCTCCGAGCCAGAAATCCAACCCATTCCTGCACCGCCCGCTCCTGCTCCGAAAAAACAAAGCATCCGCTCCTCGATCCGCTCATCCCTCAAGCATCCTCTCCGCCAGAACCCACCGAAAGGCAAACAGCCCCGCAAGTCCTCCGGCCGCCCCTCCGTCAACGACCACGGCCAGCCTCAGACGAGAAGCAGTCCCCTCGCCGGTCTCCCCACGTACGCCTCCTTCCCAACCCTCATCCCAAACGCCCGCCTCGTCCGCTCCTTGACCGCTTGGCGCGTGCCCAGCATTGACGAGCCCTTCCCCAAAGAGATCCTCGGGCCAGGAAACCGACAAATCGTGTGCTTCTGCCTCGGCTTCCTCCTGCCGCCGCTCTGGATGGTTGCTGCCTTCTTGCCGCTCCCAAAGTGCGCGTGGCGAGACGAGCGGGAAGCCGAGTGGGATGTGGAAGACTCGGGTATCGGCGAGATGAACGGGCAGGAAAAGGACGGTGTTCCGGACGTGCAGCTCCAGTCGCAATGGACGTGGGATCATGAGCGGGTGTACCTGAAGGCGAATTGGTGGAGGAATTTGAACAGGATCATGTCGGTTGTTGGGGTGGGGATTTTGGCGGCGATTGTGAGTATCACCATTCCAACAGGATTGCATGAGAGACTAATCGGTTGCAGATTGCGCTCGCTGTATTGGCTTCCAGAGGATAGTCAGAGACGATTGAAGGGAGGGCGGCGTTCTGATGCGACAATTATTATACCCAGACAGTTTTCCTTGGTTTACGATACAAATGTTGGACACGCGAAAGCTACGCACGACTGCTTCTCCTATGTAACAGACGGTATGAACGAGTAGACGCACATGGGGCAAAACGAGTTTCATAGCATGAAGAGGAGGATAGAGACACATAGCTTACAGCTTCGATATATGTACATTTTCGGATCATGGTATCTACATCGTGTTCTCATGTCTGGCATGCAAGGTGCTGGGAGGGTATCAATCGTCGTCGCCATCGCTAGCCTGTGCCTCATCCTCTCTAACCCTTTTCTCGAGAATATCCTTCCATTGCTCTGCAAACTCCCGTAGACCACCTGCTCCGCTCTGGCTGGCGTCTACTACGTCTCGCGGGAGCTTATGTGCGCTGTACCGCGTCGAGTTGAACATGTATGCCTCCGGATCATCTCGTTCCACCAGCCTGAACTCCGGGCCCATGGTATCATACAGGTCTTCCACCTCATCATCCTCCGACTCTTCATCCCCACTCGTGTCCTTATCGTCTTCCCCAGTCTGCGCCCTGTCCACCCCATCCGCGATCTTCAACCTCACCACCCCCTCCTCCATCCTATCCTCCTCCCGCTCCCCTCCCCACACCTGTTCCGGCGCCTCCATCGTCAACAGCTCCAACCAGCTCCACGTTCCCGGATCCGTCCGCTTATCCCAAGGATTAAAATCCACAATCCAACACCTCTCATGCGGCGGCGGGACATACACATCCATAGTATAATTCTCCTCCTCAAACCTCTCCCTCACCTCCCTCTTCCAAAATTCCAAAATCACCTTCCTCAGCCTTCCCCTGAGCCCGAAGAGAAAGTCAAAGTGATTCAAATCCCGCTGTCCAATCCCCAACACCTTCTTCCCCCTGACAAACACGCGGAATTCCAGACTGGGGTTCAACCGGAACCACTTCCTCAACACCAAGCTGTACTCTATCTCCCTTTCCAGCTCCTCCCCTCGCCCGATCCCAGCCTCTTTCTCCTCCTCTGTGGGGGGAACCCAGTCCACGCAATCATCGAAAGCGTGCTCGAGATCGTGCGTCACGAAGTCGCTACTTTTCAAGAGGAGGTAGACGTCGTTGGGCGTGCGGCATTCCAGGCTATTCCCCGCTACGATCCAAGTGGCGTCTTTCGGGGCGGACCAGTTGAGTTTTGGGACGACGGCGCCGCCGAGCTCCGAGATGGTGGTGCGGAGGGAGGCGTGCAGGTCGGGCCAGGAGAGGGAGGGGTCGGAGATGGAGGCGGTGGAGGTTTGTGAGGAGGTGTCGGACACGGCGGAGGAGGAGAAGAAGCCTTCGTCTTCTACTGTCTCGGAGGAGGCCGGGGGTGTGCCTGGGTTGGAAGGGGGGAGGAGGATGCCGTCGCTGCGGAGGTAGGAGGTGAATTCTGTGGGGAGTGGGAGGAGACGCGCTTTGGGAGTGTGGGAGCGGAACAGAGGGTACCAGGATGGAAAGGAGCAGGCGAGGATGTGCGACTTGGTGAGGGCTGGGAAGGGGAGTGAGGTGGGCAGAGATGAGGGGGCGGTGGTGGGGGCGGGCTGGTCCATCGGTACGACGAGTGGTGGTTTGGAGGTCGGCATGGTGAACGGATGCTATCGAATAACCATGGAGAACGCGAGGAGCCTGAAAGAAGCTAGACCGTTAGACAAAGCGATAGATGATAGTGATCGAGTCAGAATGTCCATGTGAAGTCATCCAAAAATTTATAGACGGGCGGGAAGCTTCCGCTGCGAGACTTCACCTCGTCTTGCACGTGAAGTCATTTCTCTTCACATGTCGAAAGCACGTGCTCCACATTTCACACCGTCGCAAAACCCTGTCAGTCAAATAAAGCAATAGTCTCAGTCGCACGTACTCAATTCCCAACTCGCGACTGGACATTCCTACACTACTCCCGTCACCCGTCGTTCACCATGTCCTCAAACGTAGGACTCTCGACCCCGCGAGGATCTGGCACTTCAGGATACGTGCAGCGCTCCTCCGCCTTTCTCAAGCCACGCGACAATATCAACGAGAAGCCAGCTGACTTTCAATCACATCGCTCACGGCAACCTGATGCCGCCATATTGGAGCACGACCGGCGGCGACAGATTGAAGTCAAGGTTTTCGAGCTGCGGGACAAGCTAGAAGACGAAGGCAAGGATGAGGACGAGATTGACGATGCATGCGATGCGTTAAGAAAGAAACTCCAAGCAGAGGGCGAGAGAAGCGGTGGAGCGCCAGGAGATCGGGGGCGGCTGAAGAGTCACCAAGTGCATGAGATTGCGAGAGCCAAGATACAGGAAGACGAGAAGTTGAGGCGAGCCTTAGGAATATCGAAGGAATACGAGGAGGGTAGTCACTGGAAGAGACAGGAAGAGAGGAAAAGGGAGGTAGAGATCAAGAAGGCGCAGGGAGATGTTGTGGAGAAGAAGCCAGCGTCCAGGCGGGAGCGAAGTGAGAGTGTCAGTGATCGAAGCAGAAGCCCACGTCGCAGTAGAAGCCCTGTGAGGAAGAGGACACCAAGGAGCAGGAGTCGTAGCGTCTCAAGTCGAAGTGGCAGCTATAGCGACTGAAGGATTGATGATGTATCCTGCTGACGGGAGCGCCGATGGTTAGGGGATTGTGCAGTCACAGTTTCTGGAAAGACGGAAACAGGCCAGATCGATGGAAGTGATACCCAAGTATTTAGAGGATAGCTGGAACGAGCGCAGCGCGGCGCGCATCCGCGTGTTGACGTGAAGTTATATGCCTGCATCTTGATGATGCACTTGTCCGGCTATTGTAAGTATGGATCTTATTGTCTCATACCTCCATGCCGTGCTTGTCAATGAGCGATTGCAGTCTGTCTTGTCAACCAGCCTTAAAAATAAGCCAAAGGAGGAATATAACCACTACACTTGGTCACCATACTCTCACCCTGGTCACACTCCACGGCATTACGACAAGTGATCGCCCATACTAGAATGTAGATTGTACCATCGCCACCGACCAAGGCCGAACATTCAAGCACACCACAGCCACAGCGTGCTCTTAGCCTCACCAGAGATACGTCGCAGAAGGCAACCTTTATACACCTCTAATTATGTCACCTCACCTTCTGGGATCAACACGTCTCCGTTTACGGCGATGATCATACAGTCGCGGGGATAGAGTTTGTGGGCCGCTCAGCGGTCTATGCCACGCGCTGGGACGAACGCTTCCTTGCAGGCAAGGCCTACGATGATGGACCCTGTTCTATATGGTAGATTCAAGATCTATGTCTGATAAAGTGGATTCGAGCTTGGGAAGCCAGGCTGTCACTGTTGTGGTCCCGCTGTCCTGGTTCGAGTCCTGGCAGCCGAGATTCTTTTTTGGATTTCAGTGGCCGAGGGAGACGAATAAATACGACGGTGGAAGTCACGCGCCAGTGACGTGTAGGTGAGCGTCGATACAGCCAGGGACTGCGCAGGATACTGGCGCAAATCATGTGAAGTTCTGGCCCTACCGACGAGTACTACTCAGAATCAAACTTCATATACCGTCGGAATATGTGGTTCCACCCTCCTGAGATCACAGGTCACCGTTTACGGTGGCTTCTCCGGTCTGCTGGGGTGCCGTGGATTGCTAGATGGTTCCTCTGCTTAGTGGTTCGGCGGTGCTTACAGCTAAGAATGCCATTTCAAATCGAAGTGGGAATCCAAGACTGCTCGCTGCCGTGGTCTCAGGCGCTCGCCAGGTTCGACTCCTGGGGGCAACTTTTTTTGCGCATAGCTGAGCTCGGGGCTGCAATTAGGAGATAGATTGCGACGAGGCATGTGATCGTCACGTGTCAGCATCACATGCCGGCGACGAACCGACCTGGCTCATCACGGTCAAGAGTCCGTCAGAGGTCGATTGCGCCCACCAAGACTTCGGGACAGTAGGATCAGCATGATCGGTGGCATTTTTGCAATCACTTGCGAGATGACTACGAGTATTGGTTGGAATGTCACGCGACCTGCTTGCATGACAGAGCTCAAGAACCCAATATGTCTCGTGCACTGTCCGAGCTACGTTTTTCAGCACACAAGAAGCACACAACAATCTGTATCCGAACTATCATTAGTCTCGCGGCACTGCTCTATCTCAAAGTCATGATTGGGACTTAGAAAGGCTTGTACGCACCAAACGTACGGCAAGTGCAGAAACCCGACAAGTGCGAAGACCAGGAGCACCCTTTGATAAAGGTACATATATTCCACAATCTCCCCATTTACACGTCAAGGGCACTTAGCCCAGTCAGCTCGCCACTGACACTTCAAACCAGGACGCCCTAGTCCGAGTTTGGAATATAGACTCCATATGTCGATGAAAGTCGAGGGTTCGAACCACATCCCCATCTCCTCGGTAGAGTTGCCATTAACCAACTCACTATCAAGTAAGGCGCGAATAAAACTTGATAGGAGGCTTAAAGCCAGACTGCGAGAAAAGACAAGAGACATTATCAGAGAGTCGACCATTCTTTTTGTCAACTTTTTATCACACAGAAGATGCCAGGGTAAGTGGTGGAGTAGCTGGCGGTAACGTCGATACCATGCACATATTGCAGCGAGTGCAAGCACATCATCAGCATGGCCGTCGCCCGAGATGTGGTGTGCGCACATCTTTTGCGTTCCACTATGGAATCAGGAATGCGATCTGATTATCACGACGACATGACAGTGCTAAAGTCGTAGTGAGTGCTTGGTCACGCCGCGCCACTGTTGATGCCACACACACACACGCGCACACACTCTCCAGCACGGCAGCGAGCGGACGTCCACCAGGATGTTCATCACGGCAAGTGCGCGCGTTATATGTCTGGGAGGGCAATGAGGAACCTAGTCCAATTTTCAAGACGAGTCACCCCGGCGTCGAGGAGGTCCCAGCATCACATCTCGACCTTGGTCAACGACTGGAAATGACCGCATTCAGGGGGCTGCTAAGCTTTTGCGAAGCTGTGGCAATGCAATGACAATGAGATCGCCGAGTCGTGTGAAGAGGCGGACGATCTCTGAGTGTGTATTCGGTGACAAGACCTGCTGCTTGCACCACCACATGCACACGGTGGACGGAGACACATGTCAATATATCGAATTTCCATTTCATTTTTGTTACATCCACAGCAGGACAGTGTAGGGTAGTCAAATCGATCAATCTCAATCATTTATTTCTCAAGCGTATATATCGCGAGTAGCGCTCGCCTCGCAGCATGGTATCAACCCAAATCTATCTATGCTCAAAACAACAAATCGCCACCATCATAACGCCATGACACATTAGGCGGCCCCGCCCTCACAAACCTCATAACCCCTCCTCAGCTCCCTCCTCCCCTTTCTCCCCCTCTCCCTTCCCCGTCTTCCCCTCCTCACCCATCGCCACTTCTCCCCCTTCTTCCGCCCCCTTCTCCCCCGAAATAAGCGGACTCCTCATCTCCACCTCTCTCAACCTTTTTCGCAACTCATTCACCTCCCTCTCCCGCTCCACCATCTTCTCCACCATGACCACCCGCTCCTGCTGCAGCGCCTTGATGTAAACGATCGCGCTCTCCACCGTCGCCGCTTTACTGTTCGCCGCCTTCGCCTCGGCAGCGGCCGTCGACGCCGCGCCCGCTTTCGCCCCCGATGCACTTCCACCGTTCGGACTCCCCTTCCCCTTGCCCAGTTTCTGGTCTTTGAGATTAGACGTCTCCTTGTCCTTCTTCGCAGCAGCAGGGGGGCTGTCGTCCTCTTCCTCCCTGCTCTCGGGGTCCGTGCCATTCACGTCTTCACCGTCGTCTTTGCCTAAGGATTTCTTCCGCATGGCGGGTGGCGGGAGGAGGGATTGCATCTCCTTCAACGCCTCGTTGATCCTGTTCCTGCGGCCTTGTTCGGCGATTTTGTGAGAGGTGCGCTTGGAGGTGAGGCCCGAGGAAAGGGATTCAGGGTAGGAGACGCCGGGGAGGAGGGTGCCTTCTAGGAGGTGCGTGTAGTTGGATTTGGAGGCGAGGAGGAAGGCTTGGGTTTGTTCTGTTGTGGCTGGGAAGATTAGTATGGGACGGTGGAAGAGGAGGAGGGGGGGACATACCGCCGTCGGGTAGGAGAGGTTTGATGCTTGGACTGATCTTGGGGCGTAAGGCGGGGGAGACCATTTGTGAGCCGCCACTTATGCTGGTGCGTTTCTTGCTGTTGCGGTTACGGGCATCTTTGGGGAATTGTGGGGTTGTGGCGCTGGAGGGAGAGGCAATGGCAGATATAGCGGGACTGGAAGTGGCGGAGGTTCGACCGCCGGCTGAGCTTAGGGGACCAAGCTTAGGTGTCTTGCGCGCAGCGGTGATTCGAGGTGTCGCGTTGGCCGATTCGATTGTCGTGTTGTTGGCGACTGCTGGTGGTAGGGCAAAATCATCCAATCCGGTATTGTCCAGATTTGCTAGAGGAACTGTTCGACCCGATCCGGTCATTGTAGTCTTGCCATTGGTGTTGCGGGGATTATCAATAGACATCAGAGACGCTGGTGTAGCTGGTGCATTCGACTCTTTTAACTTCGAAGGGCCGTGATGTGATTGCGCAAAGATGGTCGGAGATTGCATGTTCGACCCCGATCCAGGTCGTGGTGGAGGGCCCATCAGAGCTTCAGATAGCGGCTCGGGCGAGATTGAGCCAGCACCTGATCCGTCGGTAGATGTGCCAGCTCGGAGGCTGCTGTTCAAGTGTATCTGTGGATCTTGCAGCAAATTGTTCAATTCGTTGTTCGCCAACGAAGCACTCAAGGCCGCGGATTTGCGCTTCTGTGGTTTGGTGACTGGACTCGATCGCACGCCAGACCTTGATCCAACTGATCGCGTGGTCGCCTTCTTGGTGGGTTTTCGAGCACGTTCCGTGGCCTGGCCACCATTGCCGATGAACATGTCGATGTCTGGGTCGTTCGTGACAGGCGAAGTTGCGGCAGACGTCCGTGCCGTGCTTGGCTGTGTACCACGGGAAGATCTGTACTGCTGTGTAGCATTCTGAGCTTGAAGAGCTGGCGATGTGAGAGGACTGAAATATGCACCATTACCATATTCGGTATTGTGCTGGAACGTGGTATCCTGAGGCGTCACGGCAGGCGAAACCAGGGGCGTGAAGTTGTCCCTTTTCTGTCCCATGTGCATCTGCTGTTGGAGCTGCTGCTCAACAAACGCGCGGCGTTGCGCCATCTGCTGTGCGTATTGTGCCGCATCTCCCCCGTGCAATTCGTAGCTGTTCGGAGTGGGGGGTATTTGATGTGGATGTCTGTAGACAATGTTCGGGATTTGCTCTTGAGCATGCTGCTGTGGTGTCGTGTTCCATATCTGTTGACCCATCTGCGATTGGAAAGCTTGCAAGTTCTCTTGACTCCCCTGGTTGCTGCCGAGAACATCACCATTGTCCAGGTCCATGGAAATGTCCCAACTGGGCTGCGCAAAGTCATGCGCCGCGGTCCCTCGCTGCATACCCGATATGTCACCGCTGAAAGGTGTGTTGGGATGCTGGACCGCAAACTGATTGGAAGTATTGGTAGACTCCAGGTCCGGGAGTTGAAAGTTGAGACCGTCCCCATCATCCATGGCCAGTATGGACGAAAAGTCGAGATCCTGGGGGACCAGCTGGTCGACCGAGCCTTCCCTTGGCCATGACGGCTCCCTATGAGTATTCATATCCTTCTCTTGCGTCTTCGGGTTTTCCGAGTGCTTGTCAGGTCGTCAAGAAAGATTTGGTGCCGCGGGTGGCAGAAGAAGCCCCCGAGGATGGAAACACTTTGGGTGCTTAGCGATTCATGCAACGAATAGGCAGATCTGTTGGCTATGACCAGGCAGAGGATTCGATGTGGTGAAGATCAGTACTAGATGGCTGTTCGAGGTTGTCGCAAGTGAGCCGAGAGCGTGGGATTAGATCCTTGTGGTAAGAAACCAGATGAGAAGCAGTTTCTCGAACCCAAGACGTAAAGATGAGCTCGTTTCCAGGAGTGCGGAGACGGCGCGCAATGGCGTCCGCTAGAGATCTGAGCTCCGAGAGAGTCGTGCAGGCAAAGACAATTGACTGGCCGACGAGGCGAAGACGGCGGAGTGCGAAGGGGTGTGCGTCCTGCGTGGGTAGCATGCAAGAAGCAAATCCCACCTCACCCACGCTACTTTCCTTGTCGAGGATGCGGCGGAGGTCGGGTTGGTTTGAGCTGCAAGGTGGGAAAGTGACTAAAATTGTTTTGTCCAATAGAGATAGGGAAGGGTGCCCAGAGGAATATCCGGGATCTCCAATGCGGCCGCACCAAGCAGAAAGAGGAAGTCGCGGCACCTTCACAATTGTTGATGGACTTTACAAGCGAATTGTCTTGTCGATTGCTCGCAAAAGACACTCCTGAAAAATTTTGCTCGTCACTGGGAGAGTCTCACCGAACTTAGCCGCGGATAGGGATGATTTATGAGGGAAACTACTGAGGTGGGACGGAGGAGCATTAGAGGGCAGAACCAACGAACTCTTTCCACCTACCGACACCGTCGAATGCGCATAGACACATGGACCACAAACGCGATCTTTGGTACGGCTCAAATGGCTGATGTTGAGGGGGTTAATGCCGTGCGCCCTCAGATCGACCGAGGTCCTCGAATCTCTAGCATCTGGACACTCTTCACCGTCTTTGACACGGAAGAATACCTCAACTCTGGTTCATGTCGTTGAGGTGCTCGTCCCAAACTTTGATCAGTTCTCCTGGAATGGTTCACATGGCTGACATGGCCTACAGTACATGACCATTCGTGGGGCGCAATTTGGATGCGTCCGTTAAATCTTGTCGCTAATGCTCGCCAAGGGTACAAAGTCAATCTATCTGGCGCCATCATGCGGGATTGCGCATCTCTCGCAGTTCTTCTCAACCAGGACATGTGTCGCAGGATTGCTCTCGCGTCGGTGGAGGCTGAGGAATGTCCGGTCTGGACACTCATCATCCTACTTGCGCCTCGTCGTCAGCCAGAGCGTGGGAAACCCAAATCTGCGATCCCCGTCATCCTTGAAATTGACTCGCTTCACTGCCGAGCTAATTAGGCCACTTATAGTTATGATCTGCTAAGCGGTGGTATCGACAGGGTTCTTCTCAGGCTTGCGACTTCTCTCCACGCGGCTTACTTGGACTCTCATCCTACGAACAAGCTTTACGAACCACTTCTGATCAGTCGGCTTCTATTCATGGTCATGCGGCGTTCTTGATGCCTGACCGTGGGCGCATGATGCTGCACGCGGCTTGACCCAACGAATGAGTCTCCTTGCGTGTATAGTAAGATGGCGTGCAGGGCTACAGCGATCTTGCATGAAGGCGCTTGAGAATCGATTGTGCTTTCTCCAGGCCGCTGCATATCCTTTTCTGATGATGGTACGTCGAGCTTGTCGCATGATCACGTGGAATGGAGGTCGCATCGTAGTAGGCATGAAAATAACAAGGACGTCACGTGCCGTTCTTGAGCCTTTGCTTGAAGCGTTATCCTCTTTAACGAGCAGAGTTCACACGACCATGACGGTGACAGGACTCAAGGCAGCGACCTTGCTTGCAGGTTTGTACGGATATGGTACCATCTCCTCATTCCCTGGAATCTCAGAAGAAACCTAGTGATCGCGTCGATTGCCCTCGGATGCCCTGCGTCTAACTATATGAGACATTCATCCCCAAGGCCTTTCATACATCGCAGACTTGCACCGCAAGTTCATTGTAGAGATTTCTCAAAAGCGAGAAATCTGGCAATGCGCGGGATGGACATTTATCTGACGTCTAATTTTAGGAGCTGCAGTTGTTTGCTATCGAATACCAGCTTTCCATGCATGTGGATTGCGTTTCCTTGATCAGAGACTCTGGTTTCATTGCGTGCGTGCGTCAGAAATTTGCTGGCATGCTACTCATACAGGGTCCAGCTGTCTGTATAGGAAGAGAGAGCTGCACACCGAAGGTATCTCCTTGAACGTGCTGTCAGGCTGATGGACCGGCCATACCACGGGAGCTTGCGCCAGTGTATTCCGTATCGCTAAGTCTCAGGCTGTCCTGCTTGACAATTCGCTGCTGAATGAGCATGACCTGTTGGTGATGCCTCGCTGATCATATTATCGACTGCCACTCGACTGGTTGATGCAGGCCATGATGGCATGAGAGGATATTCGGCGGTCGAGGTCCAATGCATTGCACTGTTCATTGAGTGAGCTGTTGGTGCACTCATACCTACAACGAGGAGTGCGAATCTTTGTCATTGTGTCTCGAGTCAGTGTGGTCCTCGTCAGCAGATTTGACCAAGGCCTGCAGTCTCATGCCTTTTTTGGTTTGACCGTAACTGCATAAAGTTAAATGATGTTGTCCGTCAAGATTAGGGCAGTAGCCAGCACAGCAGATATATTGAGAACGCTTCATTTTGATAATAGGAAGAAGGAGTCAATGTGATGACGAAAGGTTCGAAATGGCCTATTAAAGTAATTTACACGACGCTCTCTGTATCCGACGCTACTCATCTCACTCCATGACTTTTTGTCCGACAAGCAACTTGCTTTTCCGCAATTGCGCTTCCCAAAAAGGCTTCGAGATAGAAGTGCAAATGACCAACTCGCTCGCGTGACTGATTGCTAGAGAATGCCTCCGATGGTGTTTAGAATCCGGTAGACTGGGCTGTAGGGAAAGATCGCTGATGAGGGGTATTGGACCGTCGCCCTGTGGCAGAGCGTCCGGCTGTTTGATGTCTACTACATTACAATACAGCATCCGCCGGATTGCTGTGGCGCATATGGATCATCGCGCTTGTCAACCTGCGATTGCATTAGCCAGAAATCTCGTGTTGCGTCGGGTTCTCATACAGTTCCCCATCTGCTTGGAATCATGAAGTCCTTGGGTTCCTTGTCGGTAAAAGCAATCAGACTGTAAATCTTGTCAGTATCATAGCTCTCGTGTCCACGTGCATCTTGCCAGAGTCGGGTGTGGTGACCATCTAACTCGAGCACACGCGAGGCGGGGGAGCTACTTACTCCATGGCAGCTTCTGATACGGGTATTCTACGACGATTCAGATCCTCTTGCAGCCTCTGGTTGAGCTCATTCAGGCGGCGCAACTTCAACTCGGCCATGCTTTGCTTCTTGCTTCGCCCAGCATCATTCGTTCGGATCTCGTACGGGGCGGACATTGTATTGATTGTTCCTCGAGGATGAAACTGCTGCCTTGAAAGATGATACTGTCGCAGGAGTCTGTCTCAGCCGTGTGGATATTGTAGATGTATGAGAGAGTCGTGGGAAAGGCGAAAGAAGGCGAGATGAGGACGACTCTGTTCAGGTGTTTGCAACGGTCCGCAATTGATCGCTGGAGACAAAACCGTCAGCCCCATTCGGCCATGACACTCATGGAAGCCCTTTCGCGAAACGTTCGAGACTTACCCGGATCTCTTCACAACCCGTCTTGGTCGTGAATTTTGTCTGGGAGTGCTTCGGACCTTGGTCCCTGGACAAGGGTCAAGACGTGGAGGACCTTCTTCAGCGCAAGCCGCGAAAGGTCAAAAGGGCGTCAATTCGATCAACGAGCGTGTCCGGATCAGTACAGTAGCCAGCAGACGAGTCGTTGATGTGTCGAGTTTCGGTTGCCAGGCACAATGGATGTTCGTCGTCGTGAGAGCGCAGCGAGGGTGACTTGACCTGTCGAGAGATGGCTGGCGGTCCGAGCGTCCTGGTTAACGACGCTAAAGAGATCCGCCGCTCTTTGCTCTTCTTCACCGACTGTACAAAGATCTTCTTTGCTGCAACCACTCCGCGTTTACCAATGACGTCGTCCGATATCTAGTCGAAAGCGTGATAGATGTATACAGAAGACCATGAAATGAGTGTCTCTTACCAAGTCTGCAAGGTAGTATCGTGCACTTCTCAAAAGCATTGCCAGATTAGCTACCCACGCGTCTCCACCAATCGGCGCGTACGGGCCGATCCCACACAGCGTGAAACCTCTTCGTCGATTTCATTCCTCGTCACAGGTATTCGATTAGGAGAAGGCAATATTTTTCAACCTACCTAGGTTTAACGATATCTACAGTCACCCCAAAGGCACCTCGCAAGGTCCGCGCGCCGTAGCGAGTCGCCCATCATGCCTCCACCACCTCATACCAAGCCTGAGAATGTGCTCAAGGTAAGCTTTCCACTCATATTGAAATCAAGCCATGGGTCAACCTCACACTCGGCATCCGCGGACACAAAACAACAAACATCTTGTGGAGATATACAAGCTGACAATACGTCTTACAGCGTGCCCAAGAGCTCATCGGTGTTGGCAACAAGGCCGATGCTCTTCATACACTTCACGAACATGTCACCTCAAAAAGGACTCGTAATAGCCCCATTGCTGCCTTGGAGCCGGTCATGCTCCTCTTTATCGAGCTATGTGTCGAACTTCGAAAGGGAAAGATGGCCAAGGATGGTCTTTACAACTACAAGAACACATCACAAAACACTAATGTCGCAACTATCGAGCTGGTGTTCCGAAAGTTCATCGAGCTAGCGGAGCAGAAGGTCACCGAAGCACAGACAAAAGCAGACGAGGTCACATCGGAGGCGGACAGAGAAAAGGCTCTCGCGAATGTTGGAGATTTGGAAGCGTCCGAGACACCAGAGTCGATTCTCCTATCCACAGTATCTGGCGAGCAGTCCAAGGACAGGACAGACCGTGCGATCGTCACGCCATGGCTCAAGTTCTTGTGGGAGACTTACAGGACCGTCCTCGACATCTTCAAGAATAACGCTCGCCTTGAAGTCATGTACCAGACAACCGCCCACCAGGCCTTCCAGTTCTGCTTGAAGTATGCCCGTAAGACTGAGTTCCGGAGGCTCTGCGAACTTCTGCGTAACCACTTGCAGAATGCTGCCAAGTATTCTACTCAGATGCACGCGATCAATTTGAGCGATCCAGACACCCTTCAACGCCACTTGGACACCCGCTTCGAGCAGCTCAATGTTGCGGTAGAGCTTGAGCTCTGGCAGGAAGCCTTCAAGAGTGTCGAGGATACTCACACTCTGCTCAGCTTGAGCAAACGTCCGGCCAAGAACTCCATGATGGCAAACTACTTTGAGAAACTCACCAGGATTTTCATGGTCAGTGAGAACTATCTTTTCCATGCCGCTGCCTGGAGTCGTTATTACAATCTGCTGAGACAATCTGCTGCTCTGGTGGGTACCGGACAAGGCCAGAAGAAGGACAACCCGACAAACATTGCTGACTCTGATCTCACATCTGCTGCGTCTTTCGTCGTCCTTTCTGCTTTGGCAATTCCCGTCATCAGCACATCCCGATCCCGTGGCGCTCTTGTCGATGTAGATGAGGCGAGGAAGAACAAGAACGCTCGTCTCACCAACCTTCTCGGCATGTCCTCGCCACCATCCCGAGCAATCCTTTTCAAGGACGCGTTGAACAAGGGTCTCCTCCGTCGTGCTCGCCCAGAGATCAGAGAGCTCTACAACATCTTGGAGGTCGAGTTCCATCCCTTGTCGATCTGCAAGCGCATCTCGCCAATTCTCGCCCAAATCGGTGCCGATGCCGAGATGCAGAAGTACGTCCAGCCTCTGCAACAGGTCATTCTCACCCGTCTCTTCCAGCAGCTGTCTCAAGTGTACGACACCGTCGAGCTGGACTTTGTGCTTGGTCTCGCTCAGTTCCCCGAGCCATTTGAGCTCTCCCGCAGCACCATCGAGAAGTTCATCATGAACGGCTGCAAGAAGGGCGACCTCGCCATTCGTGTCAACCATGCTACGGGCGTTCTCACTTTCGATTCCGACGTCTTCTCCTCGGCCAAGGCATCCCAGCCAGGTACCAGCGCTGGCTCTTCTGAAGTCAGCCCTGTCCAGCGCTTGCAGAGCACTCCTGCCGAAATTGTCCGTTCCCAACTCACCCGTCTCACTAAAGCTCTCTACGTCACTTGCCAGTACGTCGATCCTGCTTTCAACCAAGAGCGCGCTGCTGCCAAGCAAGCTGCCCTTCAACGAGCGGCCGCCGGTGCAGAGACTGAGCACCACGAGATACTCGCTCGACGCGAGATCATTCAGAAGAAGAAGGAATCTGCTGCTAGTGCTCTCGCAGCTCGCGAGCGCGAGGAAGCCACCCGCAAAAGACTGCGCGCTCAGCAGCTTCAGGAGCAGGAGGTACAGCGCCTCGCCGAGGAGCAGAAGGAGCGCGAAGCTCGCCGTCTGAAGGCCGAACAGCAACGTGTCCAGCGTGAGGAAATTCAGAAGCAGTTGAAGGACATCCAGGCTTCTGGAATCAAGGGTGTCGATCTCGACAAGCTTGACATCAACGAACTCGACTCAGCACGCATTCGAGAGCTCAAGCTGCAAGCTCTGGCGAAGGAGAAGAACGAAGTCACTGACAAAGCTCGCATCACTGCCAAACGCGTTGATCATCTCGAGCGTGCCTACAGGAAAGAGGAGATCAAGCATCTTCCCGAAGATTACAAGAAGCAAATCGAAGCCGATCGGGAGGCGTTTGAGAAGGCAAAGGCCGAAACGCTGGCTGAGGCCAAGGCCAAGCATGCCTCAGATGTTGAGCTCAAGAAACGTCTTAGCAGACTCGTACCAGCTTATGAGCAATTCAGAAGGAACGTCACCGAACAACGCCACAACGAGTTCGAACGACGTCGCAAGGATGCTGAGCGCGAGCTCAACAAGAAGATCGATCAGAGGAGACGTGAGGTGCGCGAGCGAAGAGAACGTGAGCGTAGAGAGGCTGAGGAGAGGGAGCGTGTCAGAGCCGAGGAGGAAGAGAGAGAACGCGCTGAGGCAGAGCAAAAGGAGCGTGAGGAGGCAGAGAAGAGGGAGCGGCTCGAAAAGGAGAAGGCGGAACGCGCCAAGCAACGAGAGTATGTGACGTCTTGTGATACTTCGAGATCAGTACTAACCTTTCATAGGGAGGCTGCCGCCGCTTCCGCACTTCAACGACAGCGCGAAGAAGAGGCCGAACGTCGCCGCGCTGAACGTAAAGCAGGCGGACCGCCAAGCCGCAGTTTCGACCGTCCTTCCGAACGACCAGCGGAGCCATCGGCAGGTGGTCCACCGAAGCTCGCCCTGGCTGGCAGCAAGCCATCATGGCGCGAGCGCGAAGCCGCAAAGGCGGCTGCAGGAGGAGCTGGCGATGCGCCAATCAACGGCGCTTCAGCTCGTGCTGCTGAACCAGCAGAACCAGCACCACTGCGTAAGAGTGGCTACGTCCCGCCCCACCTTCGTGACAGTGCCGGTCGCAGCAGCGGTGGAGAAGCCCCCCCAGCTTTGCCTCGAGAGAACAGTCGCGGAGCTGGCTCGGAGAAGTGGACACCACGTCCTCGAGGAAACCCTGAGGCAGGCGATCGTTCCTCGAGCCCAGCTACTGGTGGCACCCCGCCAACCACTGGTGGCTACAGACCCCCACAAGCCAGGGGTGGATTCGCATCAGAGGATCGTCAGAGCAGCAGTGGAGGTGGTTCAGGAGGGGCCTACAGACCAGGCGCCTTCAGGAGAGGGCAGGATAACAAATAGGTTGTCAGCGACTTGGGTGGCGGGCGTCCTTTGCCAATTGGCCCAGACTGATTTGACCGGATGGAGTCAGGTAGTCAAGGCCTCAAACATCACACGTAGTAGTTACAACTCATGCATGTGTCTTTCATCTACGTGTTGCTTCTCCTGCGTCATCCATAAAGAACTCTGGACAGCGTTTCAATGGTGAAATGTATGGCAGCGTTCTGAGTGCAAATCACATGCCTTCCCAAAAGGGCAAGGCGCGTCTTGGCGTATTGGTATAGTGAAATACTATGGCGATTTCACAGCCATTCCTGCTCCACCTCAAGTTCTTTATTCTCTCTGACACTTTGTAGTATCTGCATTACAACGCGCAGGTACATCACTTATACTCACTTGCATTTGAGAAGTTTCAGAAGCACCGTGCATAAACCGACAGCCCAATTCCACCATTAGGTATGTTAACTCGTTCTCGTTCTATAAGTCATTCCTTGCCGGCTTCCTGATGGTTCCGGAACACTCAGCTACAAGGTTGTGAGTCTTAGACACCAAGCGACTCTTACATGGCGTTCTGTCCTCTCGCGCTTCGCACAATCTTGCTTATCCGTCAAGCATTCATGCTTTACTTCTGCTTTCTTCTGAACATCAGCGATGTCTGTCGACAAGCCGTTGAACACACACAAGCTGACTGATATCAAGCATCAGTTGGCGCAATGTACAGTTAGCGCACCCGTTCGCCCCTCACGTCTCGACCATGGACGGCGCCGAAGATGGCGACCATGTCATGGGCGAAGGACCTATCCTCGCATCCACAGAGATGAACGGCATGATTACCGGAACTTTAGATCCTACCGTGCTCTCCACCCAGGACGAGGACATGTCCAGCCCAGAATTGTCACGAAATGGCACCGTCGCCCAGAATGGCCTTCACTTTCCCAACATGGATCTGTCCCAGACATCAGATGGCGACATGATCGTCAGATCAACGACAAAGAAGGATTCTTCCATCGCCCCAAAGTTTTCCCCTCTTCCATATGCGACATCTCGCACCGGTCTTGTCTACGATGTACGCATGCGTTTCCACGTCGAACCAATGCCCAAGGATACGGACATGCACCCTGAAGACCCAAGACGAATCTTTGAGGTATACAGTGAGCTCTGTCAAGCAGGTCTTGTCGATGACCCAGCAAATCCGGACCTGGTGGGCGACTATGTACTTCTCAGGATACCTGCAAGACATGCAACAGAGCACGAGATTCTAGCGTGTCACAGTCAGAGTTCCTACGATCTTGTAATGGATCTCAAAAGTAGGGCCCAAAGCTTCCGGCATAGCTGTACCAGACTGACTTCATACAGATTGGGATGAGCAGAAGCTGGTTACCGTCGGAGGGGAGATGGACTCAGTGTACTTGTCGGTGAATACGCCAGGTTGCGCTCTGCTTGCTGCTGGAGGTGCAATCGAAGCAGCACGAGCAGTCATGAACGGCCAAGTCAAGAACTCGATGGCCGTAATACGACCACCTGGACATCACGCCGAGCACGATCATCCCATGGGTTTCTGCTTCTTCAACAATGTCCCTGTTGCGGCTCGAGCTATTCAGAAGGAATTTGGTGATCGGGCAAGAAAGATTTTCATTCTGGATTGGGATGTTCATCACGGCAACGGAGTACAGAATATCTTCTATGAGGACCCAAACGTCCTATACATCTCACTACATGTCTCCCAAAACGGCGCATTCTACCCTGTAGGTCCGGAGAAGAATCACCTGCACTGCGGCGCTGGAGCAGGAATGGGAAAGAACATCAATATCCCTTGGAAGACATCCGGCATGGGCGACGGGGATTACATCTATGCCTTTCAAGAGGTCGTCATGCCAATCGCCCAGGACTTTGATCCTGATCTCGTCTTTGTGTGTGCTGGCTTCGACGCTGCAGAAGGCGACATGATCGGTGGCTGTCATGTCACGCCTGCCGGGTACGCACACATGACACATATGCTCATGTCGTTATCGGATGGTAAGGTAGTTGTGTGCATGGAAGGCGGCTACAACCTGCGATCGATAGCAGTTTCGGCACTGGCTGTCACGCGAACGCTGATGGGGGAGCCACCAGAACGCTTGCAATCTTCACAGCCATCTCCTGCGGGCGTCGATACTGTCCAGGAAGTGTTGAGGCAGCAGAGCAATTTCTGGCCTTGCTTATATCCCAAGGATCCATCGAAACGACTGAAGAAGGCGAAGGGCGAAAGACTACATGACTTGATTAGAGGCTGGCAAGCTAGTCAACTCTTCAAGAACTACGACATGACCGCGCTCTTCATTGCTCGCTACAAGATCTCGAAATCTTTCGAAGATCAAGTATTGGCTACACCAAATTACCACGAAGCACGGCCTCTTCTCCTCACTTTCCACGACCCTCCTGAGCTGACTGGGACACCTGATCCAAGAACACAGAGGCTGGAGGCACACAACACATTCTTGGTAAGAGATCGGTATGCCCGACGAGTAGACCAGGGACTGACTGAATTACAGACCGATGGAGTTCGATCATATATTGATTGGGCAGTGAATGCCGGCTTCGCAGTGATTGATGTCAATGTGCCGAAACACTTGACGAGCATGGATGTGAGCTGGCTTGCCATATATCCACCCGAGCAGTGATGCTGACTTTGAGTAGGATGATGCCAGCCACACTCCAAGCAACGACGCTGCTGATCGCTCTGCCGAAGCACTCACTCTTGCCACGTATCTATGGGAGAACTACATCGAGCTCTCCGACGCACCGCACATCTTCATTCTCGGTGTCGGCGCCGCATACAACGCCATCATCGAGCTGCTCAAGTACAACGACCGCGTCCCCCCTCGCATCAGCAAGCTTTTCTTCTTCGTATCGGATCAGTCTCTGCACAGTTGTCGTAGTGCGACGGACGAGAACCTGAGCTTCTGGTACTACGACAGCAGTCTCATATTTGTGGCACAGAACCATCACATCTGGGACTACACAACTGGTGCAGGCATCAATGGTGCTGGTGCCAAGAAGCCTAAGAAGAGATTCGGCACGCTCGTCAGGACCGAGGCCGATGCGCTGGAGGACATGCTGGTTGATTCACTGGAGAAAGTGACGGGTGTCATGGCCGAGGTCAGCGAAGGTTGGGAGGAAGACATGGATAAGGTCGAAGAAGGAAACGGTGTCGACATGGGGGACAGCGAAGACGAATTGACGAGTCCGAACAGGGCGGGAGCCGGCCAGCTAGGGAGCCCGACGAGGTTGCCGCCGGTTGGCAACTTTGCCATCAGTCCGCCGAAGAAGAGATAGAGTCGGGTGATAGACGCTGTTTGCGCCGAAGGGAATCCATTCCGAAAACGCTTGACGCTTCATGACTGTCTTTCCAGTCTGCTTTCCCATGTAACGCCTCGCTAAAACCACACCCCTGCTCCTTCCAGCCCATTATGCATGCGCAGAGCTCACTGCGCTTCCTCCAAATTCGTTCCATCTCTCCTGTACACCGTCAGCATGTCCGCTCCCCTTTTGATCCCCAAAAGCACTCACGGTATATACCTCACCCCCGCCGCTTCCACAGTCCCAATGACATCCTCGGGCAGAATCCCCTGCACCTTGACCGCGTACACACCGGGCACATATCCCTCCAGCCGCTGCCATTTCGCAACCCAGCTGCTGCCCGGATCGCTCATGGTGATGAGTCCTTCGAAGACTTGCGAGGTGCAGTCTTGAATCGAGTCGTTGTTGCCGGCGAGCTCGAGGAAGGACTCGCAGTTGGGGCAGCCTTGGTTGAAGAAGCGTGTGGTTGACTGCACGATGGAGCAGATGAGGCAGGCGCGAAGGTTGCGGTGTTGAGATGGGGGGACGAAGGCGGACATTTTTGGCGAAGTTACGCGAAGGTTGGCTCGGGCTTGGTTTTGCTGGTAGAATGCGATTTCAGAGACCTGGGGGTGGGTAAATTGCGCTTGAGAGCTTTGGGAGCAGTTGATGGGAGTGAATCAAGCAATGGTAGGTAGCAGGTGAAGGTGGGAGCAAGGTGTAAATGCCATGTGGTCTGTGCGTAGAATTTTTATAGAAGCTCGAGGCTGCCTCAATGACTCCCTTCTTCCATGCACATCTTTCGTCGAAACCAGGATAGAAGCTCCGACGCAAGCTTTCAGTGGTAGCCTGTCATTCACGATCACTTCAGAAACCTCAGAGCATTTCAGGACTAGCTCAGAGCAGCAGCCTACGTAACAGTCATGGAGGAGGCGACTGCATTGAAGAACAAGGGCAACGACGCCTTCAAGAATAAGGATTGGCCGACGGCAGTAGAGTATTACTCTCAAGCGATCGAGAAATATGACAAGGAACCATCGTTCTACACAAATCGAGCTCAGGTAAGCACGTGCTTTCATTATCTTGAGCTATTCTGACTTGTAAAGGCACACATCAAGCTCGAGGCATACGGCTATGCGATCGCCGACTCTAGTAAAGCCATTGAGCTCGACAGCAACTTCACAAAAGCGTACTACCGTCGCGCAGTAGCCAATACTGCGATTCTCAGGCATAGCGAGGCGATTCACGATTGGCGGGTTGTGGTCAAGAAACTCCCAGGAGACAAGCTCGCAAAGGCACAATTCGAAGCTTGCCAGAAGCTTGTCAAGCGCGATGCCTTCCTCAAGGCAATCGAAGTCGCGGATGCGCCGTCGGCAGCAGAAGGACTGGATCTGGAGAACATGCAGGTTGCGAAAGACTACGATGGAGCGAAGCTAGGAGACCACATGACACAGGAGTTCATCGATGACATGATCGATCGCTTCAAGAACGGAAAGAAACTGGATAAGAAGTATGTCTACCAGATCATCTTGGCGGTCAAGGATATCGTATACAAGGAAGCGACAATGGTTGAGATGGAGGTGAACAAGGGAAAGAAGTTGACTGTTTGCGGCGACACGCATGGTCAGTACTTTGATCTCCTCAACATCTTCGATCAGAACGGATTCCCGACAGAGTCTCACGGATATCTCTTCAACGGTGATTTCGTCGATCGAGGCTCCTGGAGCACAGAGATTGCATTGCTGCTTTATGCATACAAGTGGCTCAGACCAGACAACTTCTTCTTGAACCGCGGCAACCATGAGACCGACGACATGAACAGGATGTATGGCTTTGAGGGCGAGTGCAAGGCAAAGTACAACGAGCGGACATTCAAGCTATTCTCAGAATCGTTCTCCGCACTACCACTAGCGACGCTCATTGGCAAGAAATACTTGACCCTACATGGAGGTCTGTTCTCCGACGACAACGTAACTCTGGACGACATCAGAAAGCTTAATAGGCACAACCAGAGACAGCCTGGCCAAGCAGGACTCATGATGGAAATGCTCTGGACCGATCCGCAGCCTCAACCAGGACGAGGACCGTCTAAGCGTGGCGTCGGTATGCAATTCGGTCCAGATGTCACCAAACGCTTTTGCGAGAAGAACGGTCTCGAGGCTATCATCCGAAGTCACGAGGTTCGAATGGAAGGCTGGGAGGCAGAGCACGATTCCAAGTGCTACACTGTTTTCAGCGCACCTAATTACTGTGACTCCACTGGCAATAAGGGCGCATACATCAACATTGAGTCGGATTACAAGCTCAATTTCCAGAAGTTCGGGGCGGTGCCGCATCCAGATCTGAAGCCAATGGTAAGTTATCCTCTCGGAAAATGAAGCGACCCCTGCTGACCATGACAGGCGTACGCTAATCCAGGTCTCTCATCGATGATGATGTGAGGTGGCGTCGACAAGCAAGGAAACAAATGATGATGAGCAAATCTGCAAATGTACACCGCATCTAGCAACGGATTCAGCATTCTTCGAGCAATCATGGCGAGGCGTTTCGGAGATCTGAAAAGAATATGGGATATATGAAGTAGACGTTGTACAGTAGCAAAGGAACAGGAGTAAACGTCTAGAGCAGAGCACGCTAGTCGACAGATTCCATAGCAATAATGAATTGCTCACTCTAATCATTACAGATGCCACAGACCATGAGTTCGTTGCATGTGAATCAAAAAGTCTCTGCCAAGCTCACCTTCAGCCCTACAGAAGTGCGGCAGTGTATCAACGAGCTGAGCCATCTTCTTACCTACCTTCGACCTATTTCTTCAAAGCTGGACTCGCCCTTCTCAATACTACCGCTTCCACATCTCAGACTAATCTCCGAATACATCTCTCCCGAAAAGGAACGCATTTCCCTCCTGGTATCGACCATCAGCGCCCTCGGCGCAACCCACCCAATGTCCGCCCTTCCTCGGTGACACCATGCACATTCAATGCCCTCGCCTGCCCAAACTCACCCAGCTCCAATCTCGCTTCGCTGTATCCCTAGGCGCCAGCCTTCTCCTCATCGCCATCTACTTCATCCTCTCATCTCCGCGGTTAGCATATGCACAGGAGTTAGGCGACCCCTCAGTCGCGGGGCAAGACGCATTATCGTGGCTAGCTGAACGTGCTCTTACCGATGACACCACTTCTTCCCGGCCAGCTTGGGACGGAGGCGAGCCCATCGATCCCTGGGATGAGGAGCTAGGAGCGTTCGCAGAGGACTTTGGACTACCGCCTGCTCGGGAAGTGATAGTGAATGATCAAGTAGAGTTCGAAGTACCATGCACACGATGTGGAGCCAAGCTGGACGAGCCTACCATCGACGATGAAGATGAAGGAACAAAGTCAGAGCTGAAGAAGCGGCAAGGCACGCAGGCGCTGCAAGACCTACCCGGCAATAACAGTCCTGGTCGAGGCAATATCACGAGCGGACAGATCCAGCGGTGGGTCTTCTCTCGCGAGGATGTCAATGGGCCACAAGGCGATGCAGGAGCAGGTCTCCCTGGCGGCTTCAAGGACTTTGAGGATCAGAGCATGACGCATGAGGAGCGCGAGAAGCATAGGAAGTTGCAGGAGGAGGACAAGAGAATCAAGAGCAAGCGCCAAAGTCAGAAGACAGTATATATCGCCATCAACACATGCTCGCAGCCAACTTGGCGCGGGAATGGCGACCAGCCTCGTGCGCCTGATCAATTGACACTCTTTGTGTCCTCGACTTCTGCCCAGGTGGGAGCGCAAAATGGGCCTACGGATCAGCTCGAGGTGAGGCTCGAGGAGGGATTTGCAAGGGTCAACATCACCGCGAGAGGCGATGTGTACATCGCTATTCGGTCCCCAACCCTGGGGAACAGTTGGCAAGGATTATGGACGTACAGTGTGGCTGCCTCGATCGACGACTACTACTATTCTGCTAATAATGGACTGCCTCCACTTTATCTGGTCGATACGGACACGGAGTCCGCACTCTTCGTCACGGACAATCTGACCCAGGCTGACGCCAGCTCGGACGAGTTCGCGCAGTGGATGGACCTGAGTCCCTTGCCTTTTACCCTATTTGCGCAGAACAATGCGACTCAGAATAAGATAGCAGGTATGCGGTACAGCTTTTGCGGTCTCACCGAATCCGCGGATCTGCAGGCAAGTCAATCGAACTCGAACGATACCAGTGCGCCTGTACAGATGTCCATGATCACACGCGGACTGGGAAACAAGCCGAAGCAACAGTTCTATGTTCGAGGTCTGAATGGCAGCTCTCCATATCAAGCAATCCTCGCCATGGATGGTAATTCCACCACCATCGGTGACGGTATAGTAGGTGGCGGCGGCAAGGTCTGGACTGCCACCAATTTCACGACCAAGTCAGGTACGCATCCATTTTCCCCCCTCGAAATGCTCAAGCTGACTTCATGATAGACGGGAACTGTGCCCTTCTGTTCAACCTCCCTTTCTGCTCCTCTACGGCCTATGCTGTGCCCTCCAACCCCTTCACCTTCCCCAACACATCCTCCCTCTCAACCTTCTACGACAACTACGCTAGTGATCTCTACACCAACTTCTCTCTCTCCCTCCAGCTCATACCCTGCAATACCTCCTCCACAGCCCGCTACTCCCTCTCCAAGAACTGCGACGACTGTGCGCGCGCCTACAAAGAATGGCTCTGCGCTGTCACCATCCCGCGATGCGAGGACTTTTCCTCACCCGTCGCGCATCTCCAAAGACGTAATGTCGGTCAACCCTTCCTCGCGAACGACAGCATGCTCCCCGAAGCGACGCTCCAGCAACCTTTCAATCCTATGCTCGATGCGCCAAGTCTGAGTAATGCGAAGCAGCAAGTGCTCGGCGGCACAATGGCGAGCAATTCGAGCCGGAACAGTAGGATCGATGACTTGGTCAAGCCAGGACCATATAAGGAGCTTTTACCGTGCGAGGATCTGTGCTTCGATCTCGTCAGAAGCTGTCCTAGTGCGCTGGGGTTCAGCTGTCCGCATCCTGGGCGGGGTTTAGAAGCAGGATACGGTAAGCGCGACGGCGGAGTGGGAGTGAGGTGTAGTTTCGCTGGAGCGGTGTATCAGGTCGCTGCTTCTTCGAGGACAGAGATGAGTCTACGCATGGCTTTGGGCACGGCATTGGTGGCGGTGTTCTGGGTTCTGGTCTAAGCATTCTGGTTTCAACACGGCAGAGCATAGTACGGCGTTCGCGGTTCATAGAGGTGTAGATCCCATTCCAACTTTTCTCGTAAATCTAATCTGTACAAACACCTTCGCGTCCCCCCACCCGTCCTCCCTGTCTTCACCTGTACGCAGCTCGTCTATAGACTAAGGGTAATTGATAACTCAGTCCCAAACCTGCCTACAACTAACATTCAACCTCTTCCCCCCAAAATACCCCTTCCACCGCCTCCACTCCCTCCTCTCCTCCTCCCCCGGCGTACCCACAGGCCAAATTCCCGCCCACTCCGGTCCCGTCCCCACAATCGTCCGGGGCATAGCATGCCAAGCCCACCTCGTCTCGCCATCGAGATGCACCACATCCCCACTCCTCACCCTGACCGCCACCAACCTCCTCTTCTTCTCCTCGTCCGTCTCGACCTCCCCTTCCCCTCGCGCGACCAGGAAGATCCCGTCGCATCCGAATGAGAAACTGGCCAGGGCGCGTTGGCATTGCTCTGACACGTCCCGGTGGACGGGCATGAAGTCTTTGCTGCCGTAGAGGAGGCAGACGCCACTCTCGGGGCGGATGTGTGGGAAGAGGTGGCGGACGAGGACGGAGAGGTCGGGTGGGAAGGGGGTGGGGGTTGTGGTGGGGTAGGAGCGCGTGGGCCAGTGGTATTGCGTGCCGAGGGTGAGGTAGCGGAGTTTGGAGGAGAGGTATTGCGACATGGTCAGGGGTGGAGTTGTGTGGGTTGAGTTGGGGGAGAGGAGGAAGAGGGAGGAGGTGTCGGAGGGGATGGTCAGGGGGTGGGATGAGGTGAGGTTAGTGGTGTGCAGGGGGTTGGCGAGGTAGGGGTGCATGATTTGGGAGACGAAGAGGAGCTGGGCTTGGGGTGGGAGGAGAGAGGGGATGAGTTGGAGGCCTGTATGTATCAGCAGATTATCTGACTGAGAGAAGAGTAGTCATACCTGGGAAGTCAACGTGCTCGTATATCGGTACGTCTTCAGTGGTCGTGCCTGGATAGTCCTCACCCAGTGCTTCTTGCCAGAATGCTTGACACGCTGCTTGGATCTTCGATGCAGACATACTACCAGCGGGCTTCAGACTTGACTTTTGGGCCTCGTTGAGGCCTCGGGCAAAGTCGATGATATTTGGATCTTCATCCAGCTCTGATCGCTTCAGCCTGTTGTAATGCCAGCATGCATCTTGCACGAACAACGGTGGCATCGCATGTGTATCATGGTGGGCACGCCCGTTCTACTAGACTTGTTAGCCGGAACGACGGTGCATCAGGAGGGGCTCATGCTTGCTGTGATTCCGCAGGAGGGGTAGCCACTTCATCCTCGCCTCCGTTCACACGTGATGCTGACTTTGCTTCAAGTTCCATCAGTCGTTTCTGCTGCACTCTTTTGAGCCAATCATTGCCTTTCCGAAAATGCAGATATTGCCGTCGTTCGCAAACAGGCGTCTGAAGAGACCGGCGTATGGTAGGTTTGTAAAAGCGAAAAATCTGATGGAGATTGTGATGTGTTGTCGTTGTGCTGCTCCGTGCCGCGGATGGGCGTTTGACTATCGATGAAGGGATAGGTTCAGTCAAAATATGATTTGCGATCGGGTATCGCATAGACGTTGGACGATGTAAGGAAGGAAGTATTTGCTTGTGGTCGAGTGAGGATTCGATGACGATTCGGAACCATAACGATATTGATATCCATCGTGATGGCAACTGCGAAACAAGCAATGCTGCATAACGCGGATTGAGTGACCATAGTAAAAATACAAGACAGTCAGTCAATGGGGAACCGACAAGTCAACAGAAGACTAGCATGATGAAACGTGGTGGTAGAATCAGAACTATCACAAATGTGTGCATAGTCTTGTCAGTTTATGGTATCTCTGCTGCTCCACTAATACTCTCCGCTTCTTCCCAGCTAGCAGGGTTCTCCCTCAGAGGCACATCATACATGAATTCGGACCTTGGCCTCCATCCTCTCAGATCTCGCAGCGTGATATAGTCTCCGAGCGCAGACAGCTCTTCTAGGCTGAGATTGGCAGATGGGCCTCCCATGTCCTTCGCGAAGCTTCGCAATTGTTCCAATATCCGAGCCCTGGCTTCTTCACTACTTGCGGCTACCCATGCAACTCGCATGACGAAAGTCATGTAGATGGTACCAAGTGGGCGATGCTGCGTGACTTTCTCGCAAAGGTCGGAGAGGTATTTCGACGCGCTCGCAGCCTGCGCTAGATACAGATACGGGTCGATTAGCGGCTCCCACGCCTCTGTGTCCGACTCGCTCATCCGGTCCACGGATCCAGGACTACCACTATCTCTCCCTGGTAGTTCAGCCGAACAGACCGTTGAAAGGAGTAGACATAGCAACGTTTCGTAACTCAAGGTCACCGCAACCTGCCGTGCAAAGTGACTGTGCATGATCAACATGGGTATTGGTAATAGCTTGATGTCGGGTTCTCGTGAATCCAGCTCCTCGAAACGAGCAACGACCTCCCGTCGATTCAGAGTATGGTTGGTGTGTAGTCCTTTCAGCTTTGCGTGCAAAATCAGTAATGAGTCAAAGTCGATCGGCTCTTGTCGAAATGCGGCCCTCGTGTTGAGAAGTAAATTGGGAAAAAGAGCCAGCGTCTTCAGCACCCTTCCGTCTACGCCGTATCCTTCGATGGGGTTGATGATGAGCTCTTCCCACTGCGCATCGGTGAAGAGCGGCTCCGGTGTGAACAGAGCATGCATGATCACCGGCCCTCTTAGCGATAGCAGAATCTTGTCCTCAAAAGCATTGCGAGATTTTGCATGGCCGCGGGCCTTCAAGATTCCGGCGGCACCTCCAGCGTGGCTCAGGACTTTTTCCTTGTCGAGTCCGGATAGCGTCTAGCGGCCATCAGTATGTCCGTTCTATCAGGTTGTTACCAGCCTAATCTCTTAGGACAAGACTTACCTCAACTATCAACAACATCATTGTGCTGCATAGTGTCTCGCTGCTCGAGGCCCGATGGTCGTTTAGACATTCCCTAAGAGAATTCACCGCCTTCCCATAAGACCTCAGACAGAGCTGATTGTTCTTAGACGGTTCTCTGCCATTCCTGCCCCTGAATGCTATGTACGCGGCCATTACAGCCTCAGTCGCCGCATCCAAAGCAGCATTGTGTCCCAAGCGTCTCGGCACGTCTTCGAGGAATGGTCCAAAATTCCAAGGTAGCTGAAAGTTTGAATTACGGTCGGTGTCAAGATTAGCTGTGAAGCGATTGATCATGCGTGTGAGGGAGTTGTCTGGCACCATACCGAAGCTCGGTGTGCCTTCCCTCAGCATCATGGCCCATCTTGAGTTGATATCGCCAGAGCTGAGCCCTCTGGTTTCATCGTCTCCGATATATATGGCGCTCGCACTGGTCACAATGTTGGTGTGGCTCGGTATCCTTGTCGTCACTATCGTTGTCGTCTTGGCTTGCTTGGGACCCCGTTGTGTTTTACGATTCTGACTCGGCTGCTCAAATCGAATGTTCTCATCCTGGAACTTGAAACGCTTCTCGCCCAAGCCGATGCAGTCGATGCTCAAGCGCCGGCATCGCACACATGGGGCAGAAGATCCCTCACACTGTTCATCGGTCAATCATTCGACATACTTTAGGAGATTGCCGGCAGTTCATCCAATGACCCGGCCACGTAGATCCGAGGGGCGGAGTAATAGATATGACACGGGTAAACGGCAAAGAAATACTGACTCTTTTCTTCTGCTTCCTGCAAGCCTCACATCCACGACTGAGTGGTACGCCTACCATGCCCACTCGATATGAAGAGAAAGACGTTGGGAAAGCGCAGGACGGAGCTCCATGAGGTTAGCACAATCAAGTAGGTTTCATACCGGGAACGAGAGCCACCGCCCTAGCGTAAGGCAGCGACAACCGTAAGCTAGGAGCATCAGAGAAAGCTTGTAATGTGTGCCTTAAAGACAAATGGCGTAGGACGGATGCCGGCAAGCTGTGTTGTTTGGGGATACGAAGGAATGTTGAAAGCCGTATCAGAGTATGAGCCATGCCGGCTGTCTCAGCAACGCGTCAGGCACTCCGGGCCCCCAGCTAACGCTAACCATTGACCTCACTGAACAATCCTGGCTCAAACTGCGTTCAACTTTGACCCGTCAGCAGTACTTTCCTATCTGGTCTTTTGATGCGCTGTGCTTTCATTGGTTCTTCTCTTCGTCATCTTCCTTCAGGCCACCGGCGCAAGGCTTGTATGCGTTCCTCGCTTCCCCTGCAGCGACCAATGGTACGTCCACTGCTGGATCCATAACGAGCCATACGAAGTGTGCAGCAAGCCATCTCTGCCACTTGCTGTCAACGTCGCTTTCGGCCGAAATGATCACTGCCTACCAGAACTGCCTGGCTGTGCACAATCGCGCTATACTGTTTTGTGTACTCGCGAACCGCTGTAGACCTGATTGAGTTTGAACCAGTGTAGATGAAGTTGTGCCTGATCGTGTATAGTTGCGTGAGATCCGGTAGAATTGAACGTTATAAGTATCCCTATAACCCTCTGCCTACAAGAACCATCACAGAACAGGACAGCAACTCAACTCTGGTGCAAGAGATCTCTGACCAAAAGAACAACATCGACATAGCAGACCCATCCGGCATCTTGGTAGGGGACCAATTTTAGAAAGAGTGTCTGCGAAAGATACTACCACAACAGCTCCGACCCGCCTCAACCACCCTATTGCGGCCGACCACCGAACATCTCCCGCCAGAACATCACCTCACTCACATCTCACCTGTCTGATCCATCACAAATCTGGAGCCGGCTCCACTCTAGCAATCCGTCCGACCTCTGTTGTGGAAAAGCCGCACATCATGGCCGGCAGCTGGTCGTTATATCCATACGATCCTATCGAAGCATTGCCGATCGTGTTCGCTATCATCATCGCCATCCTCGGGGCTTTCAATGTCTACCAGAACTTCTTCCGTTACAAATGGCAACGATTTGGCTTCATCATGACCTGGGCGTCCACTGTATGGGTCGCGGCTTTCATATGTCGAGCAATCTCCGTACGCAATGTACAAAGCGTATCAATCTTCATCGCCCAGTATGTCATGGTGCTGGCAGGTCCACCACTCTACGCTGCAGCCGAATCTTTTATCCTGGGCCGCATCCTGGCCTACCTTCCTTACCACGCTCCTATTCATCCAGGCCGAGTACTAAGCACCTTCTTCGTCATCTCCGTCCTGGTCGAAGTCCTCTGCAATACCGGAGCATCCAAGAGCATCGGTCGAGCCGACCCAGATGACGCTGAGCAGATTAAGGTCGGTGTCGCCATGTACAAGGCCGGCTTCGTCCTGCAATGCGTCCTCGAGTCCAGCTTCATGAGCCTCACCGCCTACGTGCACTTCAAGGCCAAGCGCACGGGCACCTTGACCAAGAATATCCGCACCATGGTCTACATGCTTTATCTCACCTCATCGATGATCTTGCTCCGCACCATCGTACGAACCATTGAAGCCTTCGAGAAGACTCAGTGCGCACCATCTAGGGACAACCCTCTCGGCTACTGCGGCTACCTGTCCACACACGAGTGGCCTCTCTACGTACTCGAGTGCGCCAACGTCACGCTCTTCGTATGCTTCCTCACCTACTTCACCCCTGGCGCATACCTGCCCAAGTCACACAAGGTCTTCCTCGACCCTCTCGATGGCAAGACGGAGCGACTCGGCCCTGGTTTCCAGGCTGCGGAGAAGAGGCCCCTATTTGCTACTGCCTTGGATCCGTTCAACCTCGTCGGCATCGTGACCGGACGTGGACACAAGATGACCAACTTCTGGGAGGAGCAGTGGCCTGAGTATGTTGGTCAAGCCATTCCGAAGGACGGAGAGGAGGTGCGGGCTAGCAATGGGAAGATTGAAGAGACAGTCTAAGCTGGCCGTCATGGGCGGGATAGATATGGATGGACATGACTGATGGATAGAATGATACTTGATATTGGCAGCCGGCGTTGGAGGACTTCTCAAGGATTACCTATAGATCTGCTAGCAGTATGCAATTGGAACATGTTTACCAATATTTATAACCTCTCTCTAGCTCTCTGTATTTGTGTGGTAGTTACGCCTCTGTATTCCTGTCGACCATCGCAGCGTCCGTGTCTCCCGCTTTCGTATCCGATCTACCCAAGTCCAAGACGGCGTGGACTCGACCGTACAGCACCACGTGCCCTGTCGCACATGCACTGAAGACCAAGTCCTCCCTCCCCTTTTCGCGGCATTCACCCAACATCCCCCATTAGTCGCCAAAATCATCTACTTCAAGCCGCCCGTCATATACACACAGACGAGAAATCCCAATCACGCCCTGACCCCCGTAGCCTCATTCCACCTCGCAGTGACATGCCCCCAATACATCTCGGGATGCATCCTCATATGCGCCACATGCGGCGACCCCTTGAACGGCACAAGCCGGACATCATACCCCTTCTCACTCGCCTCCTTCCCATGCTTCTCCACCCACTCAGCCTCAATCAAATCATCCCCGTCCGAGTAGAAGTAGCTTCTCGGCACAGACTTCGCTACATACGCCGTATCGCTCAAATTCCTCCTCAGCAGCGTGGGCAAACTCCTCCTGTACCCCTTGAGGCGCGGGAAGACGAACAGCGCCAAGATGAAGAGGACAGCGTAGAAATACCCCGCTACACGCATGAGGAGCGTCTTGGGTAGCACAGCCCGCATCAGGTTGAGGGCTTTGCTGTAGGCGCCGACGAAGCGGTTGCTGCCTGGGGTGGAGTCGAGGAAGAGGACGGACGGGGCGAAGGGGGCGTTGTATTTCTTCTGGTAGGCGGTGGCTGCGGCTTGGAACATGAATGCGCCGCCGTTGGACCAGATGTGGGTGAGGACGCGAGGGGAGGGGGAGGTAGTGGTGGGGGAGGTGCCGGAGTAGGCTGCGGAGATGGCGGTGAGGCCGTTGGATTCGGCGACTCGGATGCTGCCTGCCATGTCGAAGAATTCACATCTCATGAGCACGATCTTGGTGTTGGGGAAGAGCGATTGGTAGCCGGCGATGTATTTGATGATGTGCTTGGGTCCGGCGCCAAGCCAGGTGAAGAGGAGGATGGCATCTGGATGGTCTGGGGATGATTTTGTTGTTGGTGGGTCGAAGATTGAGACGCGACTGGTTAGCTGCTTGAAGCCAGGGAGCGACATGTTGATGGGAGACAAGAGAGAGCGATAATGATGATGGTGAGAAATTGTTGGCCTAAATACCAACCAAAGACTTTAACGTGCCGAGATCACTCATCCATCTCACGACATAGGACGCAGTTGGTTATTGAACAATCTTGCTGCCTACCTACGCCCGTAAAATGTGGTTACGATGAGTATACATGATAGAAAAAGGACCGATCCATGTTGGTAGTAGACATTGATATATCGTCGCAAGAAATCCGAAAATCCGCGGCACGAGGTTATGAATCGCGAGTAGCCGGCAATTTGACTCTAGAATTCACTTGAGCCGCATCATACCGCCAAGGTCGAACCAATCACGTGACCCTAGGCATATCTCGAAGTGATTGTGGCCCAAACAGGCTTCAATGGATTAGCAGCAACGACTGATATATTAAGCACTTCTCATAGCGAACAGATGTATTTACTTGCACTGACATACAAACGGCAAGACCTGATATCATTGGCCGACTACGGAATGTGGTTCTTGGTATCTCTGGCCAATCACATCTGAGTGATATTCGTCCTCAACAACCTCAGCCTGTGAGCGAACTACCACAACAGCCAAAATCCTCAAGGAGAGCAGGATACAGACTCAGCGCGGAGATGTCAGCGCGTGTGGTATCATATCAATCAGTGTCAGATATGACGACGGAGATGCATAATCCTCGACGGGGTCCAGGCTAAACAAGATCACAGAAAGATAAGAACCCGTGGTGGTCGGTTGGACTTCTATTCATACGACACAGTGGCCAGGTAGGTCTTTCAGCCACTCGGTTCCGTTCCAGCCCGATTATCAATGCTGCATGTGAAGTGGCAGAATCACCAGTGCGAAAATCGCAAGACGGTTTGGCTGAGGCTCCACTATCAGTGATAAGGGCCTTTTTCAACCACGCTGTTTCACGTCTCTTATCTCTGGGCAGACGCTCGACCCTCTCACCCACACCTCACCCCGTTGATGCATGTGCATATCCCTCCCTTTCTATCCCGCACCCCAAGCAGATCCGCGGAGAAGCAATATGTCATTTCTGTGTCTCTGACCACGTTATGCTACTACAGAACATTTTGGCTCTGCAACATGGCGGGACCATTGAGTCTCCTGAGACTTGGTAGTCTTGGCCAATCGATGACCTCGAGATATAGAACAGGTGCCGCATCCCGACTGATAGATCTTTGAATCCGTATCTCTGTCCAAGTGCCTTCCCAGTCTGTCGGTACTTTCTCCAGACCTAAGGCGTTCATCGTGCATAGAACCAGCAACATGGGTCTCAAGCTCCGCCATCTGTACGACGCCCCCACTATCAATCCCATCAACCACAAAGCCCGCTCCATTCCCGTCTTCAATGTCGTCAACGTCTATGGCCGGGTATTCTTCTTCTCATGGTTCGGGTTTCTCATAGCTTTTTGGTCCTGGTATGCATTCCCGCCTCTTATGACCATCACTATCCGGAGGGACCTCAAGTTGACCAACAACGATGTCGCCAACTCCAACATTGCTGCACTCACCGCCACTCTCCTCGTCCGCTTTATCTGTGGGCCACTCTGCGACAAGTATGGACCACGAAAAGTATTCGCCTTTACTCTCCTGGCTGGCTCCATTCCTACTGCTCTTGCGGGGACTGTGACAACTCCTGGTGGCCTGATCACTCTTCGATTCTTCGTCGGTATCCTCGGCGGTGTTTTTGTCCCTTGCCAGGTCTGGTGCACAGGCTTCTTCGACAAGAACGTTGTTGGCACAGCCAATGCTCTCGCCGGAGGCTGGGGTAATGCAGGTGGCGGTATCACCTAGTGAGTCATGTTTCCATCTCCTACACAGCTCCATCTCTGACCACCTCCTAGCTTCGTCATGCCTGCCATCTACGACTCACTGGTCCGCCAGCAGGGTCTGGAGTCCCGCGTCGCTTGGCGTGTCGCCTTCATCGTCCCTTTCATCATGATCACCTCCACCGCCATCGCAATGCTCTTCTTCTGCCCAGACACTCCGGTCGGAAAGTGGTCAGAGCGCCACAATGCCGTCGCCCAGAACGCCGCCACCCTTGTCGCCGCAACTCCCGACGGTGCCAGCGACAGTGATGACGCCAAGCGCTCCGGCTCTGATGCCGAGAAGGAAAAGAAAGATCTCGCCGCTCTCGAGGCAGCCACACCAGATGTCGCAGTCGGCGAGATGTCGGAGGTCCGCGAAGCTCAAGGCGAAGTCATCAAGGCACCTACTGGCAAGGAGATTGGCAAGATCTTCATCTCTCTCCACACCATCGCCCTGACTATGCCTTACTTCTGCTCGTTCGGCGGCGAGCTGGCCATCAACTCCATCCTTGGATCATACTACCTCAAGAACTTCCCCAGCCTCGGTCAGACTGGAAGTGGTAGATGGGCTGCCATGTTCGGTCTCCTCAACGTCGTCACTCGACCAGCTGGTGGCTTCATCGGCGACTTGATCTACAAGTACACCAACAAGAGCTTGTGGGCCAAGAAGATGTGGATCGTCTTTGTCGGTGTGATTTCTGGCGTCTTCCTCATCGTCATCGGCATTACGGATCCAAAGGACCTTTCCACCATGATTGGTCTGATCGCTGGCATGGCCTTCTTCCATGAAGCTGGTAATGGTGCCAACTTTGCCCTTGTGCCCCACGTTCACCCTCACGCAAACGGCGTTCTGTCTGGCATGGTCGGAGCAACTGGTAATTGTAAGTCGAGCTTTCTTCTTGTCGTTAGATCCCAGCTAATTATTTCTAGTCGGCGGTGTCATCTTCGCCATCATCTTCCGCTACTTCGGTACCAATTACCATACCGTTATTTGGATCATGGGCATCATGTACATTGCCATCAACCTTGCGGTCGCCTGGATCCCACCTCTTCCTAAGGGTCAGATCGGTGGTCACTAAACGTGCTCAAGGAAGTGAGCAGGAAAATACATGGCATGAATAATGTGAAAGGTACAATATGAGCTTCTAGAATATACCCTTAGATTCAGGCAACGAATGTAACGATCTACCACCAAGCTGTACGTGTGAAGAAGAACAAATGTGAAAAAAGATGTCACTTCCCAAACGAGCGATCCCTCAAGATCACTTCAAATTGTCGTTCTCACGTACGATATCAAATTGTCGCCGTGAACAAGTTCTCGTCTTAATCTGTGCGGCCCCTGCAGAGCGGACTTACATAATCCGGTCCTTCCCGTGCCAAGCCAAGCAGCTTCCGAACGCAAACCTCAGTCGAGGAACAACCTGCAAGAGGACCAGCGATTGAACACCAATTCATCCCCTCAGCACAATGTCGTCCCTTCGTGTCGCGCGGTCAGTCCTCAGGGCGCGCCCTACAGCTTTCAAGTCAGGCATTGCCCGTCGTGGGTACGCCGACGTGGCCGCAGACAAGATCCGACTTTCCCTCGCTCTTCCTCACCAGGTATCTTCAATCAGGTCGATGCATTCTCAGATGAAGCGCTGACAGATCTCCTAGTCTATCTACAAGTCAACAGATGTGTATGCAATCCCTTGCAAGAGTGCAGCAGAAGTTCCGAGTCTAATCGAACGAACAGCGTCCAAGTCAACATCCCCGCAGAATCTGGAGAGATGGGTGTCCTCGCCAGCCACGTCCCCTCGATCGAACAATTGAAGCCAGGTCTTGTTGAGGTTATT
This sequence comes from Elsinoe fawcettii, assembly GCA_007556565.1. Classification (NCBI taxonomy): domain Eukaryota; kingdom Fungi; phylum Ascomycota; class Dothideomycetes; order Myriangiales; family Elsinoaceae; genus Elsinoe; species Elsinoe fawcettii. The sequence continues at coordinate 1,020,967 of SWCR01000005.1, read as the reverse complement.
GAGGAGTCCGGCGGCAGCAAGCAATTCTTCCGTACGTCAAAAACGAGCAAAATACCAGAAGAGCAGGGAGCTGGATGCATACAAGGACGGAGGCTAACATACGTGCGCAGTGTCTGGTGGTTTCGCCGTGGTGCAGCCAGGCTCGCAGCTCAGCATCAACGCTGTTGAGGGATACCCGGTCGAGGACTTTAGCGCAGAGGCTGTCAGGAATCAAATCGCTGAGGCACAAAAGATCGCCAATGGTGGAGGCAGCGAACAAGACGTTGCTGAGGCCAAGATCGAGCTCGAGGTAGGAATTTCAAGACTGAGGCACGATCGACAAGACTAACGACTTCCAGGTTCTGGAGAGCTTGCAAGCAGCTCTCAAGTAGGCGAAGTTGTAAATAGCGTGCTTCGAGAAGACAACTATTCCACTAGGATTTTTTCATGGTTCTTGGACTGCGTGCCTTCCGTCTTTGTTTCTCTCTCACTGCTATGCCCGAAGTCCATACTCTGTCGCGCTTTCCGCGCACGCCTGACTGACACTCCAAAACTTGAACTTCACAGCGCAGATCGCAAGCATTTCTTTGGAATGCGAATCGTGGTCCAGCAATATTTTATCATCATCCTTACATCTGTTCCAAATACGCATTCCCTACAAAATCGACTGTACCTACTTTCGTCAACGAGCAGCTTGTTCCTCTATTCATGTCGAGCGATGCTCGTCGAATGCCCAGCATTCGAGATCTTCAGAAACGAGGCTCTGACTGGCTACATTCGGAGAAGGTCATTGGCAGGTCCATTCGATTCAAGCTTTGGATGTTTCAACACAGCCAATGCTTGCGCACTCTGGCCACCAAATTTGGACGGAAGTGATGAGCCACAGATTGCTACGAAGGCCTCTCGGAGGGCCTCTGCAGGAGCAGCTGATCGACCAACAACAACCGAGCAAGCACTGACTCCTGCTGCTGCATCCACGCGACCACGAGGACAGATGAGTGTTGCCGATCGGATCAAAGCCATCAACAACTCACCCAGGCACAAGGTCGACACACCACGCGTGCGAAAAGATGAGGTCACGACACCAGACGGCAATGTACCACACAGGACCTCAACCAATCTATCGAAGCGAATGAGTCCATTTGTCAGACGAATTGCTGATGGCTCCCCACAAGTCGAGCAGCCGCCAATCGTCCACTCCAAGCCACCTCTGAAACCTACAACGATCCACACACCTATACCGCAAAGACATGCTTCCGTCCTCCTGCGCGCTCCAGATACTCCAAGGCCTTCTGAGGTATCTCGCAGCGAGCGAGGGCCCAGTAGATCGCGAGCAGACTTTATCAGAAGAGGCCCTCTTGCGCCAAAGTCCGATCCTGTTCTACCCTCAGAAGTCCTGCCTACGCCAGCATATTTATCATGTTCCCGGCATGGTCGGAAGCTCGGCATCAGAAAGCGACGCGGTCCAACGCTTGAAGGTATGGAACGAAGTCGAAGTGGTGCGTACATCCCGAGTGGTCACAGGATCCGCCATCAGATACCGACGACCAGCCCATATTACTATATTGAGAAGACTCTGACCAAGACAGAGGGTACTTCGCTGTCGCCAGAACCATGTCCGGACTGCGTCGCCGAAGAGACAATACGCAGGCAAGAAGATAATGAGAGGGCCCAAAGCCAGCCCCTGCTATCCTCGTCTCCCATGGGCTCGCCAAGCAATATTGACATCTCTTCCGTTGCAACAGAACCCGGGACACCCGTTGAAGAGGCACTCACAGGACCATCCTTGATTGGCACTTCCATAGATCATCAGGCGGTTCTGCTCCCTGGATCTGCAGTTCCCAGCATCATCGAAGCCGACATGTCCTCCGTCGTATCAGCAGACCTGGGCGACATGATTGACGCAATCATCATCGAACACCGTGGAACGTTGAACAGGGTGATCACCAACCTGAGGAATAGTGCTCCGACCATGGACTCGTTTCAGCAGATTTCGCGCGATCTGGCACGAGTATCGACGTCGATGAGCACGATGAAGCCGGAAAAGGCAGACATCCTCGATAAGGAACGTGTAAGATATTCAGTCATACTCGATTCACCGCCGGAATTTCTTACATCGAGGACCAAATCCATTCCCGATTTAATCGACTACATTGATTCTGCCGCGAAGGACCTTGGTGTTGCTCTGCCGAACGAGGAGAAGGTTAAGATTGAGCAATCGACTGCGGAGCAAAGTGACATGCCAACGCCTACAATGAACCTTTTGGTAGGCTCTCCGCACGAAACCGCGAGACCACTGGACCAAGCAGCGAAGACGCTGCGCGATCGAGCGGCAAACAAAAGTCTTGCACCTCCTCAAGGTATAGCTCCAGCTCAAGCACCCTCTGCTTACACCACTGCGAATTCAAGTCGGTCGGGATCACCCGTTACGCAGCTCGCGCGGTCAAGCTCACCATTGGTACTTGCCGTCAACATCCCAGCGGCCATGCCAAAAGCCATGCCTGTACCAATGATTGGTCCGACTGGAACGATGAACATGGACTTCACATCACCATCCGAAATGAGGGGCAACACGTCCTTCGTGTCCGTACCTGGCAACTTCGGACGAGGGTCTCAGCCGGCTCCCATGTCCAACACGCAATTCACGAGCGGCTCTGGTGGCGAGATGAGAACTGATGGGTCATGGGATACAAAGACCGCTCGTACCAAGATCCCAGTGCCTGCACCTCTAAGCTCCTGTAGTACCTCTCCGCGCCGCTGGAGTGTTTTGCCGGGCAGCATCAAGATGGCAGAAATGCCACATTCAAACACGAAGGATACTAGTCGCAAAGATCCGCTTCGACCACTAAAGCCGAGCGAGGTCAAAGACATGAGCAAGAAGCCGGGCACATTTGCGCAGCCATTCGCGAGGGAGCTTGCGAGAGGTGCTTCAATAAAGGAGAGGAACGAGCGGAGGTCGCGGCTCGGTAAGAAGACACTGAGAAGTCCTGCGTAGATCTAATAGTTCCCCATGACCTAAGAAGACACTTTATGCATCTGTTGAACTAGTTCATCGATGAAGATGTATTTTGACTACCAGTGGTGATCAAATGCCGACAATGACGCCATGCCTCTTTTGGCTTTCCGCAACCATCAGTTTTCAGGTCCACCCCACCATCCCACCTCCATAGCAATCTCTCTATCAGCGCTTCTCGAAGCAATCGGTCGATCACGTTTGAAGCAATGGCTGGACCAAAGTATCTGACCGGCGACAAAGTCGCTATCGATGCGTTCCTTGAGCGATTCGATGTTAGTGGACATGGTATTGCGCAGATAGCAAGAGACTGACCGCGGGCAGGTGTTCCTCTTTGATTGCGATGGTAAGACACGAAGCACGATGTTAGCAGGATATACACTGATTGCGAATGAAGGATAGGCGTCCTCTGGTCCGGCGATCACCTATTTCCTGGCACGGCTGAGACCATCGCAATGCTTCGAGAGAAGGGTACGGATACACATTGTCGTTGAACCCAAGGCACCGACTGAGCATGGAATAGGCAAACAGCTCGTGTTCGTAACAAACAATTCGACCAAGTCAAGAGCAGACTACAAGAAGAAGTTTGACAATCTGGGCATACCTGCGAAAGTGGTTCGTTGGGACAAGTACAATATATAGCAGGCGTCCACTGACAGCCACCAGGATGAAGTCTTTGGCTCCTCCTACTCTGCAGCAATCTACATCTCTCGCATCTTGAAATTGCAGGCACCCAAGAACAAGGTCTTCGTGCTAGGCGAAGCAGGCATAGAAGCCGAGCTGGAGTCAGAGTCGATCCCTCACTGCGGCGGGACCGACCCTTCACTGCGCCGCGACATGGAGCAGGAAGACTACAAGCGCATCGCAGACGGCAGTGCGCTCGATCCGGATGTTGGTGTCGTGCTCTCCGGCCTGGACTTCCACGTCAACTACCTCAAGCTGTCGCTGGGCCTGGCATATCTGCGCACGGGTGCCATTTTCCTCGCTACCAATGTGGACTCGACACTACCTAGCGCAAACACTCTCTTCCCTGGTGCAGGCAGTATCGGCGCACCACTGGTCAAGGCATGGGGAAAGGAGCCGCTGGCGTTGGGCAAGCCGAGTCAGGCGATGATGGATGCAGTCGAGGGTAAATTCCAGTTTGACAGGAGCAGGACGTGCATGGTCGGCGACAGACTCAACACAGATATCCAGTTCGGTATCGAGGGAAAGCTTGGTGGGACTTTGGCTGTATTGACTGGAGTGAGTAAGAAGGAGGATTTCCTGGCGGAGGGAGCGGAGGTAGTCCCCAGTGCATATGTGGATAAGCTTGGAGATCTACTTGGTTAAACACTGAGAAATATCTCACATGTAGACCTTGAATAGAATGATAGATGTCTCTTGGATGTGGCCGGGCGATGATGCTGCAAGGGGCCGTGCGCAATCCATTTCGAAGCGCGTCGCGGAACGCGTCTCCCCGCAAGCCATTTCTTCCTCCACCACTTCTCTGAACAGCGACCTGAACATCACATTCGCACATCGTCTCTGCTGGACGATAGTTCAAGATGTTGGCGACACGTCCGATCACAAGAATTGACACGAAGCGGAGAGCAGTCCTTGACCCAAAGAAACGGCAGTTCGCAAAGGCACAATGGAAGGAGCAAGAGTACAACACCCGCATGAACTTCTACGCCATACCACCGACCGGCGACATCTCAATCGAGCAATTCGAAGAATGGGGCATCGCTAGACTCAAAGGTAAGCTCTCCTCTCCTCCCATTTCGTCTCACAAACTAACCTCCCCAGTCCTCGCAGAGCTCGAGTCCTGCTCCTACCGCTCCCGCACGCCCGAAGAAACCGCGTCCTACATGTCCTCGATCCTCACCAAACACCTCCCCCTATCCAGCAACACCTCTCGCTCCTCATCCCTCGACCTCGAGCGCAAACGCGACCACTACTCCCACTGGACGCTCCGCCTCGCCTTCTCCGCGACCGAAGAACTCCGCAAACGCTTCGCGCGTCTCGAGACCCAACTCTTTAAACTCCGCCTGCAACAGGACGACGCCCGTGAGCGCCGCGCCTTCATCGAGTCCCTAGGCCTCGACTGGTCCGTCGTCAGCGACGCGGAGAAGGAAGAGCTGGGGGAGACGCTGCGGAACGCGACGGGGTGGCGGCGCGATGAGGAGCAGGCGTGGTTCAAGGTGCCGTTTGAGCAGGTCACGGAGCTAGTGGAGACGAGACGGTGTTTGATGAGGGCGGGGACGGCGTACGTGCATGTGCGCGAGCAGTTGGGGATGGTGGTGGCGGAGTTTGGGAGGCGGTTGGAGGCAGGATTGGAGCTGGCGAGTAGAGCCCTGCCGAGGATGGATGAGAATGATCGTTTGGCGCCGATACTCACGCATTTGAGTAAGAGTTTCACGGCGCCTGATGCGGCGTATGCGGAGGGCGAGGGGAGTATTGGTGATGCGACGGCGATTACAGCGAGGAGTATTGATGAGTTGGTGAGATTCTTTCCGCTGTGTATGCAGAATTTACACAGGGAGTTGAGGAGGAGTAGCCATCTGAAGCATTATGGGAGGCTGCAGTATACGTTGTTCTTGAAGGGGCTGGGGATGGATATGAATGAGTGTATTGTGTTCTGGAGGCAGAGTTTCAAATTGGTTACCGATGGTGAGAAAGCTCAACAAGGGGGGATGGGCAGTGCTGACAGGAAGCAGAGAAATTCAAGAAGGAGTACACCTACAATATCCGCCACGCATACGGCGATGTTGGAGGAGATGCGAACAGGAGAGGACGTGGCTACAGCCCATACAATTGCCAAAAGCTTCTCACAGAGGCTTTACCTGGAACTGGCCAACAGTAAGTCTTCTTCTATCCGCCTTGCTACTTCATGGCTAATGAATTCAGTCACGGCTGCCCTTACCGCACTTTTGCTCCTGACCAACTCATCCCCTTGCTCAACGCCACCGGCATCTCAGACCAAGCCACACTCAAGGGTGTGCGGGAAGACGTCACGAAACAACGCTACCACATCGCCTGCAATAGGGTGTTCGAGTACAAGAACAAGGAGCAGCTCAAGAAGGTCAAGGACCAGGGTCTCTGGCCTGCGAGCGAGCTGGATACGATTCTGCACCCGAACACCTACTTCAAGCGAGGTTTCTTATTGGCGAATCTTGGCTTGGTGAAGAGTGGTGATGTCGGGGTTGATGGAGAGGGGAGTCAGTCTCAGTCGTAGTCAATGCACTGCTTTAGTCCTCGTGGAGTTCAAGGGGGAAAGAGCCAACTTGTGTTTAGCATTGCACCGGCGCAGGCATCTTCACATCACGAGCATAGCGATGACAGTATGCAAAAACATTACTCTCATTCTTTTATATCCCTGTAATTCCACAGTCCCGTCCCGCCTGTCGTCCTCTGCACAATCAGCCCTTGCAGTCCTGTCCCTTGACCTTGCGTCCTTCATCAAAGAACCCTAAGCGAGCATACTCAACCCAGCTCCAATAATCCGTCTTGCTCCCTTCCCCAGCCACAAGCGCATCGGGACTCGTCACCTTCGCGGTCCAAAACGCGCTTCCCTGACCGTACTTATTCCACGCCTTGATCGCCGTCTTGAGATTCCTCTCCCTGGACTTGAGCGTATTGTTGAACGCCACCTCGAGACTCCACTCGCCCACGAAAACGGGGAACTTGCTCGCCTTTGCCTTCTGCGCGTCCTCGCAGATGAGCGTCGTCACGTTCTGGCTGTTGGCCATGCGCGCGGCCGGGAACCAGTAGTTGTGGCTGTCGAAGACGATGTTGTCCTTGGCCGGGTCGAAGTAGGAGGACCAGAACTCGGGGGACTTGAAGGCGTCGTGCAGCATGACGGGGATGCGCTTGTCGACTTTGCGGGCGCGTGCGACGACCGCTTGGTAGTATTTGTTGACCCAGGCGGTGCCGGAGGGGGTGAGGGCGTTGGGGGTGCCGAATTGGGAGAAGTCTGGGTTGTCGACGGGTTCGTTGACGGGTTCGAGGGAGAAGTGCGAGGGGTATTTGGAGGAGGTGATGAATTTGAGCACGGCGTCGACGGTTTGTAGGGAGTATTGCAGGTTGGTGGTGCTGTTGAACCAGTCGCGGCCGCCGACACGCTCGCCAATTTCGAGACCGTTGACGCCGCCTGGGAGGGAGTGCAGGTCGAGGATGATGTGCATGTTGTATTTGGAAATGGCATAGTCGGTGATGGTGCGCAAGTAGGTGAGCTGCTTGCCGTGGTAGAGCTGGGAGTTGGGGACGGAGATCCAAGCGGCGTATGTACTTGGGATACGCAGAATGGTGACGCCGGACTTGCCTAGGGTGTCGATGAGCGACTTGTTGACCCAGGTAGCGTAGCGCTTCTCAAGGACAGTGCTGCATTGTGCGCCTAGATTCTTGCATGCTGTCCACTCGTCGGATGCGTTGCCGAAATTGGCATTCCAGAAGCCAGTGTCGATGAACTTCTCCTGCACAAACCATCCACCGAGGTTGACGCCAGTGAAGGACGACTTTCGCCAGTTGATGTAGTTGGTAGAGGGCTTGGAAGAGCCTGAGGCGGAAGGAGCGGCAGTGACGGAGGTGAGAAGGGAGAGTGGCAGAACCAGCGAGGTGAAGTCGAGGACGCGCATCTTGACAAGCTGGTAGTCAGAGGTGTCGTTGATGATGTGGTGGTGTAGAAGGAAAGCACAGATGTTGTGGAAAGACGGCACTACTTATCCTCTCATCCCCATGGGCATCTCAAAGGAACCATTACTACGGCTGTCACTAGCCCACATGGTCCCCCAGATTCTCCAGATTCGATGCAATCTGGGTAATTGCTTGCTAGTAAACGGTAGGAGCATTGACCAGCGTTGGGCGCAGATTTGCCATCTCTGGCTGAGGTGGTATACGAGTACACAGGGCAATTCGGGTTGATGATTGTCCGTCGCCGTGTGGGCGAGACCGTTGCGAGGGACAAAAGAAGACTAGCACCGTAGAATGGATCAATGGCTGGCGATCTTGTGAAGGAAAAGGCGGTAGGAGAAATTGAAGTATGGCCAACGCTTTGCGGGGAGAGATCGGGAAGGGAAGCTCCTCCACACAAAACCCAACCTTCCTCCACATTTTCGACCTTGGAGCCGAGATTGGTTTATATCAACAAGCGAGACACGTTCAGAATGAACCGTAGAGGCGCCGGCATATAGCCATCGTTCTGTCGACGTTGTACCGAGGACTGGTGACTAGTTTGCAATGGATCCCTGCCATGTGGTCTTGAGTTGGGTGACTTTTAGCCATCGAGCAAACATAGGCGGGCTCAAGGAGAAGATGCAACATAATCGACAGCAATGCATGACATGACAAGATTGAACAAGCTTTGCTTCTTACGATTGGACCCAAGACCAGTTGTCCATCTCCCAACGGTTGCTTCACATTGTTCCGGGGATCTGGTCAAAAAACCATTCGGGTAGTACACGTTTCAGATCTTGTCTAGCTTGGCCATGCTTCATTTCAACGTCTTCTCTTCATTTCGTTCACGTATCTTAACTTTTGGTCGAGTGGTACCTCTCCTGACCGTCATCACTGAGTGTACGACGGCTCAGGACTGCAGGGGCCTGGTGCCTTGACGCACTCTTGGCCCACGGCTCTCTTGAGTACCACATAGCTGGCGACTGACGACGAGGAGCGAGCTTACTCTTGCAGAATCATTGAAGAGCAAACATGGCTACGTAGCCGACTTTGACAGGTGATTGAGGAAACTCGCGAAATGGAATCAACAGGCCACCGCTACCGGCTTGAAAGGACCAGCTCAAGGGTTGCAAATCCGATCAAGGCAATGTTGTATTGCATGCGCCTACAGCACACGCATCTTTCCGACAGCCAGGCAGCAGGAAATCGACCCAAAGATGTGTCGTCTGCAGCATTCATGCCATGCTAAAAAGCTTGTGTGGTTAGCTGCTGGTGATATGCACCGCGAGCCGGGATCAACAATATACCATGCGGAAGGGTTCCTTGCTCTCATCATACTAAACGAAGCACGACACTGCCAGATCCTCCCATATCCGCATCATGCCGCGATATGCATGCTTCTTGGCCCGGAAAATGTTCGGTGTCCTGCCTTGGACAACCCCTCTCACGGCATCATCGGGATCGACGTCTTGCCCCGCCTTGAACCTTGACAAGCTCTCCGCTACCTTCCTGCCACCACTCGTCATTTCTCACCTTACCGCTATCTTAGGATTAAGAACGAGTAAGAAAGAGCTTGGCATAACCATGAAGGGAAGGTCACTTTATGTCGTCTGCATGCCTGATCTACGACGGACCAGAAAAAAGCACATTAGCCCTGCCACACACGTCAGACGAATTTGGGTTTGACAGGTCGAGGTAAATATACAAAAGAACAACCAGGCACGAGGTAGGTATCTCCAAGCAAGGTTCTCCCCTGTCAATCGCACTATGAAGACCTGTGTGAGCTGCGTTGCAGCTTTTGCTGCCGCCAGCCTGGTACAAGCATGTGAGCTCCAGCACAAGCATGAGTTCAACCCTCATCGAATGCTCGTAAAGCGGCAGCAAACTGTGTTTCCTCCTACTTTGACAGCCGAAGAGTCAATACTAATCAGCTCGATCGACAATGCCACAATTGACCAGTGGTAGGTGGCACACAACAAATGCAGAGACCAGCGGAGCTGATGGCACATCTTAGGTCCTACTACTACACCCATGGCAGGCATCTTGCTGGCGAGAACCGCACCATGGCACAGTGGACTGCTGATCGTTGGGCTGAAAATGGCTTCGATAGCAGACTCGTCGAATATTGTAGGCCTCAAAATGTTTGTTACAGGCTACCATTACTGACATGCTTCAGACACCTCCTTGAACTACCCAGTCGCTCAATCGCTTACGTGGAACTCGCCGAATGGATCCCGTGAGGTCAATCTCATTGAAGACGTCCTCGCCGAAGACGAGACTAGCTCATATCCTAACCGCCTACCTTCTTTTCACGGCTACAGCTTCACCGGTCAAGCTGAAGCCGAATATGTCTACGTCGGACGTGGTCAGCAAGTCGACTTTCAACGACTCGTCGAGCTCGGCGTCGAGCTGGAAGGCAAGATCGCCTTGGCGAGATACGGTGGACCCTTCCGTGGTCTCAAGGTCAAGAATGCTCAGGCATATGGCATGATCGGTGCGGTCATCTTTACCGACACTGGAGATGATGGTAATGTCACCGAAGCAAAAGGTGAGCTACCATACCCGTACGGAAAGGCCAGGAACCCCTCTACAGTACAGCGCGGATCCGTACAATTCCTTTCGACTTACCCCGGAGATCCTACCACCCCTGGCTATCCCTCCAAGCGCGACAGCCCCCGCGCAGACATCAGAAACGTCACTCCTGGCATCCCCTCACTTCCCGTTTCTTGGGGCCAGGCACAACCCCTCATCCAAGCCTTGAACGGCTATGGCGTAGCGGGCCGGGATGTCAACCGCACCAACTGGGTTGGAGCTTTCAATGCCACTTACTCGACTGGTCCCGCACCCGGTGTGACACTTAGCCTGTCAAACGAGATGCAGGAGAACACTACCACGATCTGGAACACCATTGGTATCATCAACGGCACTTCGCAGGATGAGGTTATTGTCATTGGTAACCACAGAGATGCTTGGATTGTTGGAGGTGCTGCCGACCCCAACTCTGGCTCTGCTATCATGGTCGAGCTATCCAAGGCCTTCGGTCGCCTCCTCGCAACAGGCTGGCGCCCCCGCCGCACCATTGTCCTTGCGTCATGGGATGCTGAGGAGTATGGCCTTCTCGGCTCTACCGAATTCGTTGAAGAGTACATTCCCTGGTTGACGGAGGCTGCTGTCTCTTACCTCAACATCGATGTTGGTGCCTCCGGTCCGAACCCTGACATCTCGGCTACCCCTGAATTGCACGAGATCGCCATCGCAACCATGAAGAAGGTCGTCTACGACAACTATCGCGGGTATAACAACCTCACCCTCTACGACGTCTGGCAAGGTCTTGGTGGTGAAGTAGGCGTGCTTGGTTCTGGCAGTGACTACACTGGTTTCGTCCACAACGGTATCTCGTCCATCGACATGGGTGCTGGACCTGGGCCTACAGATGCCGTCTACCCTTACCACTCTAACTACGACTCATACCACTGGATGTCTACTTTCGGAGACGTCGGCTTCAACACCCACAAAGTCATGTGCCGCTACCTCACACTGCTCGCATACGAGCTCTCTACCAGAGAAATCATCCCCTACAACGTCCAGAACTACGGTGTCGAAATGACAGCATACTACGAAGATCTCCAGACCACTCTCACCCGCGGCGGAAGCAACTACTCCTCCGTCGACCTCACCCCTCTCCGTGAAGCCATTCAAACTTTCAACGAGTCTGCGAACGCCATGACCGAGCTCATCGCCAGTGGTCCAGATGCCAGCCTCATCGACGTCATCAACGGCAAATTACGAGACTTCTCTCGCGGCTTTGTCAGCCAAGGCGGTCTACCCACCAGAGAGTACTACAAGCACCTCATCTTCGCTCCTGGTCTTGATACTGGATATGCACCTGTCACGTACGGTGGCATTACCGAGGCCGTCACTTTCTACAGAAACGCCACTATGGCGCAGGAGTGGGTTGGCAGAACTGCTAGAGGTATCCATGTCGCCGCTGGCATCCTGACTCCATAGACGGACTGGTAGCAATGGACACGACGGCGGGGACTCGTGTAGAAATGAACGACCAGGACGAAGAGAGATAGTATCACAGTAAAGTATAATGTATCAGTTCGCCACAAGATTCTGCAGTTCTCGCACGACGCTCCCATGGAACCCTTGTCCCAACCGGATACTATGCCCCTTCCTCTTGCCCCACTGAGTCCTGCTTGACCACACAAAATATTCAAATCTCAAGCTGCGCCAGCCAAGTCTGAAGGGTACCAAGCACTGTATGATCAGGCAGGGTCCGCTCCACGACCTCCTTCGCTATATCCAGATACCTCCTCGCTCTCTTCTTGAGGCTGCGTCGAAAACTATCCTCAAAGTCCGGCAGCCGGCTCTGTCGCAAATACGTCGTCCCGAGATGGAGCTGTGTCAAGGGTATCAGCGGATGTTGCCGTCCGATGTTGAAGGTGCCTGGCTCATTGAAGAAGCCGGACCTCGTGAAAGTGACGAGGGCTCGCTCGTACAGGTGCTCGGACGCGAGGAGGTCGTCGATGGTGTCGTCGGGGGAGTCCTCCGCGCCATCGAAGACGGTGTGGTTGGACAAAGCTTGGTCGGCGAGGTTTGGACCGAAGAATTTGATGGTGCGCTTGTACGTGTCGGCTGCTTCGGCGTATTGCTCGTCTGTGAGGTAGCTGAGGGCGAGGTCTGTTGCGACGCTGAGCTCGAGCAGTTTCCAGGCTCGAGACCGTTTGCGGTGCTCGGATGGTTTTCTCTGCTTTGGCCCTGTTGTGTAGGAGTATCTTGTTGTGGCTCTCGATTGATACATGATCTGCTTAGGTCGGTTTCCGCATTCTTCGAGGATCTTCTGCAGCTGGTTTCGAGCTGTATCAGTCGCCGGCTCGGGTTGATACATTTGCATCCTGCTCTGCCCGTGCAGGAACCTGAGCTTGAATATGTCCGTCGTCTCTGTGTCCGACCACAATGGAAGAATCTCCTCGTACAAGACTTCGGCCTGTGCAAAACTCTCGATCTCGACCAGAAGATCGCCCAGAACGAGGAGTCCTGGTAGTCTGCGTTCGCGCTCTGCTGTGTCGTCGCTCGAGAGCTTCGTGACCAGAGTTCGGACTTCGTCCACGGATAACGACGGATACTCACCTGTGATCATTACACGTAGAGCCAGTTCTCGATTCTCTATGATGGCTCTTTCGACGTGCTCCATGATGCTGTCGTCTTCCGTCAATTCATCTGGGAACGGCAAGCACTCCCACTCGGCGTCTTGGACGGTGTCAAATTCAGTCTCTTCTTCTCTGTCAACATCCCTAGATATCACGGTCCCTTCGATTTCGCTTATAGCTTCCGCTGCATTAATCGGGTCCGCCGCCTTTGTAGTCTCCGAACCCATCTCAATCATGACATGGCATTCCCAAGCAGGGTTCATGTCAAGCCCATTGTCTGAGAGAGCTTCAGATACGGTCCCGATATATCGACATGAGAGATGACGTTCTCCCACAAGTAGGGGCTGTACCAGGAGTGCTGGATCTTCATCAGCCATGTGCGGCGGTCGAAGAAGAAGACAAGATTCTGGCTTAGCAAGGGCGATTTTGACCTTGGTAATCGCTGCGATGTCTTCGCCCCTAGCTTGAAGGGTTGTATGCTCTTCAGGATCCAGTTCTCGACAACGCCATTCGCCTCGTAGTTCACCATTCTGGCCGATGTCGAGAAGACCGAAAAGATCTGCCGCTTCACGAGACTCTACATCGGCAGGACCGGTGCATGGCATATCCTGTAGTACAGCTGGGGCCCAGCTGAACGGACCATCGTCGCACATGGTCGATTTGTCGTGAAGTACGCTTGTGTAAGGTACTTTGCCGAGAAAGCGGAGCGTGTCTTTTGTGATGTCAATTTCCGAATTGGTGTTGGTCTTTGCACCCATGAGCTCACTCGCGATAAGCGACAGATCACGTGGGTAGGCAGTGACTCGACGGAGAAGAACGGAAAGAGCGTCGCCGACGTCGTTCACCGGATCTTTGAGTCGTTGCAGATTCATGACGGCTAGCCAATGAGACCGGGGTAGAAACTCCGGTTGAAGAGCCAAGATGCGATCGAGGTCCACCATCACATGTCCTCCGTCTCCAGAGCTAAAGAGAAAGTAGACCTTTCGGGAGAAAGCCAGCTCCAGCGCGGTCCAGCCTCGTGAAAACCATGAAGACAGAACAATGGCCAGAGCTGCTTTGCCGTAGCCCTCATCATCGTCTTGCTTGAATGTATGTTGCAATAAGTCCTCGTCATGAACCAAGGTGCACTTTGCATTGCGGTAGTTCTCATGCATCACCGACAATGCCTGTGCGCGAGCCGGTCCACTACCAGGAACAGAGAGGATATCCCACCACAAGCCCTGGCAGTCCAGCTGAGTAGCGAAGCCAGCAAAGAATTTGAACAAGCATTCATTGACTTTGAATTTTGCATGTAAGCCCTGACCTGTGCCGTCGGCCCAGACGTGCGAGAGTGCAAGGTATGGAGTGTCTTCTCCGATTATGCTCCCAGTAGGGAGTAGGCTGTCCTCATCGATCGCCCACGCAGTAGATTGAGCAGTCTTAATGGCAAGCTGAACGATATCATTGCCATCGTCACGCTCAGGAACACGACCGCAACGTTCGCCGCACACATGTTTTTGAGGCAAAGACGTCGTGTTGAGGAAGGCTTGTTGGCATCGGCTAGGTGTGCAGGTGGCGTGTTTCGTCTTGCTCTCTTCGTCTTGCGGGTAGTTCAATGCACTGATGCCTTCTGCGATTCCGGCCAGATCAGCTTGCTTGCGCTCACTGGTGCCGACCAGGGTCCATAAGTGAGTTCTGCAGATTCCCGACTCGTTGATGAGGTCCATACTTCGTTGAGTGGCCGCGACGGAATGGCGAGTGGGCAGAATCTCTGAGCCCCAGCGACCAAAGCGCTCGGGTCCTATGCCATTGTGATATTGCACGCTGGTCATCCAGTAGACGATGTCCACGATGCCTACAATATCCTGCGTCTCATCGAAGCGACAGCAGACTGAATACTTGGTCTGAGCTTCGTCGTCACCTTCGAGGGTCCTGAGACATTTGCGCGTGACGTTGCACAGGCCTGCGACAGCACGAGCGATGTGCGTTCGGCCACGCATACCATCTCCATGGTCCGAGTAGCCAAAGTTGTTCTGACAAGCCATCGAGATCACTGCCCACTCACGAAACGCTTCCCATACGCATGACGGAGCAGCGTTCCGGATACGCTCCGCATTTTCAATGCAGGCCGCATGCTCACACGAGAAGATCTCAGCCGAGATGCAGATTTGAGCCACGCATTTCTGGAATTCCACCGGCTCCTCTGACGTTACGTCGATTTGTGGGTCACTCGTCCACGCAAATCCGCGTGTGACGCCATTCCAGCAAATCGACTCGCCCTCCGCATCCGCTGGTGTCTCTTCCGGTGCAGAGCGGAGCAGCGGCCCTTCAAGGTCGACCTCCGGATCAGGTGCGATAATGGCTCTGTGTCCTCGCAGGCCGAGCCATTCGTGTAGGCCTCTAGCTTTGGCGACGTCTTCGGCTTTGGCGGTTCTTCCAGATATAGGTAACGACATGTTTGCTGTAGGGTGGTAGTGACTCACCAAGGTGTCGACTCTGAATACTTATACTACTTCGTGAGCGGGACACGGTTATGAAAGCTAAATTCGTCGTCCTCAAGACTGTGCCTCATCAAGTAGCATCCGAGACTGAGACGGCTAGACTGACTGATCTACAGCTCTGTTGACCGTAAATTGGTCAGAGGTGACATGCACTATTGCATGACCTTACGGCCGACAGTGCAGTAGTGAATGATCGAACGAAGACGGCGTAGCCACAAGGTCGCCCAGCGGCGGAAGCATGGACACCTCGGCGCCTGGCAGCTCCACAGGCATGACTCAGGCCACCTACAGAGGAGCAGCTACAGCGGCGATCGTGTTAGATACCTTCATATTTGGGAAGAACTTTGTAGACTGAGGCACGGCTTCAGCTGAAAATGCCTTGCAGTCTTCAGACCCACTGCGATCTCCACAACGATTGGTTGGCTCCCAAATGAGCAATGATCAGCTTCTCCCGCTTTGCCAGCACAGCATCCGGCCTACACTTTGCCTTTTTGGCCACACCAAGCACAGCCATGCCTCTCATGTCGTTGAGCAAGACCTCAGGCGCTGCCTGGCACTGCCTTCATAGAATGCGTATGATACCTCTGAATATCTGCTTGTCAAGTGTACGAGCACAATTCTGCAACTTCATGGTACAAGGCGGTCGGTCATTGGGACATGGCAATTTCCCTGGAAACAGTACGCCAGACCGCAACTTCAGCACTACACCAGTATCCATGGGTCCAAGAACTTGCGAGTCTGCTGCCGCTATCAGCTCTGATCGAGTTCCTCGACATACCTCGAGTGCTTCACAGCTACCAGCTCTCGGGACTGGTGCCATGGTGGTGTTGGCCGATAACGCCATCAGGCAGTCGTGTCATTCTCGCACAGTGTAATGTACAAGGACCGTGTTGCTTGGACGAACATGGCAGCAGTCCGAGCATGACCTGTCTGGACGGGCGATATGGCGACTCGTATGTCATGGCTAGCCCGGAAACTGTGAGGCTTTGTCTGCAAAGTGCGACGACAGTAGAAATCCCAAATAACCATCCAAACATGCAAGCGGCGCCACCTAGAGTACAGAAACTGGGAGTCATCAAGGTCACAAGGTCGACACATGAGAAGCATGGCTCGAATATCATGTACCGGGCGAGCTCAATATCGGGTTGGGTCCTGCTTGTGGCAGTACTCATTTTTGCATGCTTGATGCAATTCTGGTTGCTCGTTTCATTCCTGCTCGTGGTGTGCACGACTGGTTTCTTGATCAGCGTTACCTTCGGAAGTCGTCTACGACAGGTCAATGTACCATACAGCACGAATCAAAACCGCCTCGTAGTGGCAGCTCGTCACATGAATGAGACGGAATGGCAGGCATTCTATGGGGAGAGTAGAGTGGTCAACTCACTGCTCAATTGGCCACTGCTAGTTCAGGGACAGCCACGATCACAGCACATGAACGTCGTGCTATACTGGTGTCTTCGCATTCTGATCTTGTCGCAGTGGATGCTAGCGATCGGTGCCGCTGCGTCAAAAGGATGGGAGGCCTTCGGTATCATAGGATGGATCGTTCTGTGCCTGTTTTGCCACAATTTCATCTTCACCCCCTCTCGATGCGCCGGCTGGTGGCTCCGGCATACTTCTGGCGTGCAGGTGGAACGATACAACCTGTCATTGAGCTCTCGGAGAGCGCTACTGAATACTTTGATGGCGCTAAATCCAGACACTCTCTCGAAGTCGAGCATTTCTGTCACCGGTCTCGCAGAGCTGCATCATGAGGCTCTCCTCTGGATTGACCCTATATTGAAGAAATGCCAGTCGAGAACGGAATGGGAGGAAACTTCCAAGAAGGCTCTGTTCAGGACAGCGCATGAGGATGCACGCACACTGGCAGACCCAAGCAAGAATTCGACCGCAGAAGGTGAGAAGAAGGCTGATGAAATGGCATGGGAGCAGCGGCAACCGTGGTACCCCTTCATCGCAGAAGGAATCGAGATGGCTGCTAGGGTGAAGGTGCACGCTCGATTAGACCAGATTTTCGCGGAGGCTGCAAATGCAGGGTAGCGATCCGAGTTCTTCCCCGTAAATCGACACCTGTAAACCAAAGATCGAATTCGAAAGGTCGTGTTTGTGAGAATCCAGTCTTCACGCCTGGCATTGAGAAAACTCGCAGTAGATCTACGACTCCGGTATCTAACACATTGGACCATTCGTCGTATGACTCGTCAGCGGCCTGTGCCGTCCCGTCTCGGTTGTCTCCACCAATCATGCCTCTATACTTTCTCGCTGTCCACATCATACGCCGTCCAAGTCGTGCTGTTGTCAATGACAAGATGCATGCGTAAGCACTGAGGACCTTGAAGAGACCGCACCACTGCCTGCCTATGCCAGCCCGAAGTCATTGCAATGACTCTCAGGGTGCAACATTCTTGGCAAGCCGCATGACATATTCGGTGGACAAATCCGGAACGCGGTGGACGATCCAGCTCTCCATGATGGATTCAGTGTTCGGCTTTAGGGAATTTCGGTGCTATATTACCAACTCTTGAGCAATACTGCTATATGTTCGGCAGGACCTGCACAGTACCTCCATTATATCGACCATAGTCCTTGGGTGCTCGAGATTGGAACACTGATCGCCAGGCACTACTTGCACCTGCCTTACTATGGAAGAAATAGAATTGAGAAAGTCTCCTAGTATCTACCGGATCAAGGATTCGTCACGCGGGTTAAACGATGTCCTCGTTGGCGAGGATCCTGCTCGATCACTCATCGAAGTCAGCTCGTCTGGTAATGATGTTGCCTTACAGAGCCTTCTCGCGCAGCCACACTGGGCAAAACTCGTCCCAATGGAGACACACTGCATATACTACCAGAGCAGCCCAACTCCAGGACCAGATGGTTTGAAAGAGGTTTACGCCATGCCAATGCGACATCTCGATTGGGCTCTTTTCGCAGCGGCCACACAGGATCGCGCAGATGTGACCTCGACTTTACTCACGTTTGCAAAAGACCATGGAATCAAGAATTCCAACATCATCACAAGACCTCTTGTCACACAAGCATTGAAGCAGGATAGCGCCGACGTCTTCAAAGTCCTAGCGACAGTGGACCCCGAAGCTATCTACTGTAATATACACCACGGCTACATGCCGCTCTACGAGGCTGTGAGGTTGGGTCGAATCCGAGTAGTCTGCGTACTCCTTGAACTCGGTGCTGATCACAAACGTGTAAAATCGGACGGGAGTTATGCAGAATTTCAACACGGACTCTTGTCTCGCGCTGCCGTACGTAAGAACACTCTCATGACGCGAGTTCTACTCGACCACGGCGTGCCTACTGATGGCTCTGGTGCGCTGCACACCGCTGCTTCGTCCGGTCATGTTGATCAGCTGCGTCTGCTGCTGGATCGTGGGGCCAACATTGATGAAATCGAGCAAGATTGGACCGCCATGCATTATGCTGCAAAATGGGGCAAGATGGACGCTATGAAGTTTTTGGAGAGCCAAGGGGCCGAGATGGTCAAGGATGGAAAAGGGAAAACGCCTGCAGATCTGCTGGAGGAGTATCAGGCAAAGCGTACCTCGTAAATGTACAATTAGAGTCTTGGCCGATTCGAGCCCTTCTTAGACGACTAATTGGATACTTCCGTGTCTTCTCGGGAGTCAGACAACACGAAACCTAGGAATTTCATGTCAGAACACTGTCAGGCATACTGCTAGGCGACCGATACATCCTCTTTAAAGACTGTGACAGAAGACACTGCGGGGCAACACTTGTGACTTCGTCATGGAGGAGAATACGCAGAGACTGTATTGAGACTAAAGCCAAACTAAATAAGCAAATACCAAGCTGTTCACACTGGTACCACCGCATCCTACGCTACTTCACCAATCAGATTGCTTAAACATGGAAGTTGATGCCAGCATCTGCCTTCCTTCAAGTTGCTTGCAACTCCCATGATACTTACTTGCAGGTCAAGTCGCCAGTCCTCTGGTCAAAGCTACAGCGCTGAGGGTTGTACCGGTAAGACAGGTTGATGTAGCCGCCATCAGAGCGGGTCCAGAATGCATTTGGCCCCGCGATGTACATGCAGTCGTAGCTGGAATACAGCGTAAGCATCGAACATTCAGGGTGAAGTTGAAGCGAAGACTCACTCGATGTTCAACATGCCCAGGGACAGCTTCGCGCTGACCTTACCAGCGATCCCATTCCAGTCCCTCACAGTGAAGCCCTTGTTGTAACAAGCCACGGCGGGATACTTGCGATAGTCCGGGTTCTTGTTCCACATCTCCTGGGAGGTCTTCTGAGTGAACTCCTCGCGGACGCGCTTCCACTGACCGAGGTTCTTGATCGTATCGGCTCCGATTTCGATGGCGATCTTGGTGAGGATAGCGACGCCCTTGACGGCAGCAATTCCAACGACAACGACCACAACGGCGGCTCACTTCTCTACGTCGCGCTTGCCATTGCTCAGATCGAGCTTTTCACCCTCTGCTGGGGGTATGGGGACAAGAGCGGCTGCAGGCTGGGGAGTGCGTCAGTCATAGAGCGCTCGTGCTAGTCTGGGGAGATGTACCTTCTTGCCACTGAAGCTGACGACGACGGAGTTCTTGGGGTCGTTGGCATTGCCTTGAGGCGCGGCGAGAGCGCTGGCGGCGAAGAATGCCAAGAGGACGTCGTTGAACTGCATGTTGGTAGGCGTTGGGTGATGTTGATCGTTGCTTCGATGAGTAACGAGTTGGGCTTGAAGAGAAGAGTAATCGACTGTGGAGATCTGAGATGATAGGATGGAAGTTTGCTGATGTTAGCTGATGAGTTCTGTATCGAGGGCGACTGGTTTCCTCTTTTATAGACAACAGGCTCCGTGTATTTGGTCGTCTCATGGCCATAGGACTCCTCATGATGTCGTCGCCAATATCTGATGAGGAGATGAGGATGCACTTCCAAACCACGAATATCCAATCAGCTCGATGTATGTCGACATGATCTCCTGTATGAGATTGGCCTTGTAACACAATGCGAGAGGCGTCATACCTCTCACATCTCCTTTCGGTAGGCCATCCCTCGTACTACCAATGATATCGTGCTATTGCCTTGTCGTAAGCTCATGCTAGTAGTATACGAAGTTCTTGCTTTGTTGAGCCACCGCCGTATCCTGAGGCCGCTTCAGGTTGAGTCAACAGAATACTTGCATCGTGGTATAGATTGCTGGTAGGTTGTGCAGCAGGTCATGTCGATGGTACTTGTGGCGTAAGCACAGACCTGTCCATGGCAGATGCCCCTGCTTACAAGATCCGCCACAAGTCAGAGGTCGACGTATAATCTACAATCAACTTGGCTACTGCATTTCGTAAAGATGATCGAACATAGGGAAGGAAGCGATAATACAAGTAGTGAAGGTCTGACCTGTGTTCCCGCCTGCTTGCCATCTGCCGACGTCATGGGCCAGCTCACGCTGCGGTGTCGACTCTCAGAAAGGTACCGTGCTGGAGTCCATCTGTTGACGCTATTAACGTCACTCACAGTCAAGATATAGCTACCTATTTGGCCCTAATTTTGAACACTATAGCGTTTAAGCATCAAACACTACATGTCGGTGGAGGATGCTGAGCCTCGGACACGAGCTCGACGCCGCTCTATCGTGTTGTGCTGATACCTGGCTCGGTAAGATGCCGAAACTTCTTAAGGTTTCTGAGTGGCTGCATTCAGACCCGCTGACTGCCAAGTCTTCCGAAAAATCCGACATCGCAAGTCCTTGGCAGTCGGAGCGGGAGTGCATGGTCCACGCTTGCAATTTCTCCTCAGCCAATTCACAACTCTATCATGTAGGAAGGCAATTCCCGACCTGTTGAAACACTGTATCTCTATACGAGCAATACCGCTGTATACAAGCCTTGGCTTACTGCGATCCGGGCGAGCGATTCTGAAAGTCCTACAGTGCGTTCCCTGCAATCTTGCGGACGCACGAGTCGATGGTACTGTAACAGATATCAGGCTTAGCTTTGAGCAAGGACTACCGGAGAGTGAGCAAATGCCATCATCAAGAGGCTACGTCTGGAAACATTCAGATTGCCGGATTGCACAATGGCCTTGCTTGAAGAGCTGTGCCAAAAGCACGGAGAGACATCTGCAGATCTCTTCCAGGAGCACAAACTAGCTCGCAGACCGCAATTCTGCGTAAAGAGCCTTGACTGTGCGGAAAGGACTGGATACGAGCAAAAAGATACGACAGCCAGGATTCCACCACCGACGCCTACTAGAAGACCAAATTTGATGTTTGGAAATGTATGAAGAAGGTCTTCCGCAACCCAGGCAGCAGACGCTGTGCCAGTCTCCCCGCTCGGTAAAAATGCGATGACGACGTGGTGCTCCCCAATCTTCCCCACAGTGTATCTGTTGTGGTCTCTGATGTTTTGAAATTCAGCCAACTCGAACTCTTCGTCAAGCCATAGGCAGGCCGCTTCATATTTGACATAGATAGCCGAGATCCATCTGATCGTGAGGATTGACGCTTCCACAGGAGCGTGCGATCATATTGCGAGGCCAGTACGTTAGCTGCAAGCAGGGGATAATGATTAAGAAAGACGGGCAAGTGGAAGAGAGACTAAAGAAGACATTGTCGGTTCAGCTGCCGGATCAGGTGGCGGAGCTGAGAAATAGATGGAGGGGTGATTGACCAATCGTCAGTCGCAAAAGCAGGCGCTAAAATCGTGTCGAATGAAGCGTCTATCGAGTGCCCAGTCTCGTGCGCAACCTTTCATCATCATCATCAACAACAACAGCGGTTTGTGACACGAGACACACCATCAACAGTCGCTGGATTGCGGTGAGTGAACAAGCACTCGCTGAGGGTTGGACTGGCAAGATTCAATGCAGAAACTATCCACGGCTACTGGTGCCTAGGAACATATCGATGGAAAAGCAAAAAGAACTATTCATGGAACGATTCTGAGAAGCTTGCGCTGTTGCCAGCGTCTAGATTGGGAATAAATATGTGAAAGAATTTCTGATTTTCACCCCTTTATCCAGGGCACCAAGATTGCCATCGTCCTGACGAGCCAGCTTACTTGCTGTAACCGCTGTAACCCTTCTGCGAATCCCAGGTAAGAATGGTCTCACCTGCGCTTGGTGCAGCAGAGGCGGTGAACAACAGAGCAGCAAAGCCGTTCTGGCCCTTAGAGTCCTTGCCGAAACCGGAGTCAATGGTGTTAACCTTCGAGTTGAGGATGATATCGCGATGACCCCAGCAGCCAGACGTCTTACTCGCGGTGCAGTCGAGATTGTTGCCACCTGGACCATCGACGTACATCCACAGGTAAATGGCTTGCAGAGGGAACATGCTTCCGCCTCCTGCCCAGATGGATGACCAGCTGCGGAGGGTCTTTGGGGCGATAGGATCGGCACAGTCAGTGACGCCTGTCATGACCTCGGAGTTATAGGTGTTGACCATGGTGGTCAGTGGTCCGAGCTGGCGGGACTGGCGTTCGAGGTTGATGAAGGCGAAGACACGCTCCTCATACTTCAGGTCCCACCAATTTGAGGGAAGGGCGAGGGGAGTGAGACCCTCTTGAGAGCTACGAGCATTGTTGATGTCGTTGAGGCAGTCTTGCCATGTCCTGCAGTACTGAGGAGAGGCATTGGCCGATGGGTTGGCGGGTGGGAGCAAGGGACCGAGTGGTGCAGCAATGCAAGAGGTAGCGGCAGCGATGGTCGCAATGAGTGCTGATGAGAAGTGCATGGTTGCGGACGTCAAGTCTAGTCAGGAGGTCTTGGTAAACGTTGGCAGAGCCACAAGAAGTGAAGGGTTTGGTAAGGAACGTATGGTAAGGAACGTAAAGGCTTCACCAGGATGCCGGGAACGAGAGAACGACAGGAGGCAAGCTTCGACAAGCTTTCACCTGGTCTTGGAAGACTGCTTGGCCTTCATATACTCAGCAGCATGACTGTGCCGCCGAGAGAGCCAAACCACACAAGCTCTGTGAACCACTCATTGTGAAACGTAGAGATGGTATGAAGGGCCAAATGATTTCCATTGCAGCTGGTAACTTTTGCAAGGGCGTAAAGCCAACTTCTACAGGATCCGCCACCATAATGAATCGTGTGGTCGAGAGGCGTCTATTCTGAGAATAGGGCAGGTCGAGTTGCAGGGCAGGCCTAGTGAACTGGTCATAAGCAATATGATGTTTCAGGTTGACAGCGGCGAAATTCACAGGAGGATCGAATCCTTCAGTCTGATACCCCACATCAACAAGCGATCGACCGGAGAGCCGAGATGGGGCTAATTTCCAGTCCTGACAGGAAGAGATCCGAAACAGCTAGGATGTCGGGATATCGAGGGCATGTATGCTCAATTTATTATGCGCACTGAGAAATGAGCGTTGACGTGGACAAGCGACAACTTCAACCCGGCAGGTGAATTGTCGCATCCGTCTTTGCATGCAGATTTTTGTTTTTCCCTGTCGATAATCAGGCCATAAAGTCAGCTCTGGCAGTCACGTCACAATCTCAATACGTCATTACACTTTCCTGACAGACACAACGCTTTGGCTTGTGTCTGTCCAATAAGATTCACAAAGATTGGACTCATGCTCGTCGTCTCAACGGCTATGAGTGAGTGCGGCAATGACATTCAGTGTAGTAATCTTCAGGTAAGCCATGCGGAGAACGTTCTTGTAGAAGAAGCTTATATCCTTCGGTTATCATCACTGGGATCACTCTCGCCCGATACAAAACATGTTCCCGAAAGCAACAGGATGTTTCAGTCCTAACCTGGGAGCATTATGCTCCAGGGCAAGGGAGATGCCAACTTATTTCATCCAACAAAATCCACGAATGCTCAAACTTGCTGCCCCCTGGACGATAGCAGCTATGCTTCCCGATACAACCGGTGGTAAAAGGTCGACGTCTTTCGTGACAAATCTGGCTCGAAGATTATGTTGATTCAAGGTGATCATATGCAATAGTAGACGAGCCTACATGTCGAGATCTAGGCCATACGTACGCCCTAGAAGATCCATTAAGCAGCTGGCCGTGAGATATGCTTAGTGTCCCATATTGTGGCTTAGTCGGTCTCGCACGAACATGGTCACGACCGGATGCATTTTGATCATAGGCCGTGCGGAGCGAAGATCAGAGGCGGCAAGAAAGCGCCGCGATTTGTGACTCCCAAGGGCTCCATACCGGGCCTCTTTGCGGCAGTATTACGACGCAAAAAGACCAATTCACTACTACGGGGCGGCCGCGGTGCGTGCAAAAAAGATACAACAGCCAGGATTCTCATGTGGTCACCCACCATAATACTAACTGGCCGGTCAGTTGCTTAAGTACACTAGATCTGACGGGATAGTCTGTTTTCAACTGCCTATGGTCGTATCTGATAGGCGGCTAACTCGTAGAGTATATGTTTCCAGGTCTGTCCCGACTGCAAATATGCTGGAAGAGTTGCCCTTCGCATTCTGTAAGCTTGGGAAGTCGGCCGAGGAGATTGGGAAATCGCCCTTCGTACCTCTCAAGGTGATGGTTTTGTGATAGAGTGGTCGTCTATCTAGCCAGAGATGCAGTGTCCCCAATTGACCCGGCGAGTCAAGTGTCAAGCTAGAAACATCTCACTCAAGAGACTAAGGAGCCTCCTGGTGGATGATCTCCTTGTACGTTGCCTAATTGTGCAAGCTATGGCGAGGGTCAGAGTACATCGCTCAGATCGCAACAGGCGTCCGAACGACCAGCCCCGGGTCGATACTAGTGCTATATGGCTACTACGGCCAACGAGAATGGGTTGCACACATATGCATTCTTCTGTTCTGTATATGTGGTATAGTTCCGGCTGACGAACAGTGTATTATCCCAAGAGACTGTCCACGAGCGTTCCTTCTGGCAAAAGGTGGTCGCTGTGGATACGCTGCAATCGAGGTAACAACCAGAGACTTCACAGCTGAGGGGGATCTCGTCGGAGCTGTCGAAGCCATCGAAATTTAATGAGGTGCTACCATACGAGTTGAGGTAACCAGCGTCACTATCCCGTGTCGTTAGGGCAGTCACGTTCCCATCGACGTAGAGCTGGTTACTGGTACTGTTCAAGGTGAAATTGGCGCATCCTTGAGAGGGTGGGTTGAGCACTAGAAATAGACTTGGTAGTTTCGGGTTGCTCTGGAATGTATTCATGCACGACCCGTTTTCTGTAGTGTTGCGTGATCCCCTCGATTCCAATCTGAAGCTCGAGGGTACGGTCTGAGAGATTGGTTGACACGTTGGTGGTTGGTACGTGGAAACATCGGCCAGGGGTAGGGCATCCGGTCTCTTCGCAAAGAAAGCTTCATTGGACGTGCTGTTCGTCTTTACTAACCACTGGAAAAGAGTACATCGCCTGTAGGGCGTAGAGGTCCATGATAGTGCTTGACATCGGCGAGATTCCTGCTTACACTCTTCAAAGCAATCGTTCAGGGTCAACGGTCCACTTAAGATCTGACCAGGGGCTTCCGTATCCACTGTAGTGCCGCACTGTACGATGTAATCTCGGCCGCTATATGAATAGTTGCCGTTCTTGATTCCGGACGGACAACCCGCATCCCTTGCGGGAGATGCAGACGGCGAGATGCTAAACCCGGAAGAACGTGTGGTCAAGGACGATGAAGAAGTCGGCAGTGTCGGTGCAGTAGTAACAAGTGATGACTGCGATGCGAGTGTGCTTGTCGTATTGCAGAAAGCTGGCTGAGTGACAGTGACCGGAAAGTTCTGAAGACCTCCTGATGCCATCACTGTCGCCGTGGATGCCAACCCCCCTTGCGTCACGGTCACGGTCGAGACATCCTTGACTGTCCTTGGGAGCCTGACGGTAGTGGTCGTCGTTGAGGTCTCCGTGATTGTTCTGCGAGCAACAGTTCTGGTAATGGTGGTCTTGGCAATAGTCCTCCTTGCGACAGTCACTGTGCGATTTTTGGTCACAGTGCGGACTCCTTGAGCGTGTGCAAGAAGCATGTTGAGGACGACAAATAGCCAAAATCTCGTAGCCATGATGGTCAGGTAGAGGTTCACCTTGTGCAATGTCGTGATATAGAGTGGGCTGCAAGCGGCACCGAGTATACTTATGTCTGAATAGTCCAACGAGCAATCTCCGACCAGTGAATTCGTTTGCTCCATCGCAGCTGAATTAATATTGGGGCACGCGCGATCTTGCTTTGATCCTTGATTTCCACTGCAGGCCAGTTCCTCAAAGCCGTGCCATAGGCAAAGACAGTCCGGCATGACCGAAAACGATCTCTCGATCTGCAAGAACTTGCTCAGCCCAGCCTGTTGGGTGAAGAATGGTGTCAGGCTTCTTCGCAGCAAACCATGCCACCGCGACCTGCAAAGCGATCGAGTCGCCATCGCGAGCGGCATCGATAAGAAGCAGTAATCCCTGTACAATGTCGACCAGCAGATTCATAATGGTGCGAGACTTGAATTCCGCTTCCTCTCTTGAGGCTGTCGTGACCAGAGACTTGAGGTCAGTCCACCAGCTTTGAATAGTTGACAAGGGGCCTGTGGTGGCAGTAGAGGACTGACTGATCATCTCTATTGTGGAGGCCAGCCATCCCTCGAGCGAAGCCATGACTTCCTGTCTCGATTTTCCCCACAGGACTCTAAGAACCAAGTCATCGGCCATCATGTCGGTCGTACCCTCCCAGATGGGCATGACATTGGCGTCTCGGTATAGTCGGGCAATGTTGAACTGCATGTCCTCATTCTCTAGATATCCGACGCCGCCCATACATTCCATACACTCTTGCAGTCCGGAGATGGCGGTCTTCGAGCAATGCCCTTTCAGAGCGGGCGTGAGTAGTCGGAGGAGGTGCGTGGCCACTGCGGGATCCTGTAATCCTGGGACTTGGCCAAGATGGCCTTTGGGTGCTTCCGTACGATTGGATGTAGCGATCTGAGCCTGCTCCTCTACTCCAAGTAAAGCTGCCACAAACAGGTTGAAAAGCACATTGGCTTTGTATTCCACGTGCATGCGCGCCAGAGTCCGCATGTAAGCAGATCGCTCCCACAAAGGTCTTCGGCCAACGATTCTGACTCTGGTGAAAGCCCGGACAATGGCGAGACCTCTTCCCCAGAGTCCAGCTGCTGTGGCTCCATTATGAATGCGTGCGATGTTCAGGACAGTCGCAATCTCTTTCGTGCCCCGTCCTTCCTCGCCTACCAGCCAGGCCCGCACACCTCGCAGCTCTAGCTCAGCAGTGGGGAGAGCCTTGGTCCCAAGCTTGTTCTTCAGTCTCTGGATGTGGATACCATTCAGTTCGGTGTCGTTACCGAGGATATCCCTCTGCTCCAGAGTACGTCTCATGGGCGCGAAGAAGGTGCTGATACCCTTCGGCGTCCTAGCCAGCATGACTACCATGTTCGCATCTGTGGCACTGCTGAACCACTTGAAACCATCAATCAGATACGGTCCAAGCTCGTTGCCATCTGTCGCTTTGACGCGTAGAGTCGGGTCTGGTGAGTGCCGAGCAAGCGTTTCGGTCATGCTGACATCGCTTCCACCTTGCCGCTCTGTCATCCACTGACCAGTCGTCCATGCTGTTTGTGGGTCTCGACTCGTCAGTCTCTCATAGGCACTCCTCAGTACCTTCCGCTGATCTGCTGGCAAGGATGCACTGCTGAGGTGCTTCCTGAACAGTGCAGCAACTCCGTCCACCATCAGGCTTGGACAATTTACCCATGCCGCGCTGCCGCACCATATGATATACTTTGCGAAATGATGTACACGAGAGTACTCTGCGTTCCTGTTCTCATAAGGAATAGCGACCATGCCTTCAGCGATACCTAAGGCTTGGAGATTTTGCCATCCTTGAGATGTTATGAGCTCGTCCCGTCGCCGACCCCAAGTATCAAAGTGCTTCACATATGGGAGATTCCGTTCAGCATCTAGCACCCAGCTCAGAACTTGTGGCGAGAGGACTCTGTCGCCGAAGGTTTGCAGTTCTAGGTGAATCTGTTGCCGGACCTGTGTTGGAAGGAAGAGATCGAGGGCGCGGCGGAGAGCGATATCTTCGGTGTATTGATTCTGGACATGAGGTGGCGTTTGGAAGAAGCCAGATGAAGAGCTTGATGGTACTGGTGCTGATGGCAAAGGTACAGGTGAGGTGGTAGCCGGCTTCAAGCGTAGGGAAGGACTTGATCTGACAGTAGACGGATCATGCGTAGGCGTCGCCATTTCGAGCGTCTAGGAATGATTATTCTCTGCCTTTGATCCTGCTCACAACAGTGCGACAGGATTGTAGGTCGGTCAAAGTAGTTACCCCACAGTAACGAGTATGTGACCCCAGGGATCGTCCCTGCGGGGTTGGGAGCACCCACCTCGGCTATTTACTAGCACGAGCCTCGATACGGGTCTGGGGAGCAGTATCAGTGTGTGATACAGGCAGGATGTGCCTCAAAGTAGGCAATGTTCGAAACAGAATGACTATAGAAGACTGAAGCTGTGCGACCCCTATCCAGAGGCAAGTGATACTCTCATCTTGCTCTCCCCCATCTTCAGACCCCAGGCTCCTGCCCAATCATCCCTGCTCTTTACCCTGACGCCAACATCTTTCAGAGGATTATGTAACGTTATCAGATCCGACTTGTTCACAGCAGGCGCCTTTTCCCATACACCACTTGCAGGTGTGATATCTACTCGAATCACAAGGAGTGCAATCACAATCATGACTTCTGTCGTAGCGAATTGTCTGGCGGGGCAGAGATGTGGTGGCGCACCCCACGCTACGAAGCTGCTGGGTGGTACTGGTTTCTTGTCGTCGGAAGGCACGAAGCGATACGGGTCGAAGACGTCAGCCGAGTCGCCCCAGACGCTCTTCTCACGATGTACTGGCTGCCCTGGCATTTGCAGAAAGTTACCCTTCTTTAGCAAGTACTTGCCATCAAGCAGAGTATCTTCGCTGACCTTGCGGATGTTGGCATGAACGTGGCGTGTCCGCTGTGTCTCTTGCAGGACCGACAGAGTCAAGGGACATTTCGTCTTGACGGCGGAGACATCAAGAGCAAAGCCTTTCTCTTTTGATCCTGACACTGAGGTCGAAAGGATCTCTTGGCGCACTGCAGCCACCAGATCGGGTCGGGAATACAGCTCGTGGATGGTCCAGTACAGCGTTGGCACAGTGTTAGCGTAAGCTGCGGTCCCGAACGTGCCTTGCTGTTTTGCGACCTCTAGTTCGGAGAAGCCCGCTTCCCGTAGAATCCGAGAGCGTTCAGTGATGACAGGCGCAGCATCAGACGGAGTGCTCTTGCAATACTTGATAAAGGCATTGACAACAACTTCTCTGGCGGCATAGCCTCTGCCGGTGACGTCTAGACCTGCCATGTGTTGTAGCAAATATGTTTGCCAGAGCCTGGTTTTCGTCAGCATTTTCATCCGTCGTGATCGTGTAAGACTGTGGTAGTTACCAGAAAGCATCCTCTACCTTTTGATCGAGGAAAGGATGCTGCACACCAAGGATACCACAGCTGCTAGCTTGGACAACAGCATGTTTCACCCACTCATGCAGCATGATCTCACTGTTAGTACCGTCTTCTATCAATGCGTCGATATCAACCAGCACTCGATTGCCCATGCGGAGATTCTGAGCATCCAGATCTGCTCCCGGTGCCAACGTTGATTTCATGACATGGCTGAAGTCGTCGATGACAGGATCGGTGAGCTTGTCGACCGTAGCTTGACTTGCGCCTCCCATTCTTCGCGCAGCTGTCCTGATGAAAGGCTTGAAAGAAAGAGTCTTTGAACTCTTCTGAATCGCAGACATGAGTCTATGTGTCTTCGAAATGTAGAACTTGGTGCCGATGACGTCCAAGGTGAAGATATCTGCCTCCGTCTGTTGACTGGCAGTTGCCGTCAGCGCTTTCCACTACAGTGTTATGGCAGGTCATCCTACCTCGCCAGAGTGTAGTAGTCAACACCCCGCTGAATCATGCCCGCAAGATGTCCAAAGAGCGGTATTTTTGGGTGTACCCGCGGTGGCTCTCTCGAGTCATCGAAGCTGCTCTTGAGCCATTGTAACCCATATGCGAAGGCCACTAGGCCAGCAAATGCGAAGAATATCTCAGAAATCATGTTGAACGCCTCACTTTGTCGATGGTCTTTGTGCAGAGTGCCCTGTGGTCTCAGAAAGGATGTGAAAGGACTTGAAGAGGGTAGGGGGTATCATATGTAGGTGCTGACATGCTGACAGAGCACCACAGTTGGTCTTGATAACAGGTTAAGTTTGGTCGATCTGTGCTTACTGTGTCGAAATTGCTTCTTAGGGACCAACCGTAAGGGAGGCCTTGCGGCTCAACCAAAAGATGGGAAGAGTGTCTAGTGAGCTGCTGCTGCGACACGGTATTCCCGAGAACAGGATAGTCACTATTCGACGACCACTATTCGATCCTTGGAGTACGTATGGATGTATGGTGAAGATACTGAGCTCATGGGATGAGGCAGACATGTTTGCCAGCAGCTCAAATTTAGAAGGAAATCAAATTGGCTCTCCGCCAACGACCAATTGGGCATGTGGGTCCACTTTTCTTTCTTAGGCAAGATCACCGACTAAAGCAGCCGGATAATCACTTTTGTCCACGGCCCTGAAAATAGAACTACCAGCAATTTGGTTCACTTTCATCGCATCTGAGGGCTTCGTCGTGGACATGTTATCATTTAGAGATAGACACGGTTCAAGTACTGTGTCAAGGATCGCTTTGCAGCATATTTACAGCTTTGCTTTCCTTCCCGCATCATCCCTAACTACCAGACCCTTCCTCCCTTTGCCCCTCTCCTTATCCCTCAACACCCTCCTCAATATCTTTCCACTCGCACTCTTCGGTATCTCGTCCGTGAACTCGACTTCCTTGACCCATTTATGCCTCACCTTCTTCTCCCTGACAAACTTCAACAGCTCCTTCCCAATGCCCACCAGATCCTTCTCCGTCTGACCCTGCTCCACACCAGCCTTGAGCACCACATACGCCTTCGGCACCTCCCCCTCGTAATCGTCCTTGATCCCCAACACCGCCACATCCTCCACCCTCTCCTCACCCAGTAACAGATCCTCCAACTCCGCAGGCGCCACCCCGATCCCCTTGACCTTGATCATCTCCTTGATCCGATCCGTAATAGTGATCAATCCTTGCTCATCAATCATGCCCTGATCACCAGTATGCAAGAACCCATCCTGATCAAACGTCTCCTTCGTCGCTTTCTCATTATTCAGATACCCCATCACGATCTGTGGTCCTTTTGCACAGATCTCCCCTGGTTCATTGAGACCACACTCCGTCCCGTCCTCGCGCAAGATCTTCACTACAGTTGAGGCGACGATGGTCCCGACCCGGTGCGCATACTGGTAATCATAGTACTCGGGTGGGTGCGCAGTGATGCACGAGCACGACTCCGTCATGCCGTAACCCTGCTTGAAGCCGGTGTTTGGAAACTTGCGCTGGAGTTCGTGGATGACTTCCTCGCTGAGCGGCGCTGCACCAGAGGAGAATCGGGTCAGGAAGGAGAGGTCGTAGTCGTTGACGATGGGGTCGCGGATCATGCGAATCAGGATGGGCGGCACGAGGAGGAGTTCGCTGATGTGGTACTCTACGATGGTGGAGAGCATCGAGGGCATGGTGAATGAGGGGAGCATGATGACTTCGGCGTTGAGGAGGAGGGGGAGGTGCAGGGCGTGCACGAGACCGGTGATGTGGAAGAGGGGGAGCACGGCGAGGACTTTCTTGTGCGTGGACGGCGTGATTTGCTGGATTTGGAGGCATTGGGCGATGGCATTTTGGTGGGCGATCATGACCTGGTAGATGTCAGATGGGGAGACTTTACGTCGGGACTTGTACGTACTGCTTTGGGTAGGCCTGTAGTGCCTGAGCTGAAGCTTAGGAAGCCACAGATGTCGAAGTTTGTTTTGCCGCTGGGAATCTTGAAGGTCGCTGCTTGGTTGCCATCGCCATAGCTTTTCCCCATCTCGATCAGCTCTCTGATAGTGGTGTAGCCCTGTAATTCACCTTCAAGGAGGAATAGGTTCTGCTTCGGGATGCCGGCGTTCGCAGCAGCTTCTGTTGCCACCTTCATCGAATTGGGATGCGTCATGAGGAATTTGGCATCAGCTGTCTTTAGAGCATATGTCATCTCCTCGACGTTGTAGGCTGGAGATGCCCCAGAGACTACGCCCCCTACCCGCAAGGTGCCAAACATAGCAACAGGGTACCAGATACTGTTCTGGCTGAACAGAGCCACTGTCTGATTCTGCTTGAGACCATACTTCTTGACCAGAGCAGTGGATAAGTAGGTGGCGGCCTCCTTGACTTGTCGCCAATTCAGCCTCTCCTTTGTGATGGCATTGGTGAAGCCTGCGAGATCCTTGTCGGCATTCCTGTGCAGTGGCGAGTGCTTGAGTGACTCAAATAACCAGTCCCAGACAGTGATGTCGCGTGGTACTATCCCAGGTCAGAATGCGGCCCAAGGAGGAGGATACGGCATGAAAATACAATCAATATCAGGCTGCTTCGATTCGAATAACATGACCTCGGTAGACCCCTATAATACTGAAATCCAAGATAGAGATATACTACTCTGCAATGTATTCAGCAGAGTCATCAATGGAGGCACTCTCGAACTTCCACTTGCCTATCCTCGGTGTAGTGACGATCCATGGTGCGGGGTTGTGGAGGTTGTGTGGGGAAGCGCGGCAAACGCGGGATGGTGGCACAGGGGAATCACATTCTGCATTCACCGATTCTCGTGGTCAGTTTCTTCATTCATGACTATGTACAACGTTCGCTTGAACGCGAGATGGGTATTTATAAGATGTATTTCAATGTCCACCATAAGAGGACAACTTAGTTGCCGATTCTGGAGATCAAGAAGTTGAAGCCATCGTCAAAGAATGGCTCGTACTGGGAGTGTGCAGCTGTAACGATGAGAGCATCACCACAAACGCCGTCAGCCTCGAGGCAGAAGATCTTGACCTTTGACGCAGGGAAGGGGGGAATCTTTCCATTGTCCTCGCCGTTTCTGGTGTCACCAAAGGTGACAAGGCCAGCGACCTTGTTCTGGACAGTGGTGCTGAGCTTCTTGGCGAGACCGTGGATGACAGCTGCACCTTGAGAGTATCCGCCACCAACAATAATAGTGTTTGGGCACTTGGTGTTGGCGAGGTTGAAGAGACGGAGGCCCTCGTTGATCGCACCGGAAGAAGTACCAGCCGGGAGCAGGTTCTCAAGGAGACCTGCGGTGTACGCGCCGCCTACACCCTGGCAAGCAACGTTGGCAGCACCGTATCGTGCCTTGAGACCATCGCAGACCTGAGGTCCGCCGGAGTCGCCCTTGAACACGTCAGTATAGGCTCGACAGAGCGGTCATATAGGAAAACTGACAAGGTTGCCAGGCTCGGTTGAGCCACGGGCGTAGATGAAGGTGATGCGCCTGCAAGCGCCATTCTCAAGCTCAGTTGCGGTCGTGCCAGTCTGACGGCGGTAGAGGAGAGAGCTGGCAATCTCGGAGAGACCAGCCTTAAGGGCAGTAGGAGCGGCGACACTGGTGCCGGCCAACGCGGCAATGGTAGCGAGGGTGAACTTCATAGTGAAGATGCGAAGGCTGGCAGCCAGGTGCTGGTGTGAAGAGGCAATGAGTGATGGGCCCGGTGTGACCTACTTCATGGTATGGAGTGGAGGGAGTGCTCAGCTATATGTGTCTGTTCGTGGGTGAAGATCGACAGATGATCTGTAGTTTCATTATGGTTGTGCTCGCTTACAGACGAGGTTGAATAGTCTATAAACCTTGCCGGATTGCACAGTCCATGAAGCTCTCACCTGACCGTACCTGACCAAGGTTGGTTGCAGACACATCTTGGCACGCGGGGAGAAACTTGCAGGATCGGCCGCTAGAGTAATCTTAAAGCGCCCATGATGTGAACTGGGACGCCTTGATTGGACGTCGGCGAGGACCCCCAGACCTCAAGAATAACAAGCTGAGACATTCTGGACAGAATTCGACATGACCGACAAGATCACCTTCCAGAAGTGTCCGGCTAGGGATGCGCCGGTCCTTCGTCGAAGAGATGTGATGGGTCGATAGAATGGTTCATCTTATGATCATTGAGCGCTTCTAGGGTGTTCATGCACCAAGATCCTATCGTCATTGGTCATTTGATTCATAGAACAGAATGGTGATTGGTGGTGAGCAAAATGAAGGAGTCGACTTTGCATGCCAACAAATGAATGATGGTGACGAGTTGACAAGGTGCGCGGCCAGGAGTGCCGCGCATCGGACAATTTGGACTATGCACGACACTCGGCGACTCATGGCATTCGGCTACTCCAGGTCCAAGCAGGTTAGCAGGACCAATCGGCGGTCATGGGATACCCAGATATCATAGGCAGATTGCCATAACATGCCGGGCCGACGGATGGCCATCTGCGGTCGCATCCGAGACTAGCCATGTAACGCGAATACGACGTCGGCACGCAGAGGACGCGTCCTGAAGAATTTGACGACGATCAGCGCTGCTGGGAGGGTAGCCCAACAAAGCTGTGGTTGCGGTGGATCTTGAGCGACAGAGCTGTGCAAAGCTGACTCGGGGGACCACAAGTTCGAATGGCACGAGCTTCTGGCTTGATGCTGTCAAAGAGTCGGTGGAACAAGCTTTCATGCAGCGCAATTTATCGAGCTGTCAGGTCGTCATGCACGTGTAGAGGCGTCGTCTGGCCAGAGGGGAAGTCCACTTTGGCTTGAAAGTGAAAATTGGGCTTGAATTGGTCTTTGGGGATTCTTCTCCGCCATTTCAAGCTCCGATCTGCGGATGTCCCATCTAGGGCTAGCGTGAGGAATAACCCCATCAAACGACTCGCATCAACCACGACAGAGACCTTGGAGGCAATGAGGGCTGCAGGTCGATCAATAATCAGAATAGTGCTCGGCATCATCAAGGAAACGAGTATCGTGTGTGCGTGAAGGGTCACTGAGAGCCACACGCCACCATGCCGCCCACCATCGCCCCGATGCCACCAGCCGCTTATTCAGCTGAGCTTGGCGCCAATACTTCCTCCACTCTCCCGCCAGCGACCTTTGCATGTCAAACTTGCACTAAGCGCAAAGTGAAATGCGACAAAGTCAAGCCGATTTGCTCGACATGTCGCAAAAGCAAATTGTCGTGCATCTATCAGGCTCCACTGCCTCGACAACGGAAGCGAAGACTAAGCAACAATCCCGATGAGAAACTTGCTCGATACGAAAGCATCCTCAATCAACATGGCCTTCTCCCTCAGGAGGACGAGCATGCCCCTGCTGAGGCCATCGATGGCTTGTCGCTAGAATCTGCTGCCGTATCATACCATCTCGGAGCTAAGAAGAAAGGTAAATTACTCAGTGGTCCTGGTAAGACCAGGTACATTGATAGCAATCTTTGGCGAAACCTGGGCGAGGATGATTTTGAACGAATCTCGGACGATGACGATGAGCTTGATATCGATAATGACCTAAGTATCGTGGATGACCCGCTATCTGGAGCACTGTTGGGCATACGCCATGATCTACTGCACATGCATCCACCTCATGAAGAAGCAATCCAATTGTGGGACATATATTGTGAGAATGTCGAGCCGCTCGTCAAGTTAGTACACGTCCCCTCTACTGCTATCAAGCTCGATACGATATCACAATATCCTGGCACCGCAACAAGAGCCGACGAGTGCTTGCTCTTCGCCATCTACTACTTTGCCTTTTTCTCAATGACTGAAGCCGAGTGCGAGAAGCGAGGGTGGTCGAAAGCGGACAAGCTCAGAACCTATCATTTCGCCACCAGGCAAGCGCTCATCAACGCCAACTTCCTCAAGACTACCGAGTTGACCGTCGAGCAAGCCTTGATCATGTTCCTCATGCCGTGTCGATTCCACTACGACTCCCACACTTACTGGATCCTGACAGGTGTCGCCGTTCGTATCGGTCAACGCTTGGGTCTGCACCGAGATGGGAAATCCATGGATCTGCCGCCTTTCGACGTCCAGATGCGACGTCGCCTGTTCTACCGACTTGTGCCTTTGGATGGAGTGGCCAGTCAAATGGCAGGTACCGGCATTGGCTTCATACCAGAAAGCTGGGACACAATGAGTCCATTCAATATCAATGACGACCAGATGTGGCCAGGCATGACAGAACCTCCGATCGAGCAGAAGGGTGCGACAGACATGATCTTCTGCCTCGCAAGGGCATGTGCTGGCTCCGTTTTCGCAAAAGCTGGTAGGTCCTTGTTGATACCGGGAGCTCCCCATGACAAGTCGCCGGCGGAGATGGAAGCCATAATCACCAGCGCTGAGACAGAAGTGGAGGAGAAATATATCCGCTACTGTGATGTGGTCAACCCACTTCACTTCCTCACTATCGCCATATCAAGATCCGCAATCTCGGCGATGAGGATCAAAGTTCGATTCGGGAGACTGCGCAACTCGGTGTCTACCGAGAGTGACCGAAGAGAGCTCTACCAGCTCGCTCTTAAGACACTGGACACGGACGCCGCAGCACATGCAAATGCAGGAGTGAAGAAGTTCCTGTGGCACACTAGGACCTTCTTCGCTTGGGGCTCGTGGGACTCTATCATCTTCATTCTTACCAGTCTACAATCTCCTGAATCGGTCCCGCTCACACAGAAGCAGATCGATGTAGCATGGGACAAGGTCGAACAAGTCTATTCCGATCATAGCGAGTTTCTTGAACTCAGGCAGGCACTATATCTGGCCATTGGACGCCTGGCTGTGAAAGCCTGGGATACACATCCTCGTAGCTCGGATGTCATGGATCCACTCTTCATAACCACGCTTCGCAACTTCAGACGGTCCGCTCGTGCTAATACAAGTAATACGCCCGATACCAAAGTGGATACTGTGCTTGCCGATCAGATCTCTCCCGATAAGACCTTCTCCACTGATGCAGTGCCGTCGGGTGTGTCGGATTTTAAGCTAGATGACAATGATTTCGATTTGGACAATGTTGATTGGAGTTTCTGGGATGAACTGGTTCAGGGTCATCAAAGCTAGCGCTGGACAGCCGGAACGGGATGACTTACTGACAAGGCCCTTGTGTATTGGTACTCGCTTGCGTTCGAAAGATTGCGCCATCCTCAATCTGAAGACTTTTCGTTCCCGGAATATCGAATGTCCCGGTCTCACCTGAAGACCAAGTCACATGGTCAAGGAGCCTCGCATTGAGTCTACCGGGACCACCGGCTGTTCAGGAGACAGCTTTGGGCCCATGGAAATCTACAGAAATCTCTAGTGATGTTATGCTCGGGGACAAGATGTCAT
Source organism: Elsinoe fawcettii (assembly GCA_007556565.1). NCBI lineage: Eukaryota > Fungi > Ascomycota > Dothideomycetes > Myriangiales > Elsinoaceae > Elsinoe > Elsinoe fawcettii. The sequence continues at coordinate 983,408 of SWCR01000005.1, read as the reverse complement.
CTTCTCACTATTCTCGTAGCCAGGCAACAATTCGTTCGAGATTGTAAAGGCCCTTGAGCACTGCATCCGCATGTTCAAATCTGAGCAGGACGCTGACCCGGAGCAATGTCGTCAGAAGATACATCCGCTCGTAGAGGCGCTTTGGCGCTTCCATAGCTGTCGGACAATGGAGCATATCTTCTCGCAATGCGCTATCATGCACAAGTACATTGTCCCTAAGGCTATGGTCTCTGGTCATTCCTCTCTTACTCGTTTGGGTTGGGAGAATTCTGCTGCTGGCTTCTTTCAAGTCATTTGCGCTCCAACAACTATGATTTGAAGACGAGAAAGTCGCAAGGAGTGCAAATGGTTCCACTGCTGCTTGAATTGATCTTTGAGCGCGAATATCCGGGTATCCCTGTGTCGTCATGTTCGATAGATCAAATATAGCCTGGTTCTGCTGTTCAAGCGTCGGGAGCTCTTCTTGGACAAGATGTTTATCTGTAACGAGTGAGCTATCAACGCCACAACTTGCTGCTATTGATCTTGTCGCATCACTGATGTGATTGATGCACGTCGTACTTTCTTCGATATGCTCATACCCTTCAACCAGTCCCTTTTCGGAAGCCCGAGATTCGTGAGCGTAATGATTTGGAATATCATCACAAGTTCGGGACTCTTGTCCTAACGCGGCTGCGCATACCAGTAATGTCCAGTACAATGCACCCGCCAGATCATGCCAGACTGAATGGATAGGAGAATCCCTGATGACCTCGAATACCATGTGTGAGCTGATATGGCCGCAGCGCGATCCATCCGCAAGCTCCATTTCACATGAGACTTTTTTATGGAGTGGCCGACGATGCTGGACAGCATGAGCGAATAATATGGAGGCTCGCCGAATGGATTCAAAGATGCGGCTTTCTGACGTTGAGTGAGTCTGGAGACATCGTGGCGCGAATCCATGAATCAGATTGACCGCTTCCCGAAGCTCAAGAGATGCTGCTGCTACATCTCGCGTCTCATCTGTCTTTCTAGCTTCATTCTCGACCATGTTCGCAGCATCTGTCAGACGATGCACTGCCTGTAAGAGCGCGACAATTTCGTGGCTGCGATCCTTGATTCCGTATTCATTCTTGTTATCGAGGCCGATGCGTAAGAGTGGATTGCCTTTTGTATTGCAAGCCTTCGGCAGGATGTTTCTGAGGTATGATCTCATCCATGCAGCATATACTGGTTTGACGAGCTCGTTGCGAACGACGCTTATTTCGTAATCGACCATCACTGCCATTCTAGCAATAGTACCGTCTCCACCCAGGCAGCTGAGGCCTCCGCGGAGCCGAATGAGATTTCCGAGTGCGTCCTGGTGGGCTTGGATTGTGTCTCCAAATGGGGCAGCCATCTGGCTGTTCAAGAGTTGCATGACGGCAAGGATCGTTTGATCGTCGCCGAGGTGCTCTGGTTTGTTTAAGCGATCTTTGATCATTCTCGAGACTACACTTGTGATAGCCAGCGTCTGCTTGAATTGTGATAGCGTTATCCGATCTGCGTCCTTCCCGGCCATGAACACATCCGCATATGGCGCAACGATGCAAAGACAGCTAAGATACGCCTCAGGAGTCTGCAACACCAAAGGAATCCACTGCTGATTGCATGCTCTAGATGCAAAATACGCACCAGCTAAGCATAGGTCAGTACCTTCCTCGATAGTCAGGACTGATCGTATGGAGCCCAAGCTGACAATATGGATTCCGAAGGATTGCAAGAGCACTCACATATGATTTTCAATAGGGGCATGTTGATATTGTTCTCGCCGCTCTCGCACACTTCATCGCGACCGTACGATTGTTGCATCATGAATGGCATCCTGACCGTAAGTCTTTTTCGGCGCATGCGATTGATGAACGGCGCGATGCGAGTATTGCAGGATTTTGCATCCTCGGAGAGTGTCAATTCTTGCAACGAAGTAGCTAATGCTGCCATCTCGTTCTGTGCAAAAGACGGCCCGATCGCGGGGCTGATCACGTTGAGCCAGTCGCTACTATCAACCATCTGGTTGTACTGCAGTGGTCTTTCGATGTTCCGGTCCATATTTTCCCAAGACTCGTTGGCTGCGACGGTCGAATTTCCGGTACGACTACAACGCTGAAGAAGGGCCTTCTTGATAGCTCTCCGGTCTTTTGTACCTGGATCTCTTGCAGCTTTCCGTAAATAGTCATGCATGACCACACTGCGCACTGTACGCAGAATCTCCTTGGATCTGAATTCATCGGGATGCGCGGTGATGATGAAGGTGGCGTCCTTGGAATCACGTGTGTCTGACACAGAATGTTGCATTGTACGTGCCATCTTGGATTGTCACAGTAGATTTAGCTGTTTACCATAATGGTCGACGCCACAGTCTATATACCATGTCCAGCTGAGGAAAGACGCTAATGTATTCTGCGCTCTCAAATGCGCTGGGATGTGGTCAGCTCAGGTCGAGAGGCTGAGACTTCCATATCAGCCAATCGAATGCAAGAAGCCGATGTTGCTGAATTGCGTGTAGATTGCGAGGGCGTTTGTCGCGACTTGAGACCCTCTTTCCATTAATGGAAATTGGTACGGTAAATAGATCTCGCAATCAATGATACCACAAGCTAACTTACGCACCAATCAACGTCGTCGGACTTGCGCAACAAATGGTCGTGCTGTTACATGTCCTTACGAACGGAAAGACGAGAAAAATGTCGGCTTGTATGGCTTAGACAATCCTATAGGAGATGTAATATTAAGTAAAGTATTGGCTGCTAAGATAACACGAGATAAACTACTTTTCGCTTAGATTTTATTTTAGAATAACTTACTTAATTTGATTACCAGATATATAAGATGAATAGCAAGCTATACACTTAGTCGTTCATTAAGTAACTAGATTCAGTATTTTCACTATGTGGACCCTCTATGAATTTCCCAATCCTGGTAATGCGGTGAGCGGCGGATCCAAGTACATGTGCCAGCACGTTGCTCTCCTTTGGCTGCCATGAGCTCGCGAGAAATGTTTGATGCATTCAGCCACTGCAAGATTTTCTGCTGAGTATTTTCTTGGTGCAACTTGTCCACATTGTAGTCTGTTTTGTTGACATGCCGCTCGACTGCACGACTTGGAGTGAGGATCACTAGTGTTTTGGCCAACACTTTGTTTACGCACCTCTCTTTCGAGCGTTCGAGCAATAGAGCTCTCAGCCGCCACTTGCATGACAGGGATGAGAGCCAGTAAGTCTGTCGCATACGCTGCAGCGGGTATAATTGCCACCCTTTGTTCTTGTGAATGACGCAGTAGTCGCAGATGACAAGGATGACGAGGCAGGGAAACCAGTTCATGAGTCTCGAAGCTTCCATCTCGAAACAAAGCACTCCATCGTCCTTCGCTATCTGATCTTGGACGTTGGCAGCTTCCAGCGAAGTGTTACCGGATGTGATCGGTCCAGTGTGTATAGCAGGGTCGTCTTCATCGTCAGCCGAATTCCTGGGCTCCCGTCTGATCAGAGCCGATTCGTCTTCACCGGCGCAATGTGGACAAATGCCTGCTTCGTCGTGGAGAATACCCGGCTTGAAGAGCCGATCTGTGCTGACATCGGGCTTCTCGAGAGTCCTTTTGAAGCTGACACGGACTTTTGCCGTTGCCATACGAGCCTCAATGTCCTCCGGAATAGTATGTCCGTACTCGTCGTGTTGTGACTCCAGGTCGCTTACTGCTGTGCGCAGAATGGTCGGGGGCTGATCGAGATGATTAGTGCGCTGGAAATCTTTCCAGTGAATCAATCGTCCCAAATCGTACTGTGATACGCCGCTGTTGCCGTCACCGGGGATGCTGACAACAGTGTGTCTCTGTGTGAGCATGCACGCTACACTGACAGTCAAATAGAATGTGAAACATGGACTGAATGAAAAGAAGGTCTTATCATGATGACTACCACTATGCCCCCCACAGTGAACGCCGCCACGCAAGAACAATGTGATATGCCTCTAGACGCTGTGAATACTACCACTCCCACCGCTACATCACACCAATATCCCTGCTGTTCCTGCTCCGTTGTATATCTTGGCGAAGTCGCCGCTGATCGTCAAGCTCGAGAACGTGCTGAACTACCAGCGATTGATGGCTATCCGGGCTGTCCTGCGTGACTTGTGCATCGTTCTACACGTATTGCGACCTAACTTGTCAATTATGAATACCACGATAGTTGCAATACTTACAGCCAGCGAATGCCCTCTCCGTAACCTTGTCTCATCACCACCGAGCACACTACCAGAATTAGCGCCAAAAGTGCTACCAGGCGGAGGCATACGTACTGAAGACTTCGATGGGTCGGATACCCTCAAGGGGGACCTTACCCTTGCCGGTTGTCTGATAAAGACCAAGTTCATGGCGCTGTACTACCATCAACATATAATTATCAGCTAAATCAGTGTTATGCGTACCAGCTGATCCTCGCTAACGGCGTTGGGGTCTGTATTATGTTAGATACTATTATGTCCTCCACATCGAGTCGTTTACTCACGATCAATCTTGTTTCCGAGGATCAGGAAAGGTGTCTTTGACAGATCCTCCATGGCGAGGAGTGCGTCGAGCTCATCCTTGCTCTCTTGGAATCGATCGGGATCCTTTGCATCCACGAGGAAGACGATACCTGCATCGTGTGTGAGACTTGTAGCTTCTCTCGCTATTCAGTGGCTTCATACCAGAAACCTCGGGAAAGTACTGTTATCCTGTCAGTCTCCTGCAGCCATCTTGATCGCTTTCCTTGACTCACATCTTTCCACAACCGTCTTGCTTGCTGGTGACCTTTTTCTCGTCAGACCCGTCCTCCAAGCTCTTGTAGATATCACAAACCTCCCAGATCGAATGTGGTGAAGCGAACAGATCCAATGCTGAGTTCTTCGGAAGCTGTCGTTATGTTAGGGATCCCAGGTCGGCCATCGAAGTGGTTGGTGACGTACTGGGATGGAGTGTAGGGTTGAGAACAGCTCTGTCATAAGGTCAGCCGTTGTATCCCCAGCTATGCGCTTGCATTGCTTACACTCTGTCGTTCTAAATCGCGAAGCCAAGATTAGCCATTGTTTCATCCGTGCTCTTGTGCAAGCTCACCTTGAGCATGTGAAGCAGCTACGGTATCTGTTAGTCAAATGCGCATGTCCTGCGTCTGCTCCATATCTTACAGTGGTCTTTCCGGCGTTATCCAAACCCAAGAATAGGAGTTTCTGTGAGGTTTGTCAGAGTCCCTGGTCGTTTCCTCATTGTGTTCGGCGCCCACATACGGCATGCTTGTTGAGAAGGCCAAGGTTGGCGAGGACGTCCCAGACTGTGCTCAATGTCAGCGCGCTGTTGAATCCAATGATGCGGCTACCTCGAGCTATCGCCGGAGGAGCTTGGCAGACGAACACCAATCGACGAGCCACATGTTGTGCGATGAGTTGAGGGTTGCGACTATCGGTGAGGCTGATTCGGATGACAAGACAAAGGAATATGAAAGATGAGTGCGAAGAAAGATGGCGTTGTGGAAATGTTGCTCGCAGAAAGTCGGAGAAGGGATCGGCTGCGATGAAGTTGAACATCTGTCGTCAGAGGATCCGCAAGTCACGTGCCAAGGATCTGGTGGGCAAGCCTCGAGCTACCCTTGTACTACCACGATTTCACCTTCACAGCAATAGATACTCATGCGCACAGGGTCAGTGGTGCAGATGACTCGGAATACACGCATGTATGATCTGGTAGGTAAGTCGCTGACAGCCACTATCTTGGATTCGATTTGGAAAAGGAAGGAAAGGGTAGATGTGGTAGGCAACAATTGAATAAACTTGAAGTGATGAATGGAATTCATTCATGGTCATGCTAGGATATGCGATGCCGACGCTGCATACAAAGGGTATGATCCTGTGTGCTGGGTATATACATCACAAAAACGAAAGAATGCTGTGGGTATAAAATGCACCATAATGTTCGTAGCCCTTATTGGCTCCAATGCTGCGTGGTATGTGCAATTGCGATCTCGTAATGGTGAAGGGCGACCAGCAGTCGTGATGACTGGCAAATATGCCTGTTGTAGGCGGCACCCTCTCACCGGATCGTGGTGGTCGTAAAAGTCGATGCCTTCTAGTAGGAAAGCATGTGCTCGGCCTTGTTGCCACGGTAGGCAGCAAGCTCAAGGCCGAGTTCTCTCATCCTCTCTGCACCTCTTCCAGGCTTACATTTCTTCTCGGCTTCCTTCTTGTGCTTTTGACAGTGCTTCTGGTAGAGCTTCTCCTTGCGACGCTGACGCTTCTTCTCAAGGCCCTTGACAATGTCGATTGCACCACGTGAGCGAAGATCTTGACTGTTCTCGTCTTCATCTTCGTCGTCATCCTTGTCGATTGCCATGTTCTGAATCTTGGTCATGGTTGGAACACGAGGGAGCGAAGCGGTTTGTGTCAGCTGGGGACGGATACCCAATCCAGAGTTGCGAGTCTTCAGGATAGGCTTCGGGGTTCCATCGACCGAATTCGGAGGTGATGTTGGACGGTTGCTTGGTGGCGGTGACCTCATGCGGTGAGGAGAGTGCCCAAACAGCTTCCGTGGTGGCGGCGATCGGAGACGACCACGATTGCATGGAGGCGGCGGTGACCTCAATGAGGTCCTCCTGGTTGGCATTGGCGGCGACCGATGACTGACGCGATGAGCGGGAGGCGGTGACTTGATACGTCGGGGTGACTCATGTGGTGAGCGCTTCTTCTGGTGACTTGGGCGACGACCACGGTCTTCGTTGACGTCCATCTTGCCGTGCATGAAGAGATGACCCTCATCGTCTTCGTCCTCCTGCTCGACCTCATCCTCCTCGTCTTCCTCATCCATTTCAGGGTCAGAAGTGGGGAAGGTTGGGTCGATGTCCTGAGGGGTGATCTTGTGCTTGGCAGCCTTGCGCTGCTCCATGGCGGAGATGTATGCTTGCTCGATGGGACGGTCCTCGTCTAGTGTGCCGCAGACGAAGTCAGTGCTGTCCGGCAGCTCAGGAGTCGAAGGACGGTTGATCTTGATCGCTGCTGTCTTTGCACGAGACTTCTTGTGCGCCTTGATGGTCACGCCGTTTGCTTCACGAGCTGACTCGAGAGAAGAGTCGGACATCTTGCGGTGATGTGTTGGGCGGATGTGCTCAAGAGCATCTGTGGAGGTTGCTGCAGTGGAGCGGCCAGGCGCCCACCATTCGAAGTCGCTGTCGTCACCTTCACTCTCGGAAGAATTTGCGAAACCACCCTCGTCGTCCGTGTCGAAGCCGCCATCAGATACTGTGTCACCGGCCTGAGCCATGGGCGCGTGGACATCGTCGTCCTCGATATCCTCCTCATCATCGTCCTCGTCTTCGTCTAGATCATCATCCTCATCGAGTTCGTCAAGAATCGCCTCATCGTCCATCTCATCCTCTTCTTCCGCCTCTTCTTCGACCTCTTGACCAATTTGGCGAATGACATTCTCCTTGTGCAAAGTGTCCTTGACAGTAAGCCGCTTACGATGGCAAGTAATCTCCTCGGTCCACTCGTCGTCAGCATGAGCATCGACAGCGAATTCGTGGAAACGCTTGGCCTCGAGCTTGTCCTCATCAGCATCGTCGACATACTTGTTGCGACGCCTGATGACAGATGGCACCTTGCGCAGTGTCGATGGGGATGAGTTGGTGACCGTGCTTTCTGAACCTCGGTGGTGCTTAGCCACGCGCGGTGATCGAGGAGATTTAGGCGCAGGGCTAACGTGCCTAGTGGAGAGAGTCAACTTCTCAGCGGAGGGCTTACTCCTCGTCGGGCAGGCAAAGGTCAAAGCGCACTTGCGCTTGGGGGGCGTGGGCGTCTTGTCCTTCTGGGCCTCGACTGATTTGGTCTCTTCTTTGGCCTCCGACGCCTTTCTTCCACAAGCAAATGTGATGCAGCGACGTCTACCAAGGCCAGTCTCAACTGCCTTCTCGGTGACCTCTTGCGTCTGTGTGCCTTCATCTTGCTCCGCGATAGTGGGTTCCTTGATGACATGCTTCTCGAGAGGAGGTACAACAAGAGTGATTCGAGTAGGCGGTAGAGGTGGGCTTGGCGAGCTGCCACGAGTGCCAGGGCTCGTCATATCGTTGTCGCTGGTGAGTTCCGCCATGCTAGAGGTGGAGAGTGCTCGCCCTGTGGCGCGATACTCGGAGTGTTCATCCTCGGTATGCGATTCTCCTTCGCTGGCATGTAATTGCTTGGTGAGGAGGGACTCTCGCCTGGAGAAGACAGCGCGACGAGGGATCGCCTTGGCAAAGTTGGGTTCCAGAGGCTGACCTGCAATGCTCCAACTTCTTTCGTCAGGTGGTTCTTCAGACTCGTGGGTCAGGTCGTCAGGGACCTGACTCTGTGTGTGTGGTGTCGCGAACATGGTTGCGACTTGTGATTGGATGTTCTTGGGATTTGTATCTGCACGCTCTTGCGCGCAGGTTCTCTGTGGAGTGTGAAAGTCGTTGTCGAGTATTACTCAGCGCAAAACTTGGACCCGAAGGCCAGCTCGTGTTATAATATCAATCCGGACATTTTTGGTGACGTGATGCGTGAGGAGTAGGAGCGCGGATGGGTTTTGAGACGGTATGGATGAGTTTGTTGCTTCGTATGCTGACCCCTCTTAATTATTCGAGATTGAATGCAGGGTCCCAAGGAGACAGTGGTGAATGCGCGGTACGGCAGTGAAGTGGTGGCCGGAGTGGTGGTGAGGCAGGTGGGCTGTGGCTATGACGCGAGCTGAGAAACCCGGACAGTTGGTCGTGTTAGGTTTCAGAATGAAGGGGTATTCAGGATTCGAGGCGCTGTCCTTTCTGATGTCCAACGAGATCCTGTGACGTTGACAGGAAGGGGTAGGATGTGTGTACGTGTTGTTGAAATTATTAGGAAGTGGTTGTCGAGAGTTGTCGAGAAAATTGGCAGAGGGTGGTGCGGTATTTTGACGGAATTCCGGGTCCTGGCTTGCGAGAGGCAAAGTGTGTGAGGGAGGAATCTGGGTTTTTCTCCGTTGCAGCACTTCTGCCAGGTTCAAGTCTCAGAAATTCACGGGTACGGCGGTGCAACCCTGAGATCTTCAGCAGCCTCGAGATCGTCCGGTGACAGATTGTAATAGAAGTGTCGAAACGAGTTGGTCAGCACTTGTCCTTGGTGTTGCTGATGGACAAGTAGACGAATGTACGAGAACAGAACAAGCACTGCAGGAGCAGCAGCTCAGCTGTCTTTTCTCGAATGATTCTCCCTGTGGCCCCAATATACGAATTAGGTCTGGTCAAGTGAGCTTGATGTGGTCTGGTCCGCGATTCAGAGACCACTGGGACCAGCTCACACACCACTTTGACCCTTCACCGCTCACACCAAATTTCGGTAGGTGCAACTGTTCGGCAGACGACGGTCTGGAAACTCTGGATGGGCGCAAAAGCGGACAGTTCGCCCGTTGCAGGACTAGCAAATATCGATGGACCTTTTTAATCAACGAGGACTCTTTCTGCTCGTAACGCGAGGCACATGTCATGGTAAGCACACACGCACACCTCTCGCGACGTTGCCATCAATCTACCCTGTCGTTTTTTCAATAAGTCATTTCGGCCTGTATCACTATCACATGCCCTCATTCCATGCTCGATTGCTTGCAGGGACATCCCGCGCTCTCCCGTCGGACATGTGGAAACCAGGGTCGACGACGAGTCGAGTGGCATGGCGAGGCATAGCCGATGATGTAGGCTTGCGTTACCCTCGAGGCCGTCCGTAGGAGCAGTGACAGCATGGCTTGACAAGATGGCTTGCTTGCGCGTTGTTGCGCAAAAACAGGCTTCACGGGCAGATCGTCATAGCTGCATACCGTGCCTCCGAATCTCGCCGCGATCTTGCATTTGCTTTGCAGTTGCAGCGTTGCTTTGCTTCGCGGATCTGTCATTTCGCTGTACACGCGAATTGCTTTCCTCTCTGGCGCGTCTGCTTCAGTCAAGGGCATCCTATGGCTCGCTGCAACATGTCCCGTGAGGTACCACCACTCTGAAAATACCGCAGCGCTAGGGGCGCGACCTCAGAGTGAATTCCCCACGCTCTGTGTTGTTCCATCTCTATCCTTCCCGATTCGTCCAAATCTCAAATTTCCATCGTCACAGCATTCACATAACAATTATTGGACGGCAATACCCTCGGTCGGCCAGGAACGCGTTGTTGACACTGAATTTTCTGCCGGTGCATTCGGACCGCGACTCGTTGAGGAACAGAGCTTTTGATTCTTCACATCTGCTACTCGTAGCTATTTTGGTTGTTGTGGTGGCTGCCCAGCTGTCATCGCGATCCATGGTCGCGTGGATTGCAGTAGGTGTTGCTCTGCCCCCAAACAAGCCCTTTGCCCGCCTCCCTCCGATTCGAGACTGCTCGACTCCCCTTCTCCGACACCCGAAGACGTGGTTGGAGACAGCCCCTTGCATACGGATAAAGGAGCTTCTCCGAGAGCTGACGGTAGTCCATGCAGCTAGCTATTCGTGCGTGGGGGATGGCGCTTTGTCTCGTCGCAGCGTGGCTGCATCCTATTCATGCAGGCTTCGAGAACGTGACCGCAGGCCTGACCCCTCCTCCCACTGTCCCACGCACGCCGCAACCACTGCAGAGCTTGGGAGACTCGGGAGATGGAGGTCGGCTTTACTTCGCGTGATGAGCTGAGGTCTGCAATGTGACAGCCCTTATCCTTACCACTCAATCTACAGATCTTCACGTCGATCGATGATTGACAAGGGCCCGTTGCTCGTGTTAAACTCCCAACCATGGCACATGATTCTCGTTGACAGGGATGCTTGGAATGAGATCTCGTTCGGCCTCACAACCGACTGCCGCTGTATCGGAGAACCATTAACGTTACCACAGTCGGCTGACCGTTCCAGTCTGTGCCACTTGGTTGCAACAACAATCCTTGGAATTCTACATGAGACACTGGGCGCGTCGTTTGACAGCGACCCTGACATTGAAGGGCGGCTGCTTGTCACGTGTTTCGTCTTGGTATTCTTCCGTACCGCCAAGCACGATTGCGAAGCCGTCTTTTTGTCATGACTACAGGGGACTAATATACGAATGACAATCTTCTCAGCGAAGCTTTCCAGGCAATCACTTTACTGTCCTCATTGATGGTAAGGTCTGCATCGCGAAGGACCATGACTTCCCAGCGTAGGACACGTATCTCATGACATCAATCCCGAAGCCTCCGACCATTCATATCGTGAGGCCCGGCATACCAGGAACCCTCGACTGCGTCCGGAGTCTGTTCAATCGCAGTGCATTGGCATGAGCCGACTGGAAAGCAGGTGGCGATTGCAGACGACCCATCGCCCAGATCCTCCACTCGATCACAACGACATGCTGTCTCCTCTCTTGGTCAGAACATCAGACGGAGCAACAATACTAATGATAGCGGGTAACTTATTTATACTTGACTGACGATGGCCTATTTATTGGAAGCCTCCATGCTATACACTGTGGTCTATTTTTCAGTCGCTGTATCATCAGCTATAAGACCGAGCTTCCTGGCTCCGTGAGTAATGGCTCTGTGTGTACCGGAGTGTCCACCGATAACTGCCCTATCGCCAATATCAATTTCGCCTTTTCGCATTCACCTAGTAGGTCTCCAGACAGATCGAACCCCCAGGTCATTTGCTGCCGTTTCATCTCCATACAGACCGCATTCTCTTCTTTTCTGTCATCTTGTCCCATTGCTGCCACGAGGCGAATCCTCATATCGCCCATCAGCTTCAAAAATCGACGCTTGCGGCTCTCTTGCTCTGCCTTCTCTCCCTCAGCAACTCCGATACTGATGTATTCGAAGTTGTACCAGTGCTGATCCCTCACAAGCTTTCGCAAATACTGAGCGTGCCGACGTCTCTGGACGACATCTGCGTACGCCCTACCGGCAGCCTCAAACCCTGTCCACGACACCTGCCCGGCTTGTGCTGCTCTCATCTCTGCGCAGTACGCATCCCGAGCACGGCGATCTGGTGCGAACTCGTTCAGGTCCCACAGACGATCACGAAGCTCGCATAGTGGTGTCTCCTTCACAAGCTCCCTCAAGCCACACACATAGTCCTCCCGCCCTGGCTCACACACGGGCAAGGCCCACTTCGCGGAGCCAGTGACGGAACTCCAGGCCGGAGCAAACATGATGTGTTCGATGATGGTGAGCTCGTCAGGCGCGTCGATGTCGTCGTAGTATTGCAGCTCCAGTAAACCGCATTCCGTTGTGACGACTTCCTGGAGGCTCATGAAGTGCATGCCTAGTGGCACTGGCGGTGGCTGCATCGTGAAAACTCGTGGTGTGATCTTGAGTGAGCGTTGGTAGTCGATGCTTCAGGTTGGAGGGAGGGAGCAGCCGTAGACGTGCCACCTCCTTCCAACTTATGGCAGGGCATGCTGAGTACCAAACTCGCATGCACCTTTCACAGCACTGAAGCGACAGACAGTGGCATGGTCCCAATGTCCGTCGCTGAATTTCGTCCAACAAAATCATATGCTGAAAGGAGAGAGGTAGGACAGGGCGACTGCGGCACTATATAAACAAGTTCACAAGCACCAACGGACACCTCTTCGTTTGTCCTGTGAAACATAGGCATTCCTGTTTCTATGTATGTGCCAGGCCAGAACCTGAACACAACAAACGTACTTGAGTCATGGCTTGTGCAGACACTTCAAGGGCAAGCAAACAGAGGAGAAAGGCTCATTGGATGCAGCCGATGGGAAGCATGAGGAGGTTGAGACATGAGCCATTGGTTGTCAAGTGTTTGTTGACGCTTAGGATATGCAGCCGACCTCGCCACCCGCTTACTGCCATTCACCAGATCCACTCTCCAGCACACTCTTCGTACCGCCTGACCGCCGCAGCACCATCATCCGAGCACATCTTTTCGAGCCCACTGCCCTCTATATCTTTGACCCAAGCAGACCTATCCAACTCCATCCTCCCACCATCATCCGCCACATACACCACCTGTACCCACCCCTCTCTCCCCGTCAATGCTGAACATACCTCAACCCCACATCCTCCCCCAACTTGCCCCCGGCCACCTTCTTCTCCCAAGCACTCAGTCCATCCCACTCCGGCCTCGCCTCCCACTCCCTCGCCAAGGTCCTCCTCCTCCTATCATCCCTAACAAACTCATCCGTCGTCCTCGTGCCCGCCCTAGGTCTCGTCCCCCTCCTCCCTGCGCCCGAATCAGCCCTCCCCTTTCCCTTCCCCTGCCTCTTCTGCGCCCCCGCTTCCCGCGCCGCATGCACCAGCTCGATCTTCCGCTGCGTCTCCTCCCGGACCGCGGCGTCACGTTCACGCTGGCGGCGCTGGGCTGAGGCTGCGCGTCGGGCGGAGACGTGCGCTTGTTCGGCGAGGGAGGAGGCCAGGGACGAGGCGATTTCTTGTTTGAGGATGGAGGCGCGGTGGGTACTGCGGTGGGTGCTTTCGGAGGAGAAGCGGGCTTGGATGGCGACGTGGGAGAGGAACCAGGGTTCTTGGCCTGTGGGGGTGCGGCCTTGGTTGCGGAGGTGTGTCATTTCGGTGTCGTAGCGGGCGCGGATGAGGGCGAGGTCGTCGTAGCGGGGGAGATCGAGGAGGGCGGCGCGGAGCTTGGGAATGGGGGTGGTGGCGATGGTGACTTTGAAGCCGATTACGCTGAAGCCGTCGAGTGATGGGTCGCAGATGTGCAGCGTGGTGCGGGCGGAGGTGGTCAGAGGGGCGGAGAGGGTGAGGACTAGGTCGTCGGAGACGCTGCGTTCGTCGGGGCAGCGGATGTCGCGGTAGTACCGCACTGTGAGGCGGCCACAGGGGGTGGTGTAAGTGAGGGTTGGGTGAGTGTACTCGATGAGGGTGAGCATGGTGATTATATTCTAAGTCTATGAATGGTAGGAGAGAAAAGGGGGGAGATGTATGTGGCGTGCGGAGATTATGGATGGGAGAGATGCATTGAGGTAAGACGATAGGTGAGTATGTAGATGTGAGGTTGGATACGTCGGACCATGTGCAAAGTGGGATTGAGATCGAAAGCGTGGCTATGAATGAAAGACATGGAAGAACAAATGAAGTCGAGACGGCGATATTGGAGCCGACGTACCAGATTGAAGATGCACATCGCAGGCGATTACTCACAAGGGCTTACCAATCTCCAAGAGCTCATCACACCACTCGATGACATGACCATTCACCACGACCGGCAAGTAGGACCTTCAGGGGTATCAGCACTCTCGCCATAAGAGCTTATTGCAAGGTGAGTCCGATGGTGAAATGAGCCAGCATGATCCTCGAAGAAACAATTGAGCTCAACAATGTGGCACGAGTTGTTGGTCGTTGTGCTGAAAGGATACACCCATCGTTTTCAGCGACGATACAAATCTGGTTCGTTCCTCTTAACCCTTGTTCTCCATGCTACAGCTGCCAGTCTCGTATATCGATCATAATGGGTGCATAGATCTTAAGCATCGGTATGGTCAGCGGTTTGGACCTACGGCAAGATTCATTGTGCTGCCCTTCTCCAAGAATTATGATTGCGGAGTCCGCTGTCACGGTCAGTGTGCCATCATTGACGCTCCGTCATACTGTCGTGTTCTGATATCCAAAAGTATTTGCAATATTGATTGTACTTACTAAGGAACGCGCCGCAGTGATGAAGGTGATCTGAAGTGACGTCCGCCGGGGCGGCGCCGGTCGGAGGCGGCTCTGGGAGGTCGAGTCAGGCGGCGGTGCCGCGTGAAGCCTCGAAGCTTGACTCTGCCAAATCAAGGCTTGACCCTCCAAATTTGAGGCTTGACCTTGCCAATTCGAAGCTTGACCTTATGACCTTGAAGCTTGACATTACAACCCCATGACATCCACTCCTCTCACAACTCTTCCGTGGAGGTGCGTATGAGGCAGCCACCGTCCAGCTGAAGGTCTTCAGGGAGCGAGGAAGCATTGCCTGCTTGAGAATGCTTTCACCGGACGAGGCTGCTTCTATCGAATTAGGCGACTACGGATTCGCGATTATTGTTTGTGAATGCAGACTCCTGCACTACGATACGTCAGAGCAAATCAGCGCTAAATGTCTTGCGATCTAACATGGCGGCATGAGACGCTTGGCGTTGACACTACTGCCGAAATAGCAACGCTTGAACCGTCTTCGCCTGCACATGGTACATGTACCTGCACGCAGTCCACACTATTCATGCAGACCTCGCCATGGCTTGCATTTGATTAAGAGCTTTCTAGCAGTAATTACTGTATATTTCGACTTGAAGATACACCATGATCCTCTTAATTGAGCTGCAGTGGCGGGTCCGGCACCGTGGATGAGCCGTGCAAGATGATGGAGAAACGGTAGGATCCTCAGAGTGTGTGAGAGTGGTGCAAGATTCAAAGGAATTTCTCCGCCGGATGTCCGGACGGATAAATTACCCCAGGGAAACACGCCCCAGATTACAATGATTATGCTTCGAGTCTATCTAGCCTGAATCTCTCCCCAGACGATCTACGAAACATCTTTACATTTATGGTCGCTTCTCTACTCTTTCTCTCCTCCTGCATCCATATCCTTTCTCAACACCGTCGACCTATTCATTAGTATGGCGACTCCTGAGAAGACATCCACATCCAAGGTGGAAGGCGGCAGCCCCCCGGAGAGTGTCGACAATGCAGACCTCGCCATCGCCTTTGAAAAGGGACAGGATACTGCTCTTGGTGACGGACATCTGTGCTCCGAAGCAGACAGCAAGCGCATCCTTCGCAAGACCGATTTGTGGATGCTCTCTTTGCTCTGCATGGTCTACTTCTTGCAGTCAGCCGACAAGGGAATCATCGGTCTCACCGCTGTCTACGGCCTGAAGACGGACGCCAAGCTCGTCGGGAACGACTACTCGAATATTGGTAACATTGGATACTACGCCCAGCTCGGTGTACAGCCTTTGGCCGCATATATTCTTGTCAAGGCTCGATACCGCTTGGTCCTACCTGTTATCATCACCTGCTGGGGTATCTCTGTCGCTGGTGGTCTTGGTGGTTCCAGGACCTACGCCGGTCTGCTCGCTTCTCGCTTCTTCCTCGGCGCATTTGAAGCCGCCGTCATCCCGCTGTTCTCTATCATCACTATCGCATTCTATAGGCGTGCCGAGCAACCCTTCCGTGTCGCCTGCTGGTACAGCTGTTATGGTCTGAGCACACTCATCAGTGCTCCAATCGTTTACGGCTTCGGTCGCATCCACTCGAGCACCCTGTACCGTTACCAGGTTGTCTACCTCTTCTTCGGTCTTGCTACCATCGTCATCGGTCTGTCCACCTACTGGTGGGCGCATGACAGCCCCGGCGAGGCTCGATACCTCTCCGCTGAGGACAGGCTGAAGGCCGTTGACAGACTCAAAGCCAACCAGCAGGGTATCGTTTCCCACAAGTTCAACTGGTCCCATGTCTCCGAGGCTCTACTCGAGCCAAAGTACTGGCTATACATGAGTAAGTCTTGCGCAACGAGTCATCACGATTGCCTCACTAACACCTTTCCAGTCATGGTCATCGCCGTCAATGCCGGAGCGTCCGTCTCTTCAGTCTTTGGTTCCATCATTCTCCAGAACCTTGCAGGCTACACCGCTGACGAAGCCGTCTTGCTCAACATGCCTTTCGGTGCGCTCCAGTTTGTCTCCATCCTCGCAGCCTCGTGGCTCGCGTACCGATTCAAGCGCAAGTCGCCCTTCCTCCTCGGACTGGTAGTCATCGTCATCGTCGGTGTCGCTCTGATGGTTGCGCTCCCAAAGACAAAGGCCAACAAGGGTGGACTACTTGCCGGATACTACCTGATCGCTTTTGTCTACGCCATCAACCCGCTGCTCATCTCCTGGATGGGCGGAAACTGCGCTGGTCAAACCAAGAAGGCCATCTACTACACCTCGTTCAACGCGGGTAACTCTATCGGCAACATCATCACCCCATACATCTTCGATGCCAAATTCGCCCCGCAATACGTAAGTATCTAACTCCTTACTTGCTAAAGATATGCCGCTAATAGCTTCTAGGTCAACGCACTCAAGGGTATTCTTGCCATCTGGTGCATTCTCTTTGGCGTCGTCATCGCACAGATTTTCCTCATCATTTGGATGAAGAAGCAGAAGTGCGATCAACGTGAGGCGGCCGGTCTCCCCCGAGACCTTGTCGATCATTCCATGAGCAACAATTTCCATGAGGCTGGCGCTGAGGTTCACGGCGAGCACGGTTTGGCCGATGAGACGGACAGGCAGAACTTGTACTTCCAATACCTGTTGTAATTTTAGGTAACGCAAATGATATAGTAGACGTGATGTTTAAACTACAATTAATCTGTATCAGTTTTTCAACGCCACAATCAACTCTCCGGCCATGTGATTCATCGGATGTCGGCCCGTATTTTCGCCGAGTCCAATTTCACCTGAGCTCTTGCATGTCATCATCGTCCCGCTCTTCTAAGCTTCCATATTTCGGTAATCTTGGAGACAATTGCTGCAGAGCACTGGTCACGCCAACCTTCACTAGTCGTGCTGTGAGTTGGCTTGGGCGGGACTGTCACTGAATTGCAAAGACGGATGATTATAACACACATTATGCCATCACGATCTTGGTCGTATCTGAATCTCAAACATGACATCGAGGTTGTTCAAGGAGAACAGCCTCACAATTCCATGGCTGTTATGGGTATAAGCGCTAATCATCTTTCACCTTGCCCGCTACACGTCGTTGCGCCAACTTTCAATGACGTCTCGGTCGACCACCAGCATGGCGAGGTCGCCGATTATCCCTCTCCACCCGCTTCCGGAATATCAGCTCCTGCAGAGCTCTCAGGTCGACTCGCCTCACGCATGAAGCTATCGTCGCCAATTCCTCCTGCGTGAATTGTAGCCCCTCTTGCTGCAGCTGGGCATACATTTGAGCGATGGTTGCGCTCCGGCTCCGCATCAGAGCAGCATCCGCACTCTCCTTCTGCGCTTTGGACGTCGCGAGAGCCGTCATCACGACCGTCAAGTGCGAACGGAGGGTGCTCAGGCGACTGGCCAATTGCTGCCGCTCTTGCGGCGTGGAGGCATGCTCCATCCGTTCCTGAACGCCCTTGATCATGCCATTGACGGACCTCAGCTGAGAGTATCGATCCAGGCTCTCGAGGGCTTCCCTAACCCTGACGGACGAGACGTTCTCCAGTGCTGCACGGACGCCCATGGAAGCTCTTTCTGGGAGAAAACTCGGGTCCCGGCAGTGGATGGTCGTTTTCAACGTGTTGGTGTCCAGCGTCCAGACACATCGCTCCCTTGCCATCAGATAATTGTCAATGTTGACTAATTCTGAGGGTGCACGGAAGTCATCCCAGTACTCGACACCGAAAAGTCCGTCCCGAGTCTGAACGGATCGTGTTGGATTCTCCAAGGATCCCATGGTTGTGTTCGATTGTGTGGATTTTGAGGCAGCGATTATGGTATGTGTTGGAAAATGGCATAACTGCGCAGGACTGTCGACCTGGACTATTTCAAGACTCCATGCTTCTGCCGTTGCAGTCTATGCCACATGTCTCTGTACACCGTCGTGCGCAGCAGCTGTGCTATGGCGGCAGTTCGTTGGTTCAGCACGAGCTTGAGCATAGTACAAACAGTACAGATCACATCAATGGCTTTATCGAGAGGCTCAAAGTTATTCCATGGTCCAAGGAAGTCGACCAAGCAGCACGCAGCACTCCTTGAATGGATAAAAATGATATCGGAAGAAAATTGGGCGGCTCTCCTTCTCACAAATCGACCCATGAGCTATAGATATGCTTGCTCGAACTCTCCCCATCCGAACCAACTATTTGTCACTCGCTTCAGCAAGCTGCCTTTGCGATGCATGGATCCTGACCGGGACATCGGCAAATAGGACTCATCGACCTGTTCTGGACGAACATGTGCCCAGTGACGCAAGTATATGCACCCTCCCGACTCGGCAAATCGTCGCATGGTAGAATGATATCTTCGTATCAGCTGTGCAGAAGATCTGCACAACTACCGTCTCTTGCGAGACCAGATCAGATCGATAGCCTTATGAGACTTCTCTACTTTTGCAATGCCCTCTATGTTATGAACCACACCTCCCAGCGATCTTCCCGGCTATCGACGCCTGCCACTCCTGCGGGACCTGCTTGATTGACTCGACCTCCCGACAGTCATCTCCGTCCTCTTCCTCCCTACCAGCTCCTGGAACTCGCGCAAGTCTCCACGCCTTATGCACGAAGCGATCTCAGCCAATTCCTGCTGGGTCCACTGGTAGCCAGCGTTCTGCGTCAAGGTGTTATACTCGCTGTTCATCCGCGTCCTACGTGACTGCAGCAGTGCGACATCATTCACTTCCTTTTGCTGCTTCTCGCCCCTGAGGCTAGCTACGACGGAAGCAAGTGACTGTTTGGCATCATGTAGTGCGCATGCCATTTGAAATTGCGAGCGGCCTTTCATATGCGGCAGGCGCTGTGTCATGTCGCGTATCTCAGCCTTCACCGCCCTCAATCTTGCGTAGCGATCTAGTCGCTCGAGTGCTTCTTGCGCCAGACCACCGATAGCATCTTCCAAGACCGATCTGACACCCATCGACGAACGCTCCGGGATGAGGCCAGGGTCTCGACAGTGGAGAGTTGTCTTGAGCGTGAGCGGATCCAAGCTAAACAGGCAGTTTTGTTTGTCCATCAAGTAGTTGTCGATGCTAACGAGCTCTGATGGTGCGCGGAGATCAAGCCAGTACTGGACCGCAAACATGCCGTCGCGGGTGTGGACAGTCCGAGTTGGTCTTTCGAGGGAACCCATGGCTTTGCTTTGTGATGTCTGATCTTGGTCGAGTGACTGATATGAAGATGGTCTAGCCATCGACACTGGATACTGGGCCTGAGGACTTTTATGCTGCACTGTCTATCCACTGTGCTCGATTCCAGTGCTCTTTGTACACCATTGTGTCCAAACATCACGATATGGCGGTAAGTCGTTGGCTCAGCACATATTTCAGAATTGAGCATAACGCAACCCTCGTTGAGGAGGCGACTGATTGGATTACAATCGACCATATCACAGAGGACTCAGCCAAGCAGCATATGGCGGTAATTTAAGGAGTGGGCGGGAAAGCGGTCGAAAAAATACTGGACGACAGACCTTGCTGCATCGCCGACAGTTATACGAGCTTGAGCGAACCATCGTGTCCGGCAGTCGTTGTGCAGAAGGGCAATCGCGGGATATCCAGCCATTCATTGACCATCACTATCGCCATCACTCATCACACGGAAGTCACGGTCTCATGCTTGTGCTACAAGCATCGGAACTGATTCGCGCTACATGAACTGTTCAGCAGCCGCTGCCTCTATCCGCGCCTTACGGTCCTGTATAATCTCCCTGACCCTGGAGATATCGCCCCGCTTCTCACACTCAATCACCTCCTGCCTCTCCTCCATCGTATACGGCCCCTCATACGCAGCCGAGATCTGATACAGATCCTGTATCTTCGCATACCGGGACTTGACCGTCCGCTCCGCGTCCCTGTCCGCATCCCTCCGATCCGCTATGAAGCGATTATGCAAGATATCCTGCGTCTCAATCTCCTCCTTGAGTTGCGCTTGCACTTCCCAGTACTCATCACTCCCGGGCAGCAGCGGGAGCGTCTGCACCCTCAAGGACTGGATCGAGTCCTGCACCCTAATCAACTCCGTGTACCGCGGTATGCGCCCCATCTTCTCCCTGATCTCCGTCGAGGCGGTGATATTGAGCTCGACGTATAGGTGCATAGCGCCGCTCCCGATGCGCGGGTCTCGACAGTGCAGGACCGTGCGCTGCAGTGCCGTGTCTTGTGTCGCTACATGCAGAGTCACTTTTGCGAGGAACGAGTCCATTGTGCTGGTCTCGGATGGTGCGCGCCAGTCGTGCCAGTATTGGATCGCGAGCTTCTCGTCGTGTGTGATGAAGATGAAGGTCGGGGATGAGAACGCGGAGTCGCCGGAGTATAGCCCTGAGTGGACGATACGGCCGGCGGGTGAGGTGTGGAGCATAGGGCGGAGTTCGGGGAGTGTGGACATCGTGTGACTGTTCTGGATGGCAAGGATACTGGTAGGTTTTGATGAGGCTATGAAGCTTGGAGCTCTTTATGTCCGCTCCCGACTTACACGGATCGGGTTCGTCTTTGCTATAGGTGCGGATGAGCTGTACCTTCGCTTGTTGCTACTATCATACATGGAGAAGAGCACAACACCAGTGGTTGTCGGTTCCACTGCTGCTCCGCTAGCTGATCACAAGAATACCAGTTTTCCAGGACTTGTGCTACTTGTACGATCTCGAGCTTCTCACATGCAGGGATCCGATCAGGAAGCGCCTATGCTGTTTGATGAATCGCCACGAAGTACGGGATCATGTGTACCTCACTGCCGGTATCGCTGTGGAAGGCAGCTGCCTTCTTTGGATTGGACATGCCGCTGTTGACTGGGCCACCCATACATGCCTCCATATGATCATGTGGGCATCCCATATCGACGCTGTCCGTACGTGCTTCGACTTGAGTTCGCCTTGTCAACAACTGGCACAAGCAGTCTCTACTGAGGTAGGTGCAGTGATTATGTCCCTCAAGACACTGTACAGTTGGCTTTCTGGGATAAAGTATTCTTGGTATGGTGTGAAGCTATTTTGATCACTATTATGCTAAGTTACACTCCCGCAATGGACTCCCAGGATTGTCTTGCACATGATCGGTATACTTGCGAAGTCTCGAAGGCCCGAAGGCCTTCACCTCTTCCTCCCAAGTAACTGGATTATTCACACCAGCTTCCCGGCGCTTGAAGCTGATCTTCTGTGCAAATTGCTGGATGTCACCTCTGACGAAGCATTTCCTGAGTGACCAGTCTTCTTCCCGAGAATAGCAGATCTTCTGCTTCTTTGTGTTCTCAAGTGTAGTAGCCATCTGGGCACGGTATACAACCAGCTTCCGAAGATTTCTATCATCGACTTTTCGTTTTTGGTGTTTCAATTTGTCTCTCTCCTTCTGAAGAAGTATTGCTTGTGCCCAGTACTTCTGCCGCAGCTCTGATAAAGTATCTTTGGAGCTGAACAGCGATTCACCGAGCAGTATCGTTGCCCGCTGTACCAGGTAGAATGGTCGTTCCAGATAAGAGTACCGTGCGGATTGTATGAGCTTCTTTGTAACATTCGTACTCGTGGTATGGGCCAATCGCTTGTAAAGAGAGATGTTGTTCTCGCCGTTTGTCCTGGGATCACGACAATGTAGTGTCGTTCGAATTGGACTGTTATTGGCTGTGATGACCGCACTGATGTTCTTCAGGACGAATTCATCCGTCGCCGATTGCTCACAGGGTGCGTTCAGATCGTTGTAGTATTGTACAACAAATCTTCCGTCTACAGTAACAAAGGCGAATGTGAAGATGGCGAATTTGGGTAGGACGCGAGGTCGGTAGACGATGATCCCAATGAAAGGCTTCTTGGTGACCACGTTGGAGGGATTTGAGGGTCTCTTCTGGTCCATAACTATTGGTACGAAATGTCCAAGGGTACTCGCTAGCGGGTTGTTCACGCAAGGGCAAGGACTCCGCTCAGTGCTGCCGCCGTGGGGTCAGTGGCGTCTGGCCAAGTCCGACGAGAGGTGCAGGCAGGCGCGTATGGGAGATTGCTGATAAGGTAGAACCTGTCAGCCAGAGATGATATCGTGAAGATGTTCCTTTCCTCGTGGTCGAGGGGGAATCGCTGCCAGACATGTCTCTCCGCCCTTGTAGTACCCATCGTTAGCTTAATTTGAGATGATTCATAATGGTCTCTAAATGGTGGGACAGATGTCGAAGGATCTCACAGCCTCTGCCGCCGTCTGAAGTTGTGACATGAAATAAACCACTCGTTCCTAGCATCTCTGGAGAAGTGACATGTACGAGCGATCCTCCTGGTCCCACTCATCACGTGCTCCACCCGCAGGACCACGTGATGGTGCGACTCTAGCAAGTCAATCGCAGCAACAACGCAGTCGTGACGCCTGATCCAAAGTGAAGTCGAAGAATAATAGGACGAAGGAGAAATTGCGTCCAGTGCACAACACAATCCTTTTGTACACAAGCCTGAACAAGTTTTCATGTAGTACAAACCCTCACTTCATGTCGCTTTCGGGTGCCTACATCAATAGCGTGTGATGGTATTATCGTGATGCCCGAAAGGATTTTCTAGACAAATCTCCTTTGTCAATGTTCCGCCCCTACCTTTCCTCCCTGCTGGCGCCCCTCCTCTAATGCCTAGAATGGAGGCTCTTGGTAGCGATGAAGTACCTTATCGAAATCTCTCCGCCTTGATTGTGTTGTGTATGTATGCAGTGGCGATGATCACCAGCCGAAACAAAGCCCAAATGTCGACGTTGTGCCTACTAGCCCTTGCAGGGTGTCGGCCATAAGGAAAGGCCAAAAAAAAATCCGCGCTTTGGTCGGCTTACAGTTTGTTGTGTTGTGTTTGGTCGTTGCCAGTTTTCGGTCGCCACTGGGCTGTCGTCCTGATTATAAATGTCGTGCTCCCCGGCCATGATCTTCGGGGCTCATCATGGGCTTTTGTCGCTTGTCGAGAAGTGAACTTGCGACCTAGCGGCGGATCCAAACTCGGCTCTCGCTTGGTTTGATTTGGCCGTGCTTGAAGCGCTACCGAACGAGCCAGGTGGAACTCATCTGGTATTTGGTGGCGGCGCGAACGTATATAAGGGGTATCCTTGGACCTCTGTACTGCAGCGATCAAATGCCACTCAGGTCTGGGAGACATTGTCATGATATAACAGTTTGAAGAGTAATTCTGCAAGAGAGATCGATCTCACATCTTGAGGGGCTCGTGGTCGCCATTCTTCCGGGACATTGCAACCAGGTTCTCCCACTCCGAACGGAGAAGCTCTTCGTCGTCCTTGAGTAGCGAGCGCCAGATGCGCTGATAGTGGTCCGTACTCAGGCCGCCGTCGAGCAGATCGTTCACCTTGCCAAGTAGGAAGAGGTCCTCCATTTTAGAATCCCGAATCTGCATTGCCATAGAGTCTCGGATCGCCCGCTCAGATTTGAAATGTTCTTCACCGTCCTTATACATCTCACAAGCCTCCGGCTGCTCCGTATGCTGCTCAGAATACTCTCCCATGAATGACTCTCGTTTGCCAGAATACCAACAGGCCCGGTGGCCGCAATCGAACGGCTTGTATCTGTCCAGATGCCTGATTATGTACCAGAGTTGTGAGGCCCGCACTACAGGCACGATATTGTTCAAGCCAACATCCCAACCCAGATGAAGTGGGTCCTGGACGTAGAAGGTCACTGTCCCATCGTCGGCGTCGAACAGCATGCGGACGTCCTCAAGCTTCCCGTAGACAATGCTGTCCGCCAGCGCCACCTCGTTCGGAAGATACAGGTTCTGGTAGTACCTGATGCGTACTAGATCATCAACAGTAGCAATCTCTCTAGTAAAGTTGGCATAGTCCGCGGTCTCTTCTGCTGAAGCCATGTCTGTCAGAAAGCATGCTCACTCTCATGCTGTACCGTTGACGGAAGAGCGGTCGTGTCATCCTGGTGACATGATGGCCAACCACAATGCTCAGCTCCAATCAATGTAGAATGTTCATGGAGCACACCACAGGTGACCAAGCCGGGCTGACAACAGCCGCTGATCCTTGGACCATTCCTTCCGAGATCGGCCTCATCGACAATTGGCTCGACTCAACTCATTACTTGCACACAGGATAGCACGAGACATATGAGAATTGTGGATGGGTCGCTGCATCATGCATTGTGACGGTGAAATGAGATACTACATACCACTTTTGCAGTCTTGCTTCATCTTCAACAATAGCAGAACCGCCTTTGCGAGCAGTGCTTCTCGCCATCTTTGCTGCATAGCTGCTGTCTGGCGATACCACGGCGATGGACCCCGGATCATAGATACTGATCACTCCTTGGCCTGTCCCTTCCTCTACCGGCGCCACCACCTCTGCCCCCCCTACCACCTCTCCCGCCCCTCCCTTCGGCGCCCATGAGTCCTCTCCGGCTGGGGTGAATGCCATCCATATCGTCCTTGTCCTCTCGTACCCCATTGACCTTCTTGCCGACATCCCCATTGACCCTCCCGCCCCGCCGAGGTGAAGGGCTACGTGACTTTGAGTCAGGCGACCTCGATCTTGGCCTCGCCCTTGTACCTCGCCTAGATCCTGCGGGTGATCTTGCAGAAGACCTTGAACGTGAGTCGTACGATGGTGATCGCCTGCTCGTCCCGTTGCCGCGACGATCTCCTCGTCCTTGTGCTCGACGCGGTGGGGAGCCTCTGCGTGGGGGTGGCGATCGCGAACGAGAATCGCTCGGTGATCGTCTTGTGCCATTTCTCCGTGGTGGCGGTGATCGGGAAAGGGAATCCGAGCGCCGTCGAGATCGGTTTGGCGGTGGTGACCGCGAGTCAGCCGGAGATCGTCTGCGTCGAGGGGGAGGTGATCGCGATGGAGTAAGAGACTTTGAAACACTGCGACGGCGTCGACGCGGAGGCGATCTTGACCGCGAATCGGACGGAGACCGGCGTCTTCTCGGAGGAGGCGAGCGAGAGTCTGATCGTGCTCGACTGCGTGGAGGTGGGCTTCGGCTGTCGGATAATGAACGAGATCTTTGTCGGCGCCGAATCGGACTACGGGAGCGGGAAGGTGTGTAGCTTCTCGATCGAGAATCTGAGGGCGAGCGACGGCGTCGGGTAGGCGAGCGGCTTCGAGAGACTGACTCGGAAGCCGCTCGGCCCTTTCGCGGCGGAGATCTGGAGCGTGTTATGCTTCGACCACGACGACGGTCTCGCGATGGTGAGCGAGATCTCGAACGCGATCTCGACCGAGAAGAGTAGCTGGAATATGACGAATAGCTGGACACCGAGCGCTCACTCGGACTGGGCGATCGTGTAGCAATCGCCGGCACAGCAGGCTTTGGTATGTTTTTGAGATGTTCCCTCATGCCTTCGGTAAGAGCACCCATGCCAATGGCAGTAAAGAAATTGATGCTGAATCGAGTGTTGCGAGGATTATCGGTAGGGAAGAGGCCGCCAAAGTAAGGTTGAAGGGCGTCGTCTCTCATACGCTCAGTAAGCTTCTTCATGCCAAGACCTTGTCCAAGGTCCTCAAAGAGGATCTTGATGAAGATACGCGATGATGATGTTGTCTCCTCCTCGTTCAGACGGATGGCTTCCATTGCTTGCCAACCGATAGCGTCCGAGGTGAAGAGATGACCAAATAGCTGAGCGATGATTCGAAGTCTGTTGGTCTCGAAGCGGTGAATCGTCTCATAATACTTGGCGAATTGTCCTTCGAAAAGTCCGATCCACATTCTATTGAGCTTACACAAGCGTTCCGCGATCAAACCAAAGAACTTGTTGAATGTGCGCTCTTGAGACGAGCACTCAACCAACATGGACGGCAGCTCATGCTCCAGTCCTTCCGGCAGCTTGATGCGCAGTAGTTTATGTGTGCATTCCTCGAATCCTCCCGAGGACATGATGGTCAGGTATATCGTACGTCGCAGATTTACCAAATCCGTATTGGTCTGATCTTTGATCTCCATCTCGCGTTCGCGTTGCTCTTCTTCAGCATCCTCGCTGCTCACATCGGAACCACTTTCGTCTTCTTCGCTGTCGTCTCCTTCGCCGAGGATCTCCGCCTTGAGCTTCTTGTATGCTTCCTCGTTATCTTCCCAATCAGCGTCAAATTTGAAGATGTTGAGGCCGTCCTGGACATCGACCTGATCGTCCAGTCCAGTGTTGTGCGTGATCTGATCTTCTTCCTCAACCAGGTCTAATTCGTCCTTGACTGCTGGGTAGTCCTTGTACTTGTCCTTCCTGATCTGGAAGAGTACCTCAATCATGTATTGCACCCTCTTGTCAATATCCGCCTCGTGAAGAATGTTTCGGAATTGATCATAGACAGCCATGGCGATCTTAGCTTGAAACTCCTCGAGATGCTGGCCAACCTCTTTCATGAGGCCGACGGCGATCTCTACGCTGTCGTCCGTTGGCTTGTTGAGAAGTAGTAGAAGGACCTGAGCAGCCAGCATTTCATGTGCAACCTGCTGGTTGATCAAGTGTGCCAGGAAAGTCGTGCTGCTCAAGCAAACGCTCTTGTCGTTTCTCTTGAATGCTTTGCGAAACTGAATGATCAGCCTGTTCACCAACAGCTCTCCGACCTGAGGTAACTTCGTATTTACAATCGCCGCCATCGCTGCGTAGATGGGCGTAAAGGGCAAACTTGCAGCTTGCGCTTTCATTATGCTCCTGCAGAATAAGCCCCTTCCTCTGATCAGGTTCTCCCCGAATAGCTCCGGAACGATGTGCTTGATGTTCGAGACATTGACCTTGTTGATCAGTCCATTGATCGACTTCTTCAAAGCTTCCCAAGCCATCCTCTGGAACTC
The DNA here is from genome assembly GCA_007556565.1 of Elsinoe fawcettii. NCBI lineage: Eukaryota > Fungi > Ascomycota > Dothideomycetes > Myriangiales > Elsinoaceae > Elsinoe > Elsinoe fawcettii. The sequence goes on along the minus strand of SWCR01000005.1, from coordinate 955,998 downwards.
TTTCGATTGCGGGTCGTTGCCGATCTCAGCTTGCAGTGCCTTCAGCCTTGCGGGCGGGATGTATGTTCCTCCAGAGCGCATGGTGAGTAGTCGCTCATACTCCTTCTTCGCGGCAGCCTGCTTCTCCGCTGCCGTCAATGGTTTTGACTCCTCCGCATCTTTGGTCTTCAGTCGCTCCTCCAACTGGCGCTGTCGCTCGAGGGCACGTGATCGATCTATGTCGCGAGGGAGGGGCCCATTGCGTGGAGGCGGCGATCTCGAGACAGACCTGCGACGAAGTGGTGGAGCGCGTCGCTCAGGCGAAGGTGAACGTGAGGTGGCTGATCTCTTCCTTCCAGACGGCGGGCCATTTTGCTCCGTTTCAGCAGGATCTGAAGACGGCAAACGAGCGCTGCTATCCACTGCTGCAGCCATGATGGCTGGCGGTGCGACTGTGGAAAACCCGCACCTTGGCTGAGTTGTCACAAGTTTACGCAGAAGAAGTGAGCAAGAATCTTTCAAGCAGTTGCGGTCGGCAAAACTTCGGCCGAGAAGAAGCTCCCCTCGACCATGACCCCGGAGCTGGAAGTTGACCCCTTGACAATTATTGTACTGCAATTGATCTTACAATCGGACTATATACATCTCGCAACAGCCCCAAGAAGTTCTCATAATGGTATGTGCCTATGACTTTCAGGTTTACGTGATACTGACGTGAAAGCTTGATCAACTCGTTGGGCTCTCGATGCTGCTTGTCGCGACAGGTGTCTTCGTGTACTACACAGTATGGACACTTATCATGGTAAGTCGCTCTTGTACTTCTATCATGAATACAGATGGATTACTTACCCTTGGCGCAGCCATTCGTCGATGACTCGCATCCTTCACAATCCTTCTTCCTCCCAAGAGTATGGGCGATTCGCATACCAGTGATGCTCATCTTACTGGGTGGAGCTGTGGTTGGAAGTTTCCTTTCGGTGGTCATGATCAGGAGCAACAGGAAGAAGGCATTGAAGGCACAGAAAGCTCAGCAAGCAGCAAAGGCGAAATGAAGAGGAGTCTCAAAAATTTCTATGGCGCTTCGACAGCATCTTCAACACCAGCGAAAGGCGTTTGGCTTAGTGGGTGGGCTTTGGGCGACAAGTCATGTCGGGGGGTACTGGAAAGGAGCATCGAGAGACGCAAGAGCTATGAAGCATATGTATTGCACGGCACGGTATTGTGTTACATCCCGTTGCCTACCGATGAAACTCCAAAATCATGCAATTCGCCTGTCCATGTTGAGCTGCTTTCCACAGCTATGCGTATTCGTTGATCGTCATTAGGATGCCGTGGTACAGCTTCGATCTAGTCTCCTCTATTGCACCATGCAATCGTCCGTGAGCACAAGTCTTCCACCAAGTCCTCCAAATCCGGTAGCTTCGTCCTCGGCCTGTTCGTGTCCAGCTTCCGCCCTTCGCCTTCTGATGCTAGCAGCAAGCTGGGCCAGCATGCTCCTCTATGATACATCAGCGCATGCCTCCTAGGATCATAGCCAGGAGATCACTTGCCGTTATGTATGCCTCCTGGTTTCCACCCTGCCTTGTACGGTCGTTCTCGGTCATGATCTGGTATGCCTCATCGATCTTCCTACGACTCGCGAGGCCATTCGGAGCGACGTAGTTGTCGTCGTCCTCTTCTGGACTTGCTGCCTCCGACTGTGATTCGCCGGCTTCCGCAGGTTCAGAGGTGACAGTGGTGGCAGCGGTCTGGGGCACCCGGCGACCGCGGACCCGAGCTGGCCACGAGATGGACGAGAAAGTAGACGAGTCTGCTGCCTCGACATCGCGTCCAAGTCGAGCTGCTTGTCTGGCTCGTGCATCAGGAGAGAAGATCTTGATCGTATCGTCGATGCCACTGACTGCTAGCATAGGTTCGTACGGATGACCTTGCACCACGTTGACGACCTCGCCATCGCCTTCCAGAATGTTCAAGAGCTTGGAAGTCTTGCGATCCCAAATGAACAGGTTCCCATCGTCAGAACCAGAGACCACAAATTCGTCATCGAGCCCATAGAAGTTGACATCTTTGACAGTCTTGACGTTGCAATGACCTTGATAGGATCTGGTATGCGGTACGCAGGGTACCTCTGCCTCAACAGAAGACCATAGCTTGCGTCGGTTGAAAGCAGATTTTTGAAGACGGCCAGGAAACCCGAACTCGTATCCTCCGTCGTCGTCGTCCGAACCATCAGAGCTTTCGGCATCATCGTCAGAGTCGATGATTGCTGGATCGTTGTCGTTATCGTCCCCATCTTCCTCGTCGTCTTCGTCGTCTTGTTCATGACTGTGGTCAGTGTTGCTGTCACTGCTTTCTGCCTCTTCAGCAAATGCTTCCACCAGATCACTGACTGCTATCGGTTCATCGTCAGCCCCAATCTGAACAGAGGCGCCAGCCAAGTTCTCCTCGTCGTCCTCATCCGGATCAACGCCACTGACACGGGCTTGAAGGAGAGGCTCCTGTCTCGAAGTCCCGGGATCTGGCTCACCAAGCCCACCGAACGCACGACTGATGATCGCGAAGTTCAACCCTTCCCAAGCATTTTTGAGAACGCCCCGGGCAACCGTCATGCCCCAGAAGCGGATGGCCATCGATCTCTGCTGTGTGTCCGGATCGTGTCCAGTGAAGTCAGAAGACAGATCTGCAAAAGGCTTCTTGATGGCTTCGCCGAACTCGCGCACGGCTTCCTGCTCGCTACGGAAAACAACTTGGTTCTCATCGACCTCAAATCTTGATACATCGACATTCGTTATCTTTCGATCACTTGCCAGGTTCAGGAGATAAGGGATCAATTGCTCGTCGATGGCATCAATATCAGCGTCTGCAGGTACTGGGAAGCGATGTTTGAGTCTTCCATTGGGAGCAGCATCTTTGCTGAAGCTGTTCAATAATGCACCAATGCCGCTATCGAGCCAGAGAAAAATGGCTCGCAAGAAGTCGTACTGGAACTGCTCGCGGGGATCCAGATCTGGCCCATCGGCATCTGAGACGTGGATCTGCTCGAACGTCGCAAGTGCTGGATTTGTCGATGATGCGCTCTGGAGTCTGCCTCCCAGAGCTCGTGCTGTTACGCCTGCCGCTTGCACAAATCTTATGGCCGATTCGCGATGCTGTCTCAGCTTTCGGTGTATTGTCAGTGTTGGCTGAGAAGTGTCTACAGGATATCGCCAAGATGTATGTATCTGTCTCATCTCGGGCAGTGTCGAAGCGCAGTAACCAAGAACACTTGTGAAGGAAGAAGACCAGCCGGTCACATCCTTGAGAGACGATGGACGTGCAGCTCTGTGATCCAATATATGGGAGGCAACCTTGGTCGCCCTCCGCGCGAGATCGTCGGCAGTACGCTGTTGTGGTGAGCGATATGCTGACTCCTCGTGGTGCTCGCGCACCGGGATATCCTCGGATTGACCATTACCGTATTGCACACGGACAGCCATGCCATGATCCTCGGACACCGGACTTTCTGTGCGAGGTCGAGACCCAGCACGATGGCCACCTTGCTGTGACAAAGAATTAGTGCTGCCAGTGCCTCTCTTCCTCTTTAATTCAGGGCTCGACTGCTGTGTATTCTTGGCTTTCCCGTTGCTGGTCACTGACGACCGCTTGACACGCTCGGAAGCATCGGGGCTCCGTATAATGTCAAAGCTGTATATGTGTTCTCCCGACCAACTTGCGATCAGCTCGTTCGGATGTGCGTCACTAATCTTACAAGCCGTGATATGGCCATTATCAGATCGACTCATCTTCTGCCGACCCTCTGGCGCGAATTTGCGGACGCACTGAGTAGCCTTGCCCATGAGGTCTTCATCGGTGTCCGTGATAGGCGTTGATGGTGTCTGACCGCTTCCAGCAGTCATATTTCGACCAAGCATACGCCTATCATGTAGGAAGCAGTGCAGATGAGAACCGCCAAGAGCGATGTAGTATGGTTGACTTGGAGAACAAGAAATAGTGTGAAGGTCGATCTGGAATGGCTTGTATGATATGAGCGGAGGTGGTACAGAGGAGTCGTAAGCTCTCCGTGGTCTCGGATATGATGAAGATGGCAGTCTTAGGTCCCATTGACGTACTTCTCCGTCTTCGGAACAGCTGAGAAAGAGAAATGGTGATGATTCGGTAACAATCCGCTTGACTCTGTCTCCATGTGATCTGTATACCCTGCAGTTCGTGTTGCCATCCGTCAAATATCGAACTCCATCAGGCATGATTCCGCGACCGCGACGGCGAGCATTGCTGGCTCTGTCGGCAGCGGTAGAAGGGTTGACGCTCGGTCCTCCTGCTTCGAGATCGAAGACACGAACTTCGCCATCGCCGGCACAAGTGATGACAGTCTGATCATTCGAATGTGGCATGAATTTGACCGAGAAGATGTTGGCACTGTGACCGGTAGCAACGGTGGTGGCAAGTGTGAACTGAGCATTGCTGTCGTCCGGCTGATACTTCTGGATATTGAGATGTTTGTCGTCTGATCCGGAAGCCAGCAGTCGTCCAGATTTGGACCAGCTCAAAGCGTTTACACATCCTCCATGGCCGCTAAGCTCATTGACAATGTCCAGATTGTCGACCCATTCAGATCGTCCGTAGACTGCTTGAACCTTTCTTGATGGTTTCTCGTAATTGCGAAGCTCTCTATGATGAAGCAAGCTTCCCAAACCATTATGCTGCCATTCTTTGACGCCACAATCTACAGAATCGGCAGGGTAGCTGATGGTCGTTGTCATCTTCACTCTCGCCTCGTGTTTCATGAAATGATCACATTTCACGCGGTCCGTGTAAGAGAAGCTTAGCCAGAATCTCCGGATGTGTTTTCATGGGATTCAGCCAAGAATTTGTCGAAGAAGATTCTGGTAATTGACTCTGTGAATTGGAGGTCAGATGTATGTTTGTGAAGGTGAAGGCCAGGTGAGAACTGAGCACCTTCACATGCAGCACTGTGACGTTCGCCCCGCCGGCGGCTTCTTTCCGAAACTCTAAATCCTGCCTAGCGCGGCATCAATTTAGTGCAGACGCGTTTTGGCGTAGAGCTCTTTTAAACTTCAACATGAGCTGCTGAATTCACTCGACATTCCTCTTATCACACTAAACTTTCTCGACACGCCTCTCTTCATTGGCCCGCAGCGACTGTTGCCTAGCAGCCTGAACGCTCCATTCTGCAGCGCTTTTCGCAACCACAAAGCATCTTGTATCACACCGGGGTCTCAAGGTCAGCTGTGAGGCTCAAGAAGTGACTCAGTGATCGTGGTCATCATGGAGAGCTTCGAGAACATCTACTTGGATCTCTCCAAGCAATCGGGGCGTTGTCGATTTGCCGAGTCAGGTCTAGGATGGAAGCCATCTGGTGGAGGCGACACATTCACTCTCGACAAAGGCGAAATTGTGGCAGCGCACTGGAGTAAAGCGGCAAAGGGACAAGAGGTGAAGCTTCTGTCGCGCAATCAAGGCGTCATTCAGCTCGACGGATTCAACCCAGACGATCTCGACCGCATTACGAAATGCTTCAAGCTGTGGTACGGTGTAACACTAGAGCAAAAAGAGCATGCATTGAGGGGCTGGAATTGGGGCAAAGCTGATTTTGCGAAATCAGAGCTTGTCTTCAACGTCCGCAATCAGCCCGCCTTTGAGATTCCCTACTCTGAAATCTCAAATACCAACCTTGCAGGCAAGAACGAGGTCGCTGTGGATCTGTCTCTACCTGCTGATGGTGAAGAGAATGGCACAAATGGATCGTTGGGAGGGGCGAGAGCCAAGGGCCGCAAGACTGGAGCAGCAGAAGATCAGTTGGTGGAATTGAGGTTCTACGTACCAGGCACTGCCATGGGCAAGGAGAAGAACGACGATGGTGAAGAAGTCGAGGACGGGGAAGAGACCGAGATCAATGCCGCACAGGTCTTCTATGACAACCTCATGGATCGTGCTGAGATTGGCGAAGTGGCAGGCGACACCTATGCAACGTTCCTCGACATTCTTCATCTTACCCCTCGTGGACGATTCGATATCGACATGTACGAGACTTCCTTCCGACTACGCGGCAAGACATACGATTACAAGATCCAGTACGATTCCATCAAGAAGTACTTTCTACTGCCCAAACCAGACGATATGCACACGCTCATCACAATTGGCCTTGATCCACCACTTCGTCAAGGTCAAACAAGATATCCTTTCCTGGTCATGCAGTTCAAGCGCGAGGAGGAAGTCACGATTGACCTCAACATGACCGAAGACGACATTAAGAATAAGTATAACGGCAAACTTCAAGCACACTACGAGTCTCCGATCGGCACAGTCATTTCCAAGCTGTTCATGGGTCTTTCCGGAAAGAAGGTTCTCCAGCCCAGCAGGGATTTCAGCTCGCACCATCAACAATCCGGCGTCAAATGTTCCATCAAGGCGAACGAAGGACATCTTTTCTGCCTCGAGAAAGCCTTCCTTTTTGTGCCGAAACCAGCCACTTACATTGCGTTCGACAATATCGCCAGTATCACGATATCTCGTGCCGGTGGTGGAGGTGCAACGATGACAGCATCGAGGACGTTTGATATCAGCATGGTCCTCAAGTCTGGAGGCGAACACCAGTTCTCGAACATTAATCGTGAGGAGCAGAAGCCGCTTGAGGACTTCTTCCAGCTCAAGGGTATCAAGACGAAGAACGAGATGGATGAAGAGGTAAACTGCGCGACTCTCGTTTCGATAAGAACACATGCTGACAAGCTCGCAGAGCAAGCTAATGGCCGCCGCTATGAACGACGAAGATCTAGCTTCCTCCGAGGACGAAGTCATGGCAGTCGCCCGCGGCTCTGCAGACGAAGACGACGAATCGGTGGATGAAGACTTTCACGCTTCAGATGAATCGGACGTGGCCGAAGAGTTTGACAGTGCTCATGAAAGTGCTAGTGGGAGCGATGACGAGATGGCTGACGCCGACGGAGGTGATAGCGACCGTGAGGAGGTCGTGGAGCGACCAAAGAAGAAGACCAAGACGAAGTGATGAAAGGGATTGAGGATGAAGGGCAAGCTGGACCGTCGTATTCTTGTATTATGATATACCTTCAGAGCAGCATTTGGGTCAGGAGACTTGGGTGGGAGGCAAGCAAGGCGCTTCTCCCAACATAGCTTGCAGTATCAGACTAGCCATGATTAAGACATTACAGACGTGTCTGTGGAATTATTACAGACGTGTCTGTGGAATTATCACAGATCATTGCTAGTGTGGTTCGTGCAATTGTGCGAAACAGTGAAAACCCAAGACAGGCGGGAAACGAGGGACAGCTCCTCTTCTGTGCCTCTCCAAAACCCCTCACCTTGCTGCACCACAAGCCGCGACACCCAGCGCAATCTCGCAACTTCTCTAAGCTATCCTGCCGTATGACATCTATTCTGAATCAGGCTTCTTGAACGATGCAAGGGTCATGAGGTCCCGCACTGGCTGGTAAGAGTTCCCGATCCGGATGTCGTTTCGAATGAGGACTCGGCTGACTTTCCCTGGATGGCCGTCATCATGGGCGGTCAAGTCGTCTACTCCTGCAGATCTAGTGGAGCAAGATAAATATGATTCACGTCTTATCTTGTTCCCAAGAGCCTGTGTAGACGAGGCGACTGCCCCTGGTAAGCGGCCATCCGGGTGTCTCCAGTCTTACTTGCCGCAACCGAAAGGTATGTGTTCATGAACCTGTCTCCTCCATCACTGATAAGATTCCACTCTTGCCTGCCAGCCAGATCCGTGCATTCGGTCTTTGGAATATGTACACGAGTCACTGACGACCAGTAGCTTAAATGTGACGAGCAGAAGCCCGTTTGTGGGCAATGCCAGAAAGCCCGCCGCGAGTGCAAGCCTAGTCCCGGCATTGTCTTCAGACACCAGCAAAATGCGTCTTTGAATAGCGAAGGCACAGGTAGTCTAGACAGGTTCTACGGCTACAAAGAAAGCTTTGGCAAGGAAAGCATTTGGGTAGACGTGCCGACCGACTGTGAGTGTAACCATGTTGACCACTATATCAACATCACAGTATAGGTGCATATCACGAGCAGACCAAGCTAATTCCACACAGTGACATTCGTACACATTACCGACCCGTACAGCATCGATGCAGTCCAGGAGGCGACCTCCGCCTTTCCATCGCCATCGACACAGCACCAGACTCTTTCATTCCCAGCACATAGCTTCAGTAGAGGCGACCGGACACTCGTCAGTCACGGTCTGGATACTCTGTCAGCAGCAGCGAGTGGCCATGGCTTTGTAACACCAGGAACTGGCGATCATCAGACGCCTTCATCATCACAGGCAGGACGAAGTCCACCAGCGCATACTGGATCAGTCCAGGACCTGAATTACATATTGAACCAAGCCTCACCAGATACAGCAGTACCTTCGATTGATCCACGACTGGATCCATTCTCACCGCCACCTCCAGTCACATCACCTCTTGCGATCAGTCACCGGTTTCGACACGATCGAAGGTATGCAAGCGAGGTATTGTATAAGAATGATGACGATATATCGTTCTTGCTCAGGTACTTCTCGAGAGGACCTGGGCATTGGATGGACCTCTTTGATCTCGGTCGCTTCTTTGAGATGGACGTACCGATAAAAGCTGCTAGATGCCCATTGCTATTGTACAGCGCTGTGGCACTGGGAGCCAAGTCACTGGGCCGATTGAGTCCTCTGACAGATCATCTGCGCAACACTGGTCTTAGCAGTAATGAGTGGCTGCACAAGGCTAGGACATATTACGACAAAGCAATCACTTATCTTCGGCAAGCACTCGCTGCCGAGACGAGATCACCGTCGGTACCGAGGAGTGTGCCGCCAGATAGAAGATGGAGCGGTGCAAGTGGCGACCTGGAACCACCTGATCGACGAGGTCTGCTACCAAGAACGGACTCGGACGAGCTTGTCGGCACAACGGCTATTCTTTGCGTGTATGAATTCCTGGATGCCTCGGGCGAGGAGTGGTCAAGACATCTCGATGGTGCCAAGAGTTTGTTCGACATAGCGAAGGAGGGTGTGCTTGCAATGCCATCGGGGAGGAGTCTGAGTATCGGTAGTCAAGCATGGCGGCCCTCAGTCAACAGTCGCATAGCCATATTCTGGAACATTGCTCGGCAGGATATGCTGGATGCTTTCATCAACAATTCTGCGTCGCGGCTGAATACTGGAGACGTGGCAATGTGGCGGTCGGTAGGGCTGCACATTGCAGAGTCTGGGTACATTGAGCCGTCGAATGACCCTGAGAGATTCACACCAATGCAGGACGACATGATCTGCAATGCTTTGGTCTGGCTGGTGATGCAGCTGGTCAACTTCATCGCTGCGGGTGATGATGTCCCGTCAGATATATCACCGCTTGGACTTGGTGTCCGACAGAGACCACTTCTGGATCACTGGGAAGGCCTCGTATCGCAGCTGGACATCTGGTTCGACGGCCTTCCTGACAGCTTCAGGCCCATCTCGACAAGTTGGACTGACGGGATCAGTAGCAGCAGTCATGGCAGACAGCTGGCTGTCCCGAAGAAGTGGTTCGTGCGACCCATGTGTGCGTCTACAATGCAGTGGTATCACTTTGCCAGGATCCAGTTGCTCCACAATCGACCTCATCTCAGTACTGGACAGCCACCTACCGGAGGAATGCCGTCGCCGTCGATTCGCGGTCCTGGTAGTCTGGCAGAACGACATCTCAGCTATGCTAGAACGCTTCGAGAGAGTAAAGAGCATGCTCGAGAAATCGTTAGTATTGGCCTAGCGCAGACGGACGAAGGTGTGCTGGTACATAGCGTACAGCCTCTGTATGCAGCAGGACAAGTGCTGCAGGATGTCACTGGAGGTAAAGAAGCCATCAGAGAGCTGGACACTATCAGGCAGACGCTCGTGCAGCACTTGCGATGGATCGAGAAGGAAACAGGATGGGCGACAGGGTACAGGGTCAGGCAATTGCTTGAGCAGTGGGATAGGCCTGCGGACTGGTGTTAACGCTCAATCTATGTGTCTGTATAGTTCTCCGTCAATAATTCATGAAGGTGGGGTCTGTCTCCAAAAGTCGATCCGAGATCTGTCACAGCCTTGCGATTCATACAGACCATGTTCCCGCAGATTAATTGGGGCTAATTTCCGACAAGCAGGGTCAAGGAAAACTTGAATTGATGAGCCAGTCCACGCAATCATATTTCTTCATCACTACATCATTCCTCCCGATATGCGTTGGCACCATGTCTTAACAGAGCTCGTGTATGGCCTTTCCAGACCGCATCATGTCCACCTGACAGGCGTCGTTCATCTTCCCGTGCGGTGAAACTGGCAGCTGTCGCTACGTCATCTGAGAAGCAGAGATCCTCGGTCGCTGCAGATCAAGGTTTGACCTGCGGAAGCCAAAGCGAGAGCTCGACGCCACAGACTTGTCAAACCCTCCGCAGGTGGAGATGAGCACCAATCACTTGATCTGATCACTGCCATGCAGGGTAAAGTAGACGATTCCCGTCGCGGGACGACGCGTTCTTGCTGGGGCCGTTTTTGATTTGCTTCTGGGCAGTTTGGCGGCTTCGACCTCACGATTTTGTGATTTGGGGCGTGTTTCATCTCCCGCTGTCCTCGGCCTACCATGACTGTCTCTATTTACCGCGAAATTAGCATGACAGTGACTTGAGTGGCCAGATGAGCCGACTGGTCAGACGTGGTGAAATCTCTGACCAGACATGGGAAAGGTAGGGGAAACCAGTCGGATGCGCTTTGATGGTGGGAAGCCAGAGCCACAGGAAAAAATAACCACACCCGCTGCAGCTGTTCAGTGGGAGGAAGGGCGGTGGCTAGCTTTCGTGATCACACGCACATCGACGTAGTTTTGTTTCTCATCTTACCACCTCTTCGTCACTCTTTCAACTGTTTGGTTCGCCTTCTTCTTCCCGACCGACCTTGCTTGTGGCGCTCGCCTGTTCTTTTTAACAACCACCACTGGCCCGTACCGTCCACCCAGAATCACATCTGTTTTGATTGACCAGCATTCCTTGTTGACAAGGACGAGAGAACCACCATTTCTCACACATCGCGACTGGACTTGACGACTGTATATTGACTATACTGGTATCTTCACACATCGTACATATTCGACATCCACAACTACATTACTCAAAATGGCCATTATGGATACCCTCGCCCGCTTCATGCTGCCTGTGCGCGCAATTCAGGCAGTCTTGACCATCATTGTACTCGGTCTCACCGCGTATGGTATGTACACGGCTCACTCGAGCTTCACTGATCTTCCACAAACCGAGCAAGGCTAACACAAACAGTCGCCAACTGGTGGTCTGGCTACTGGCGCGCCTACTCTCCATCCCAGATCAACTTCCTCGTCTTCACCTCTGTTTGGACCGTCCTCGCCCTCGCCTACCTTGTGCTCTCGCAATGGCGCTTCGAGCGCTTCGCCCACAAGTTCGCCATCCTCGGTGTCGAGGCACTCACCATGCTGTTCTGGTTCGCCGGCTTCATCGCTCTGGCCGTCTTCCTCAGCGACCGTGTATGCTTCGGCAACGTCTGCAACTCCGCAAAAGCAGCAGCCGCTTTCGCAGCTTTCGAATGGTACATTTTGAACCTACCCGATCAGCCCTGACCATCTGTCGTGGGGCAGAAGAACAACACTGCCCAACCAGAGAATCCATGTCGCAGAACAACAGTCTAACTATTAATAGGGTCTTCTTCGCCATCACCACCACCATGGCCACCATTCACGTCTTCCGCACCCGCAACACCGGCGAGACCAAGGCTGCGCCAGAAATGGCCGCTCACCCAAGCGCATAGACGCCTGCACCGCCTTGCCCGTCCCTACCTTGTTCACTTCACAACGCCTTGATTAGCGACGAGATATGCTCTTGAGCACCACAAGTCCACTTCGAATTCGGCGTCGCTGGAAATTGTCGCAATGCAGAAAGAGAGAGACTGGGGAGATAAAGCTTTGACAGTTTTGATTATTTTCTGCTTGATACCAATTTGAGATACCAAAACATTTATCGCGAGCTTCGAGAGCTGAATGGTTTCCTATGGCTCGACGAAGCTTTGCGTTGACGGCCGACGCGGTGTGTTGCTACTGGAATGGGATAGCTGATAGTCCTGGTTGGCGAATCGATTGCATTATCACTTTACCCCCCCCCCCTTCCTCATTCTCCTATTGTTTGTTCTGCACGCTTGGAGGTGGTATCAACAGGGCTTCCGATATGCAGATGTTGGAAGCATGACACGAACTTGTCCTTCACGCGCGACTGCGCCGCGACGCTCACCGGTCCCGCCAGCCTCAGGACGTCACTTTCAACGGCCTATGGTTCTTGCTGCCAGCAGCTTCGCAGCGCTGGAATGAAAAGACGCATGTCCGGACACACAACTCCACCTGAAACTGGCCGCCATCGCGACTCGCGACTGCCATGTTACTAGTCTTATAATAGTATTTTATGAGACATGGCAACCAGACCTGGTAACTAAGGTCTCTCCTGACCCTTCGCATGCAGGTCGTTCTAGGTTCTAATCATGCTTTCCACGAGGTCGCATTGCGCAAGTCGAGCGGAAGGCCCCTCAGGTCTGTATCTCCCTAAGTGTCCTACCCATTGCTATATCTGAACACAGCAGATACATGGAGTATATGTGTGTGCGGTGTCAATTGGCTCGCCGGATCGAGACTGTGATGCAAGACTCCTTATCGGAGAACGAACACGCAATGCTATCCAGCTGACTGCCCGCGATACCAGCTTGACAGCTCGTAGCATTGACCGGCGCGCGTGTGACGCTGCTGCACCATCCTGTATCCACCCCTTTTATAGTGCCCAAGCAAGCGAAGGCAGCACCACCCACCCCAGCCCAACCGCCAATACCGTACTGTGCCCTGCTTCCCTACCAATTGCACCACCCGTCGTCCCTGCCGCAGTCTCATCACCACCAGTCCCATTCCCACCGCCCGCGGTAGCCTCCGGCCCCGCCGCAGTGCTCAAATCAACAGTTACAGTCCCCACCCCACCCGTCGGCAACCCCACTCCGATCCTTCCCAGACTCCCATTCGCCTCCGGAAATTCCACCGCCAACTCCGCGTACGGCACCCTCCTCCCGTCCAGGCAGATACTGAGCACTTGCCCCGTATAATCCGCTGGCTGGCGCCCGATGAAGGAGCTAGGGTAGGAGATGGTCCTCGCTTTATCAGTGACGAGACTCCCTGCGTAGAGGGTCGTGTTGGCCACGCTGATGCGGGATACACCTGGATCAGGAGCGAGGGTGAGGACGCGTGGGGGGATGGTGATGACGTTGCCGGGCAGGAGGGTGTAGGTGCCGATGAGGGCGGGGCGGGTTTGGGTGAAGTACGGGACGGTGGTAGAGGGGGAGGAGGTGCGGAGTGTTGACCAGGGGTTTATGAAGGTGGTGAGTGGGGGTGAGACAGTGGCGGAGGAGTTGGACATGTCTGTGGCGGTTCGTTGGTGATCAACGATGTGGTGAGGGGAATTGGGGGCAGTGCCGGTATATGTGCTAATGACAGAATTCCCAGCGTGGCGGTTGGGGCTCATGGGTTCGAGGTCCTTCTTGATACAAGAGATGGATGTGCATGGGAGAAACAGGACGAGCTGTCACCCACCTGTAGTATATGTCATTCCGTTGATCAGCGGCCTAGATGGAGCACGAGACCGACGTCAAACTTGATTTCGAGAAGAAGGAGGTGAAAGGAAGAGAGGTGCGGCTGAGATTGGTGTGCTTGAAGTGCAATGCAGATCCCAAGCTTTCAGGCAAACGGCAGGACCTGAAGGATTGGATCTACTAGCGTGGCAGGTAGCCTGGGTAGTGAACACATCCACCTGTACCATGGTCAGTACAACTATTTCGCCCCAACTTTTTTGGCTGAGAACATTACTAATTCAACTTTGCATTAGTTCGTCACCATTAGATCTAAGATCATCGATCATGTGACACATATATGGCAATGCGATATATTCCTGGTCCACCATCACGTCCCGAATATCAACATGAAGATTATGGGTAGCCATATTAAGGATGTCGTCGGAACGACATTCTTAGCACTACTACCGGTAAAGCCAACAACGTTCTGTGTTGCGTTCGCTTGACTGGTCTGTCGAGACATGACTCCCATTATCCCTGATGCGATGTAATTTCCTATTCCGCCGTCGGTCGGAGATCCCGTGACTTGATTGACGACCCCGGAAAGACTGATACTTTGAACAGAAACTCCTGTTAGGGCATTCGTGAGTTGAGCAACCGGGATTGTTGTGCCATCAACAACGATACTTGCCAGTGCATCTCGAAAGCCTTGTTGAGACTGCCCGGCAGCCGTCATTGGCAAGGCGACACTCTTGCCATTGACTGTGATACTTGACCCTGGTAGCAGCGTTTGTGTGCCAATAACGAGAGCAGGACTGTGATAAAGAGCAGATCCGGTCGATAGAGTGGTAAAGCTGATGACTTCTCTAGGGCTCTGCAAGCCAGGTTGTTGTGGCAGGACTGTGGGAAGATCAGATAAAGCCACTGTAGCAGAACCCAGGATGACCTCATTGCCAGAGCTTGGTACAGAAAGAGTCTGCCCAGCGATCACGTCGCCTGGTGCACCTGCGATAAAAGTTTGTGTTCCGATCACCAGTGCTCTCATAGGGGATGGATTGCTAAGTGGCTTTGAAACAAAGTGGTCTCTTGCTTGCGACGTGTCCAATATGGAAGTGGTCTCAGAGCTTGACTGACGGATCGGCGTAGTTGGTATACCAACACCAGTGGCAATCGATGGAACAGATTCAGGCTCAGGTGCGTTGATGCTGGTGATTGCTGGTAGAGCAGGAGCTGGTGAAGGCAGAGGTTGAGCGCTCTCGGAAGCTCGTGGGGTCTTGCCTGGTGTGTCGTTGGGACCTGGACTGAGCGAAGTCAATGTCTGTTGGACTGGTACGGCCCGTATCGTGGATGTCAGATAGTTCATTGCCGTCAGTGTGTTAGGCACCGTCAACATGCTAGTGTTGGTGCATTCGGCGATCAGGGA
The DNA here is from genome assembly GCA_007556565.1 of Elsinoe fawcettii. NCBI lineage: Eukaryota > Fungi > Ascomycota > Dothideomycetes > Myriangiales > Elsinoaceae > Elsinoe > Elsinoe fawcettii. Next base: position 940,984 of record SWCR01000005.1, on the reverse strand, counting down.
TTTGGCCGCCGGATCGGTGAAGTAGTTTGCCAGATATGGCAGCAACACTGTCCTGGTGCGAATCTGACCATCTTCGCCTGTGTAGGTGATGGCCTCGTTGAAAGGATCAGTGTATACCTGAGGAGATTGCGTGAATCTCGGGTAGGAAGCGGTAGTGCCGCGCCGGATGTAAAAGCTGACAGCATTATTGGTGAAGTATGTCTGAACGGGACTGTCTGCACTCGGATACCAGGAGCCAACCACCAGTTTGCAGTCGCCATCGAAACGTGCCCCATTAGGCCCGCCATATAGTGAAGTTCCCGGCCAACGCCTGGTTCCCCCGACGGCAAAAGACGATAGGCGTTCAGAGTCACAAATGGTTGTTGTGGTTGGCGGAGAGCCGTCGGCATTGACGGTGACCATGACAGTGGCAAGTGGAGGCATAGCGGTGTTCGTGGTCCACCACCCGAAATTCGGGGCCATGTTGATGAAGCATGGTATAGTGGAAAGGCTCGTTGTGCTCGTTAAATTTGACATGATGCTCCCGAGCGGGTATTGGAAGGGGCTGTACACTAGATATGCGAGTGGTGATGAAGATATAGGAATTGTTCCAGCTTGAAATACAGCTGAGCTAACACCAAGTCGTTATGCGTGAGACAAGGTACAGGGAAAAGCGCCATGCTTGCATATGCAGGTCACTTTCCATGCCGTGACTGAGCTAGCAGGTGCCACTCTGTAGAACGAATGAAAGTAGGTAGCAATATGAGACTAACCACTTACGAAGACAGGGTATTCGGGAGGCGCGGGCAGATTTCTCCCACATTGCTCTCGCGTCACGGACGTCGCAAGGTACAAGAAGCACATTTAGTCGTGTTTAGCGGTCTGCGGCTCTCTACACACGGCTGGTAGTCGCTCGCTGTCGGCTTGGCGTAAGCCTTGTGGACCCATGAACGAAGATCTGCTCCTGCCTGGAGTCACGGCTTCGGAAAGCGCAGAGATCCGGTCGCAGAATAGCCATAGACTGTTCCACCAGCTTTTCAGAAAGATATGTCCATCAGACACGGTCGCTTGGCAGAGGTCTCGTGCTTGCGAGCTCGCTGAAGCTCAAAGCGAGAACAGAGGGGATGCTGTCGTCCATCAACCGATCGAAGTGGATTCTGCCGAGATATGTCGTCCCTGGACTTCTGGTCTAATTATCAGCACCTTTGCGTGCTTACTCACTCCCACTCATCATCGGATGCGATACGCCGTCGTCGATACTGCCTGTATCGCATGATGCAAGGAGATCGAAAGAGATGCAGAAACATATCAAAGCTATATGAGGTCGGATGAACCGAGGTCGGAGTTGCATGATGAAGCGAACTTTGGGGCCCCACGCCGCCGAGGCCGTGAAGCTTTTCAACGTTCGGCGACGAAGCGACCAAGATGAATACGCCTGTCGCTCCACTGCACCTCTGCAGACTCGTCGACAAGCACAAATAAGTCGACCAAAAACTCGGAGCGAAGGTTACAAAATGCGCTCGACATGCTGACCATTGATACTCTGGTCAAGACACATCAAAGCGGCCTCATCAGTGCTCCTTAAGAGTGCCAAGTATTTCAGTAAGCACATGAATTGACTTCCTTCTCCAGCCTCGGTATCGCCGAACTAGCGTGCTTTTCCCTTCTCCTGCTCGACCAGCTCTCTTTTTCGCTCCCTGTCGATCATACGAACCCAGCAATCTACCCGTCCAAGGCCTGCTTCTCTTCCCTGTGATTTACTGTAGATCTTTGTTTATTCTTTACAACAGACAGAACAGGTTCGTGAGCTCTGCTCCTCTGAGGATGCACCAGCTGACCATTGCCCAGCTTGTTTCGTCACCGTGCCGACAGAGGCCGAACACGACTTTTCAATTGCGGCAAAGGAAGAAACAGACCCGAAGGCTAGCTACATCAACAAGCAATACTAATATCCATCATCAATCATGTCGGCCGAAGCGAGAAAGCTCGCAGAGTCCATCCAGGTCTCTGCCCCTCCTGGAGCCCCTCACAGCGTTCCTGTCCCGGGGACGGAGCAGCAGGATCGCACTGCCATCTACAGGCACTGGAGGTTCAAGGATGGCATTATGAAGACGGTGGACAACAACGTGGGACCACTGAGAATAGCTAGCTTGATCGCGCTGACTGTTTACTCAGGTCCACACTGGCCATGACATCTTCGAGCAGGCAGCGAACCGTAACCCCAACGCCAAATGCTTGGGTCACCGCCCATACAACCAACAGACCAAGACCTGGGGCAAGTACGTCTGGCAAACTTATGGCGAGGTGCAAAAGAGGAGAGCGAACGCAGGTGTCGGCCTCGTCATCCTTCATGAACAGCTAGGCATACCCGGAAAGCAGTATGGTATCGGTCTCTGGTGTCAGAATCGACCCGAGTGGCAGATTGTCGATCTTGGATGTGTCTCACAAGCGCTCTTCAGTGTCTCGATATACGACACTCTCGGGCCCGACACGACCGAGTATATCATTAACCACGCGACCCTGACCTGTGTCGCTTCATCATTAGCACACATTCCAACTCTGCTCAAGCTTGCGCCGCGCTGCCCCACCTTGAAGCTCATCGTATCTCTTGACCCACTCAGCGAAGGCGTCGAGCCTGCCGGTCACTCCAAGGGCGAGATTCTCAACGCCATGGCCGCCGAGTCCGGCATCAAGATCATCTCCCTGGACGAGGTTGAGGCCCTCGGAGCTGCGAACCCAAGATCATACAATGCTCCTCTGCCGTCCGACATAACCACCATCAACTATACTAGCGGTACCACCGGCGCACCGAAGGGTGTCGTCCTTACACACGCCAACCAGGTTGCTGCCTGCTCATCATCCTTGTGCTTGATCACACAGGGGACCAGCGATGTGCACATGTCATACCTGCCCCTTGCTCACATCTTCGAGCGCGTCGCAGAGGGCGCCGCGCTCTGGAGTGGAGCTGCCATTGGCTACTTCCACGGCAATGTTGCTGAGCTCGTTGACGATCTGAAGGCTTTGCGCCCAACCTCCTTCATTTCTGTTCCTAGGCTTTTCAATCGCTTCGGCGGTGCCATCAAGGGTGCTACCGTCGAGGCTCCCGGCTTCAAGGGTGCGCTGTCACGTCATATCGTTTCGACAAAGATGGCCAGCATCGAAAATCCCGACCCGGCAAAGGCGACCAACCGTCACGCTTTCTACGACCGCATCTGGTCCAAGAAGGTCGTCTCGGCTTTTGGTCTCGAGCGTTCTCGCGCCATGATCACTGGATCCGCGCCCATCGATCCCTCTCTCCACAAGTTCTTGCGCGTCGTTTTCGCCAATGACTTCCTCCAAGGTTACGGTCTGACCGAAACCTACGCCGTCTCCCTTGCCCAGCTGAGCAACGACATGTCCGCCGGCAACTGTGGTGCAGTCTCTCCCGTCAACGAGCTTTGCCTTCTCTCTGTTCCAGACATGGACTACCTGGTCACTGACAAGCCGTACCCCCGCGGAGAACTTCTCATTCGCGGAAATTCGCTCTTCGGCGGCTACTACAAGAATGACGAAGAGACGTCCAAGGCCATGCTCCCGGATGGCTGGTTCAAGACTGGCGATATCGCGTCCATTGACGAACTGGGCCGTTTCAAGATCATCGACCGCCGCAAGAACGTACTTAAGCTCGCTCAGGGTGAGTATATCTCTCCAGAGCGCATCGAGAATGTCTACCTCGGCAACCTTCCATTCCTCGCACAGGCTTACGTGCACGGTGACTCGGACAAGGCCTTCCTGGTCGCCATTTTCGGTGTCGCACCAGATCTGTTCGCCGCATTCCTGCAGAAGACCTCAGGCCGCACGGTCGCACCCACAGACATTGCTGGCATCAAGGCGGCGGCGGAGGACCCGAAGGTGAAGGCTGCTGTGATCAAAGAGCTGGACAAGGTGGGTAAGAAGAATAAGTTCAACTCGTACGAGAGAGTGAGGAACGTCAGGCTCATGGTCGAGCCATTTACTGTCGAGAACGAATTGTTGACACCAACGTGAGTATCTATCATGCCCAGATGAAGTGAATTATTACTGACTTTGTACAGACTGAAGCTCAAGAGGCCACAAACGGCAAAGAAGTACAGGACGCTGCTGGACGAGATGTACGAGGAGAGCAAGGAGACTCCAAAGGCCAAACTGTAGATTACATGCAAGCGAGCATGGAGGGTTGCATTGGGTAGGTCTTCGTGTTTACGACTAGATGTGGATAGATTCGTAAAATATGAAGCATTTGCATGTCCACATCGCGTCCTGATTGTTAATCTTGTCGTCTTCATCCATCATGACTTAGGACATGAGGCATACTTGGATATCTCTACTGGACCACAGGAGATGTGATGTGACGTTGGTGCGGCCTTTGCATGTGGCTGTCTCGTGTGCGGCTCTTGCGGAGTTCTTGAAGACCATCTCATCCTCCGAGCGATTAGCTTGCGACATTACTATTGCCTCGAGCCGGCAAATCATGGATGCGCCCCTACTACAGAGCTTGAGTGACATCGGATCGACTCAAGACTCGGATGCGCAAGTACACCACTTGCGCCGCATCAAGAACGACACGGTCGGCCATGGCCTCCGCAAAGAGCTCATCGTGACGAACGGGATACTCGCAAGACTTGAGGATATTCTTTCGGTTACAGAGAAGGCTATCGGGAAGAGACAGGACACTTCTGGTACAGAACAGTGGACGATAGACCATGAGGCGCAACTGCAAGCGACCTTGATTGTGGACAGTCTTGCGAATGGAGGACCTGCATTCGTGAGCCCGATACTGCTCAGCAATGTGGTGGTACACCTCTTCAACAACATCGTGGATTCTCCAGTGAGGATAGCAATAGCGTCGCTGCGAGCACTCAACAGCTTGGCTACCTCATCTGTCCTTAGTGAGCTCAGCCCTTCCTCGACAACGCCATCACCTCTGGCGCTGCAAGCATTTGGCAAGACCAATTGCCAACGCTTGATACGGCTTCTCAAATCTTCTGCTCGCTCGTCAGATGGCAAGCAGATCATAGAGCTTGCGGCTGGTCTTATTGCGACGGCTTGCAACGACGACCATTCAAGAGCATCTTTGACAAAAGCTGGAACCTTGGAGGCTTTGGCTGCTCTACTGGCGGACTCTACACTGCAGGAGCCGAGAGCGCTCAGGACGAGAGGGACTGGCTCTCATTCACGGCGACTACCTTCGCGGACGATAAGCAAGATTCTCAATGCTCTGGCTGCAATTGTCAAGAACTCGAATTATCGGTGTTTCCGGGTGATCGTGGCTTCTCCTCTGCAGCGAGCATTCATTGGCAACTCGCATACAAGAGAGAGGAACGATAATGGTGCGGTCGTCGAATCGCAGCTCCCGAAGATACTGGCACCTATGCAAAAGTCCGTTAGTTTCGGATCGCCCCAGTTCCCCTCGTTGCATTCGACGTTCGAGAAGTTGCCACATGAGCTTACGGCTGGCGCTGTCACAACTACAGATCCTTTCTGTTCATGGCTCATATACTTGGCAAGAACACTCGACACACCATCATGCCGATTAGCAGCACTTCGGCTGCTAGCTCTCTTCAATGCCTCCTTTGGGATGAATCAGTTCTCGAGTAGCTCGTTAATAAGCGGTCACAACACAGTGCGAGGGCGAGAACGCCAAGTCGCGCTGCTAGCCTTGCCAATAGCTGTCAAGCTTGTGCAAGACGCGGTGACGACGTTGAATCTACCGAACGACACTTCCGAGGATACACGAGCATTGCGGGAAGAGGCATGTGCAGTTCTCGCAATGCTGATCAAGACCAGCAGCGAGCTGCAAAAAGCTGCAGTCGAAGCTGGTGCGATTAAGCATGTATCGCTCATGCTGCGAAAGTCTTTCGATCCTGTCAGTATTGCAAGACCTATGTGGTCAGCACAACAAAAGGATGGTATTGCTTCGTCATCCATCCCGTCAGCGCAGATGGGAGAGGCGGCATTGCCCTCAGAGATCGCTCATGTCATGAAAGTCAGGGCAGGTGCGCTTAGAGCACTGGCTGCTATTGCTCAACGAGAGGACACTCATAGGAAGGCTATCATTGATCAAGGTATGGTGAATTATGTGATAGATTCACTTTCACCATTGACCGACACTGCTGTATCGAACCTCACGTCCGCAAGCATTACTTGCAACTTCAACACCGTACCAGTCCTGGTCGCGGCATGCGAGGCGGCTAAATCGCTCGCCAGATCTGTCAGCCTGCTTAGAACGAGTCTGATTGATGCTGGAATTGCGAAACCCATTCTTAATCTCCTGCACTATGCAGACTCTGACGTCCAAGTCGCAGCTACTAGCGTCTGCTGTAACCTCGTCTTGGACTTCAGCCCTATGCGAACCGTAAGTTTGATCCCTTTTCTTATCACGCCACTTGTTAACGTTATATCAGGATCTGATGGAAGCTGGCGCGATCAAGATCTTCTCGGAGCATGCTCGAAGATCTAATCCAGCACTTCGAGTAGCCTCTTTGTGGGCACTAAAGCATCTCGTCCTCGGTGCGCCCAAAGACACCCGGACAGAAGTGCTCGAGGAACTTGGTCCTGGCTGGCTTGTGCAAGCCATCAGCGGCACTCCAGCGGGCGACGTCCCAAGCTCATCCACTCCCCTCGGCATGTCTACCTCCAACGCTCTTGGCGAGCAGGTCGACATCCTCAACGCCCCCACCACCCCAGAAATGGAGCTCGACCCACCCTCCCCCTCCTCCGAATCCTCCTCCCCGAATCCTTCCTACTCCCCCAACCCCGCAGCCGGTGCTGCCACCCCACCCACCTCCGCCATCCGCTCAACCCTCAAACCCAACCTCTCAACCCTCACCACCCTCCGCGCCCTCCGCGAACGCGAGAACAACCCCGCCCTCCAATCCCGGCAAGAAGAACTCGACATTCAAGAACAAGCGCTCGACTTCATCCGCAACCTGATCAACGGCGACGACTCGACGTCCATGCTCGACCACCTCAACGTCGTCATCGGGCTGACGCGCATCTTCGAGCTCATCCACGCCAAACTCGAGCCTCGCGACTCGGGGCAGCGTCTGAACGCCTCCCTCAACGCACGGGGCACGATGAGCTTGTCTCTCTCCCCTGGCCCCGGGACAGAAATCCCCGTCGTCCCGGACGCGATCGTGCTAAGCGCCATCAACGTCCTAGTGCACGTCGCTGCCACCAGCGCACGGTACAGACAGCTGGTCATTGCGCAGAAGAGCCTGCTGAGAGCCCTCCTGCCGTTCTTCCAGCATCGAGATGGCAGGATCAGGGTCGCGTGTTTGTGGTTGGTGATCAACCTCACGTGGGTGGAGGATCAATCTGATCGGGAAGATGCAAGGAAACGCGCGGTGGAGTTAAGGACGCTGGGGGTGGAGGAGCGGACGAGGGCGTTGCAGGGCGATCAGGAGTTGGATGTCAGGGAGAGGTGTAAGGTTGCTGGGAGGCAGATGGATGAGTTGCTTGTTGGGGGGAGGGGGAGATGAGGTTACATACGGGCGGGAGGGTTGTTCGGGGGATAGATGTATTATACCGAGCAGAGACGTGGTAGACACACGGCGCCGGGACAAGGACCCATCAATGAAAGAATGAATGAATTCTCTTGGCGCATTGGAAGCGCAATCTATAGGTCCCAGCCTCGTCACCTGTTCCTTGATGCAGAGAGCGCCTGCTCTTATGTCCATCCATGAAACGAAAATTAAACCACGCCATGCAAGCGTCAATCATAAAAGTTCCCGAACCAATTCTCTACAGCGCAAACATAGCCACGCCAGCCGCGGCAGCAGCCACTCCCATACCGGGGAAGTACCTGCTCGGCGGCGTCGTCGGTGCCGCGGCGATACTGCTCACTGTCCCCAGTCCGTTCCTGGCTCCGCTGCCGTCCGGGGCGTTGGCGACGCTCGTCACGGCATTGGCCACGCCCGTAGCATCTGGGATGCCGCTGCTCGTGCCTGTCGAGTTTGTGATCTCCAGCACGCGGTTGGTGGTCGAGTTAAAGTTGGTCTGCGCCAGCGCGATCTGGTTCCCTGTGATATCGTACACGACGTACGCTGAGCGCAGGAAGGTGTCGCCCAGCACGGGGGTCGAGCCGCCTGTCGGAGCGATGCCGAGGATGCAGATGGGTTGGTTGCGGCGGACGCCCACGGTGATGATCAGCTCGGAGATGTCGACGGAGATGGTCGGTTGGGAGAAGGTGAATTCGAGTGTTTTCTTCTCGTTGGCGCGGTCACAGTCGATGAAGGCGGCGCCTTGTTGTTGGTCATAGGTGACGCCGAATTCGCTGAAGACTGCGTTGGCGAGGTTGTCGGGGAGGTAGGTGAGGGAGGAGCCGGAGTCGAGGAGCACGGCGGTGGAGAAGGAGGAGTTGATGCTGCCTGCTTGGCCGTCGGCGCCGAGACCTGTCAAGGCGATGTAGAAAGCGGTGTATCGTCCGTTGGACTGGATGATAGGTAGGGTCGAGAGGTTGCCCATGAACTTCTCGGTGTTGACGCCACCGAAGAGGATCTCGCCTGTCGATGCGTCGAGGTCGTTAAGCCAAAGACTGTACGCATTGGTATTGATGAGACCTTGGTCAAGCATCTTTTGAGGCACATTAGCATACGATCGCCCGCCACGTACTGAAAGAATAGCCTCGTTGCTAGTATAGCCAATTCCCAGAATGCCCTCCTGTGAGTTAGACCGGTAGCCAATGGCAAATTGCTGGTTCTGTAAGGTAGCTCCACCGATGGCAAAGTTGTCCGTAACATAATCGCCAGTCGCTCCGGAGCCGTCCGCGTACTGAATAGTGAACAAGCTGTTCAAGTAGTGATATGTCGATGATGAATTAGGGCTGTAGGTTCCAGCAAAATCGCAAAGACCTTGGCCCTGGTATGTGCAGATTTCTGAAGTCGGCGTGTTCACCCACAAGTCACTTGAACCAGTGTCGAGGTGTAGCCGAACTTGTTGTGCTGGCGTCCCTAACGAGGCATTGGCGTAATAAAGGGTCTCTTCATTGTCGAGTCCTTGATCGACGACCTTTGCTTGCCTCCGCCGCAAGCGATCCCGATGAAGTGGATTCGATACATGTCGTCTCTCGATGGAAGCGTGAAACACCTTTGGCGTAGCGTCTGTCCGTTCCTGAAGTGCTATCGCCGCTGTTGAAGAGATCAGGCCCGAAGCCAAGGCGACCAGTGTGAAGCTCCGCATTGTTGTTGTTGACCAGTCGAGAAGAGCCCAGATATTATTATTATAGGTTATATCCCAGATGAATTCCCGACTCCAGAAATGCTTGGTCCAAAGAGCAAGGAACAAAGGTGCAAGGTCAAGGCGACATAGATAACAGGGGACAGGTGCTAGTCGCTGGGTATAGACGTCAGACAAGCCGCGCAAGCCGCTTCGTGGCTTGGTACCAAAGTGAAAAGAAGTCGTGAAAAAGACGACGAATGCACCGGCCGACTATCCGAAATCGCCCTCGAACGTTCTTTAGTGGCGGCTCTTTGGAATAATGTGGATTAAAGGTGGATGACGTATCGATTTCGGTTGTCGAGTCCGAGACACTTTGTCCATACAGAATACTCAAATGGAGAAGGATGTATCGAAGCGGCAAAGGAAACAATGTCAAATCTCTCGAGGCATGGGTCACAAGAATGTCCTCTCGAATGGAGTGCCCAGCCCTGGACTACGGAAACGATGTCGACGCCGTGAAACCAACGACGAGCCGGACGCCTGCAGAGTCAACAACGATGCAAGTCAACGGAGAAGCCACACCCAATGATCCATCCAATAATCCAGGGTGATCAAGGATGATGCGCAATCGTTCTAAAAAGCTCCAACCAAGGGACCCTAGCGAAGATCCCCCGCGCCGCCGTCTTCCGAACAGAACCAACCACGATTCCACATCTCCTTCAAGCAAACAGTCAAGCCACAAGTGTCCATCGCAATCTGCCTTGCTTCCCTGTCATCTCAGGGCAACAACTCTGCTGCAGATAAGATGCAGCTAGTCGCCAGTCACTCTGTACGCGCTCTTGTCTCAATACGAGGCGGCAAATGAGAGTACCACACAAGGGGCCAACGTTGTTTCCGCCAAGCTGAGCCCAGAGGCGGCTCGTCTGCAAAGAGGCATGCACGTCTCATGAGACGCTTCTCGTCCCAAGACAACACCGTCAACAGACCTCGACAGGGACAACATCACCTTTCCTCTGCTGTTGGCTACAGCGAAGATGCCATCGATTGCGCTCGATCACAAACTCGACAGTCTGTTCGGCGTCGTGGGCAAGTTAACTTGCTGAACGTCGACAATCTCTACTATCAGCAGGTAAGTTAGGTACAACAATACTCGTGGTTCGCAATCATGACCACCCAGATAATTGTACTTCAAGTACAGAGTTATCATTGACTGTACGAATGGGCATACGTCGGCCATGGATACCGATGCATGTACGGATTTCATGACCGCAACAGGTTTAGTTTTGCGGAGTTGCTTGGGGCAAGACTGTGTTTCTCAGGATGGTACCATCTCTTTCCTCACGCAACTCAGTGTCGACGCAGTCCCCTTCTTCGCTCTTGCGCTTCTCATTCTCTGACAATCTCGAAGCTCAGATACTGACGGCATAATGGCGGAGACTAGCTCCCTCCCGACCCCTACTCCAACATCGCAAGATTTCGAGCTGGCTGATAGCCCTGCTTGGGACGGCGAACAAAATCGATCCGAGGACCGTCCTTCCTTCTCACTACCTCCTGCTGATGGAGGAAGGGGTGCCTGGCTGGTCCTCGCTGCGAGCTTTGCCCTTGAAGCTGTAATCTGGGGTGAGTTCGATAGATGGCCAGAGCATAAAGATGCTGACAACTCTGGAAGGGTTTCCCTTCTCGTATGGCGTCTTCAATGACTTCTATAACGAGCATCCTGCCTTCAGAGACAATCGACCCACCATCGCCGCAGTAGGAACAACATCAACGGGAATGATGTATTTTCTGGCTCCTGTGGTCTACTTTCTTTTGCGCCGTTATCCATCATTCCGTAAGCCAGTCATGACATTCGGCTGCATTGCCATGACCATATCCATGATTGCAGGTAGCTTTGCAGAAGTTCCTAGTCACCTCCTAGTGACTCAGGGCATCCTGTACGGTCTCGGTGGATCACTGGCATATTTTCCAGCCTTCATCTATCTGGATGAGTGGTTCATTGCCCGCAAAGGGATAGCATATGGAACTTTGTGGGCTGCCACGGGCGTTGCTGGCTTTGCGCTACCTCTGCTCATGGAATGGATCCTTCGACAGTACGGCTTTCGAACTGCCCTCCGCATATGGGCTGTAGCGGTAGCTGTAACAACAGGTCCGGCCATCTACTTCCTGAAGGGACGTCTACCTCGTCAGCACACCAGCACAGGACCACAGGTCATCCAGCTTGGTTTCCTGCGCGGCACGGCTTTCTGGATCTTCTTCATCGGTTCGCTCGTCCAGAGTCTGGGTTATTTCCTACCAACACTGTACATGCCATCATTCGCTCGCGCGGTCGGTCTGCCTTTCCTGTCTGGCACTATCGCTGTCAGCGTTACGAATGGCAGCACCGTTGTCGGAATGCTGACTATGGGCTACCTTTCCGATCGACTGTCCGTGACCTCGAACATGAACATCTGTGCCGTCGGCACTATCCTATCCGTCTTTCTCTTCTGGTCATTCGCGGTCTACTTACCTGTGCTGTACATTTTCGCTGTTCTTTACGGCATCTTTGCAGGTGGATCTGCCGCTACATGGACCGGGTGCACTGCGCTCCTCAGAGAGAAATGGCCAGGTACCGAAACAGGTATGCTCATCAGCCTCTTTAGCTTGAGCAGAGGCCTCGGAAGTGTGCTATCAGGTCCCTTGTCAGGTGCCCTTGTGCAGGGTGACTCATGGAAAGGAGCCGAATTTGCTTGGGGTAGTGGATATGGCAGTGTCATTGCTTTCAGCGGCGTTACTGCCACAGCCATGACCTTTGGGTGGTGCGGGAGACGTCTCGGTCTTGTCTAGCTCTCCCTATCTGCAGGCACATAGGCCTCGATAGTACAATATCATGTCATGAATGAACAAACGCTACAAACATCGCTATGTCCTTTCCTATATTCTTCCCTCTCGCCTCCCTCGTCCTTCCCCGTCTTCCCCGGATATCCTACCCATGCCTCCTACAGCTGCAGATTATAACTATACTCATCCTCCATATTCTGGCTCACCCACAACACCACAGAACTCAAACTAACCAACGCATTCGTCACCACATTCGCGACCCCCATCCACAACGCAGGCCACTCGGCCCCAGGCACGAGGTACTTGAGCACCATAACCGTCACTCCACCCGCCAACCCGCCCGCCAGCGCCGCAAAACCCATGAACAGCACCACCCGCGCCTTCCACGCGACTCCGTCCCCGGAGTAACTGAAGCTGTCCGCCGCCAGACGCGTCTTGTCGATCGAGTTGATGATCAGCATGCCGAGCGCGGAGAAGATGCCGGGGACCCAGTCGATGAAGGAGACGGAGAAGTCGGAGCCGTTGAGCGGGGATTTGGAGAAGGTGGCTGCGTCGATGAGGGTGAAGAGGGCTATTGCGAACTGGATCACATTAGCTGCTGGCTGAGGGGAGAAGGGGAGACAGAAAGTGCGAGGGAGGAAGAGAGGGGAGGAGGGAACGTACCAGGCCGCCGGAGATGTATACGCCTGCTGTCCTTGTCATGGCGCTGTTCAGCCAGGCAGGTTTGGGGAAGCGGAAGAGTCGGTCGGATGCCATGGTTGTGGTTGTTGCTTCGGGAGTACGTTGAGGTCTGAGTGATGCTGAAATTGAAAGGAGTTGAGCAGGGAAGCAGGTTGTGCGGAGCGCGGCGCGTGAGGATTCTTGTAAGCTGCCTGGAACGTTTTGAAGCTCGAGATGGCTGGCTGTCGTCGTTGTCGGAGTAGAGCGAGGCTGTTGCCGGTGGGACATGACTCGTGCGGACGTGAAATCTTGGCGGGGTTGAGCCAAAAATGTTCGGAGCTGGAGACGAATTTCTTCGCTGAGTCGCGAAACGACTCACATCAAACAAATACATCATGGCGCCTGTAAAACCTAAGGGCGCTTCGGCAAAGTCCAAGTCAAAGGGCAACAGCAAGGTCATGAAGCAAAAGTCAAGCGCCAAAGTGAAGAAATCGGCACCGATCAAGACGACTGCTCAGAAGACAAAGTCCGTGTCGCATAAGCCGGAGAAGAAGAAGAAGCGGGTCTACACGGACAAGGAGCTCGATATCCCTGCGCTCAATGGCATACGTCCGGCTGGTGTGGTCAAGCAGAAGGGTATGAAGAAGGGCAAGACATTCGTCGATGACAAGGAAGGCATGATGGCTATCCTGTCTATGGTTCAAGCGGAGAAGGAAGGTGATCTCGAAAGCAAGATGATGAAGGCACGTCACTTGGAAGAGATCAGAGAGGCAAAGCGCCAGGAGGCAGAGAAGAGGGAGGAAGGCAAGCGACAGAGACTGGAGGAGGTCAAGAACGAGGTACGGAAAGGTCAGAAGGACAAGAAGCGGAGGAAGTCTGAGGGAGACGAGAAGATTGCACTGGACGAGGCTCCGAAGAAGTCGAAGAAGAGGGTATCATTCGGCTGAAAAGTCTATTGCTCTATTGGTGTATGTCTATCGGCATCTTCACAGCTTTGCAACCGGAGCTGAGGATTCTCAGAGAGGATTGATCTTGCTCTCTGTACTATCGGCGAGGACCAACCTTCGTCGCATCGGCTCAAAGACGAAGGGACTCTTGTACGACGTCTTCGAGACATGGCCGTTGATAGTCGTCTGCCCACTCTGCTTGCTTTTCCTGGTATCGACATCCTTCGCCATTCTATCGAGGAAAGCAGCCGCTGGCCTTGCGTGCCACCTTCCGCCACCCGTCTCAAACCATGCCAGATGGCCGCCAAGCGTGGTCGAGCATATCACCATCCAAGGAGTCTGACAAGCCTCTGCATAGGGTACGGCCTGCTTAGGGGCTATCGGGTCGTCCTCGGCATGGATGACCAAACAGGGTATGCGAATGTCGAAGATGGAGTCTACAGAGCCTGCATCTCGATAATATGCTCCTTCTGTGGGATATCCCCAAGTGGGGCATTGTATCTGGCGGTCAAATTCATGCAGATATTTGACGCTTCTGACCGCTTCAATGTCGATATTGCCATTCTTCGCGATCTGGTCTTTGTGCCTGGAGCTGTTAGTGATGGGTCCATGATCAAAAGCGAAACGGACCTTTCAAAGAGCTTCTTCATATTCGTCCCCATGGCCTTTGAGTAGACATTCAAGCCTATCCAGGTGCTTTGCAGAGCAATGTTGCTCACTTCCAACTTCCATGGATTGGAGACAATCACTGCGGCTTCCAGGTCGCAACCACTTCCTTCTTCACCCAAATACTATGCATGAGATGTCAGAGCAATCCTGATGGGTGGCAAAGGTGACTTACGTTTGTGAGGATATTAGCCCCGAGACTGTACCCAATGCCAAACAGTCGCCTATTCGGCCACTTCTTCCGTGCCCACCTAACAACCTGCCTGACATCCCAAGTCGCTCTCGCATTATACAGAATACCAGTGGTGATCTGACTTTGTGCACAACCCCTCGAGTTGACGACAAGGGCTTCCCATCCTCCTTCGCCGACCATCGGTGAGAGCACGTGTCGTAAGTATGGCTCATATGATCCACCACTGAGTCCATGCAACGTGATGAGAAGGGGCTTGTCATCGTCGCCACCGAGAGCATTGAATTCGTCCTCCGTGTAGTAAGTAGTATCTGGCGGTAATGAAGTATCCGGCTTCTCGGGATGTGCGTCTACCACAAAGTCCACGGCGAATGTTCCAGCAAATCGAGGATCTTCGGCCTCAAATAGCTTTCGCTTGTACGCTATCCTGGGTGCGGAATGGTTCACGGAAGTCCACGCAGTCTGGAGATGTCCATTGAGAAGAAGCGGATTCAACTGGCATGGTGGTGTAATTTCTTCCACCAGTGCAGCCAGAGTCTTTGTCTTGCCATCGTGAAGATGAAGTGGCAGTGAGGATGGGGAATGATGAAATGTTGTCTTAGCTCGACCTAACCACTCCATTGTGAAATTGTGTATGGAAGAGTCTCTCCGTAATTCTCCATGAGGCCTCACGTCCTTATAGGGCTTCCCAACATGTCGAATATCTAGGTTTGATCGACTATCGGACCATTAGGGATGAGTGATCGGCTGCTTCACATGCATCATTCGCCGAAATCTCGACCATGACTCGCGCGTTTTGAGCCGCATCTTGACGTGCTACCCGCGACCTTGTATTCCCCAATCGAGTAGCCTACAAGGTCTATACACATAAGACGGCCAGCATTACGTCGGCGAGAGATGGCACGGAGTCAATCATGCGTGATTAGGCTGTATATACAGGGATGATGACGAGACTCCGTCGGCTGCTATGAACGATTCAAATAATGGCCAGCAGTGGCAGCAGCAACATGGCCAATACGGATATGCAAATCAGACACAATATCCTCCAGTCCGGCAGCCCATGGTGGTGATTCCCCAAAGATCTCCTGAGGAGTTACAGCAATTCTACAGCTTTCAAAATGGCTTTCATCCTGCTCAAAACTACCAGCAACCAAATCAGCAGCACCAGTATGCGCAGCAACAACAGATGCCCCAGCAAAACTTCGACTATGGCTTCCGACATCCTCAATTACAATATATGCAGCCGGCGCAGCATATGTATCAGCAAGCTCAGTACAATCAACACATGTTTCAGGGCAACTTTGCGGGTAGCCAGCAAGTACAAAATCAGCAAGTTCAAAACCAGCAAGTACATCAGTCTTCCTCTCCCACCAATGTCTCGTCAACAGCGATGCCACCCTCACAACCACAACGCCAATACTCTCAGTCACAGTCAAGAGACAATGGTATGAATGTATCTGAACTGCGGCAGTCCTTGTCAAATACGCAGGCGAAAAGACAAAGTTTCCCATCGGATCAAAGTGTGGTCTCGAAGGCACCACCGCAACACGTAAATCAGGTGCCTCAAGTACTGAAGCAAGTACAGTCAGAGAAACGGCCACAAAAGGTCCCGCAGGTGGTGATACCGGCTAAACACAAGTCTGCAGCAGCAGCCTTCGCCGATGCTTTTGCCACTCCACCTCCACCTAAGCCGTCGCCGCCTGTGAAATCGCAGAGTCATACTCCACAACCAGCATCAAGAACACTGCCTAAGGTGTCTTCGAAAACGCTAGATGGCACGTCTGACGAGGATGCCGATCAGAAGTTGATATTGCTGGCATTGGCAGATCAATACATATCAGCAGCTCGATCATTGTCTACCTCGGTAGCTCAAAGCTCTTCCGAGACGGATCTTGAGCGGTATCAGGAATTGATGACCTTGGGCCTGCAATGCTTGGACGCAACGATCCGGCAGTGGAAGGTCGGAGACACACGGACGCTTGTCAAGCTGCGTCTGCAATATGCCACACTTCTCTTTGAGGAAAGCGACAGTGATGACATAGCTCAATTGCAGCTAAGTCAAGGCATCACATCATGTGAAAGAAGCAAACTACTCGATCAGAAACTCAGCATGCAACACGTACTTGCCCGTATCCAGTTCAAAACGAAGCCAAAGGCTGCGTTCAAGGTCATAGATGGCGCTCTAGAAGACGTTACAGCATACAAGAACGTCGGCTGGATCTACGTCTTTCGCTTTCTTCGTGCGACATTGGCTTTACAGCTCGCTCGAAACACTGAATTGCAGCCCACTTTACAAAATTTGAGGCAGCTGATAGTTCTGGCAGAGTCACGACGAGACATTCCTGTCATGGTCATGGCTCACATTCTGGAGGCCAACGTACATCTTCGCTCGGGCACGGTAGAAGCTATTGAGCAGGCTCAGCGAGCAATCGCTGCCGCTCGGTCCTACCAACTCGATCGCAGTCTAGAGAGACTGCCCCAGCTACGGTGCATGATATTCTTCCAAGATCTTTGCTGCGATCTGGCGATCGGAAGTCTAGACCAGCTAGAGATCAAGATCCACAATCTGCAAGAGCTCGTTGATGCTGTCGGCGCTGAAGAGAAAACCTGGCCATCCGGCAACTTTTATCTTCCCACTTCTGCTGCCACGGGTAAAGCCATATCAGAAGAAACCTGCGGCATACTCAAAGCAACATCAGAAGGTGCAGTCGCAATTGCATTTCGATGGATAAACAAGACCGAGCTGTTTACGCTCTCATTCCTCCTTTGTGGCGTCTCCACCTTACAGAAGAATTGTATGGACAGCAAAGCAGAGCATTACATTAGTGAGGGTATAAGTTATGCTACAAGTATGTCACATGTGCAATTCACCATTGGCTACGCTGACAATAATCACAGGAGATGCTATTAGTCCGACAAAGGGAAACAAATCCCTGGAAGCCGCCTTCGAATCCTCTAGCCGGGAAGAGAATATCAATGTTACCATGCATATCTACCGAGTCATCACCTACGCAATCCGATCGAATTGGACTCAGGCCAATGCTCAGCTTACACAGATTGGCAATAAGTTCTCTTCATCGGCACTCGCAGATCATCGTCAGATGCTTCTCTATTTGGACGGAGTCATTAAACAAGGCTCAGGAGACTTACGTGGTGCGCTGAACAGCTATAACACCCCCGAACTTTCTGTCCCTTCCCCACCGACAACCAAGATATCTGGAGCTGACCTTGAGACTCGACTCGTCGCGACGATCAATCGGACCCTGATTCTAAAGTCCTCCGCGAGTACAAATGCCGAGGGCCAGGCACTACTACAACAGATTGCTCCTATCTGCGACAAATACCACAACCAGGCTATACAGGCAGCCGCAAAGATGTTGCAAGCTACGCCCAATCCCAGCATGCAAGTAATCCAGCTCAAGGAGTTCCTCCAACACTCGCTGCAAATCGCCCAGAGACTCAAAAATCAACAACTCAAGACATTGTTACTGAACGTTATGAACGCTCGATTCTTCATGGGTATCGTTGGTGATCAAGCGAACAAGAGCTCCACTACGGCATGGCAGCTGGCCCGCCAAATGAGGAGCCCGCTGTGGATGGCTGTCAGTGGGCAAAATCTCGCGTACACGCATTCGTTGCACGGCCGGGTCGAAGAGTCGAAGCAGGCGCAGCACGACGCCGAAATGATGTTCTCGAACGCCCCAGAAGGTGTGAGGAAACGCTTTGAAAGCTAGGGTACAGCTTCATCATGACGCTACGAAGATACCACAGCGTGTATTATATCCTTGAGCAAGGTGTTCCGGAATTTGCTGGGGATACTCGCTTTCATAAGCACCAGGCGCTGTACGGGTACAGCATCAGTACAGATCATATACAATAATGACTCGCTAACTATGCAACCAATCTTTCCCATTTCCTTGCACATCCACGTGGCCATATACCGTACCATCTCTAGAATTCCTCTTGCTCCCTGAAGAACATGGTAAAGCTGATTATCGTCCCATAAATCAGCAGACCACCAATGATACTCATGATCATAGCCTCCACCCTGATCATCAATGTATGCGCCAACACAACGGGCAGCGCAATGCCCATCACCACGAGGAAGCCAGTAATGAACCTCCCCAGCTCCACAATCCCGCTCCCGCCGCTGTCCATGAAATCATCTGGGTTCGCTGCTCGTCCACATATCCAATTCGGTAACGGGGCGATGACATAGGTCGCGACGACGAGGAGGGGGAGGTAGTTGGCGAAGAGCGCCGAGGAGAGGATGACGAGGAGGAAACCTATTGCTAGGACCTGGGTCGTGTTAGCGATTACATTGCTTTTGACTAGACCCTATGGCGCAAGCATAGCAAGCTGAGCCTGCACTAGGGTGTCTGCTAGGTAGACGTACGAACGAAAGCGCTATAATAGTCTTCAAGCCCGGCATTCTGCCAGATCCTTCTGCGTCGTCGGAGGCCGTGATGGCGGTTGTGTGGTCGTGTGCGTAGTCGCGGTGGGATTGATCGGGGAGATCAGAAGCAGATGCACATGCGACGGTGCACTGGCTATGTATATGTGCTTGTTCGCGCGAGGTCGGGTGGGCTGTGGGACGTTGTAGAGCTTCGAGTCGCGCCTGAAGGTGGGAGGCTGGTCGTCGTCGGGCTGGCTCGGTGACAACGGATCTTGGTGGGCGGTGGGCGGGATCAGGATGTGTGCAGAGGAGCTTGGAGCTCACTTTCCATGTCCGCGTTTGCTGTGGAAGCCTGGATGTGACCACTGACTTCATTGACTAAGCGACTTTGCATTCATCTACCGCGTCTCGGAGCTTGAAGTAGATCTGAGCTATACTTGAAGCTTCAACAAAGCAGTCGCTGTCAGCTGGGAAGCCTTCCGATCATCCTCGCGCCTCTCCTTCATCATGTTCAGGAACAACTATGACAATGAAGCGACGACCTTGTACGTAATGCGATCATCGCTAGCATGAGATGGTACTGACTGCGTGCTAGCTCCCCACAAGGACGTATCTTCCAGGTCGAATACGCACAAGAGGCTGTGAAGCAGGGTTCAGTAGTCGTCGGACTGGTATCGAAATCACATGCGGTACTAGCAGCACTCAAGGTCAGTCCTACTTCAAGACCACAGAGCGTCCAAAGCTCTCTTCCAGGACCCATGCACACCCATCTCGCCACCATCCGTGTAAGAGGCTGACAGATTCTAGCGTAACGCAGAAGAGCTCTCCTCCTACCAAAAGAAGATTATCCCCGTCGATGCTCACTACGGCGTCGCGCTTGCAGGTTTAGCATCCGATGGCCGCGTCCTCTCTAACTTCATGCGACAACAGTCGCTTTCCTCACGCCTCACATACGACCGTCCCATCCTCCTCTCCGAAATCACCTCCCGCATTGGCGACCGCGCACAGTCATCAACACAAAACTACGGCCGTCGGCCGTACGGTGTGGGACTCTTGATCGCCGGTGTGGATGCATTAGGCGTGCATCTCTTCGAATTCTCGCCATCAGGTATCACGCAGGAGATGGCAGCCAGTGCGATCGGGGCGAGGAGTCAGATGGCGAGGACGTATCTGGAGCGACACCTGGATGACTTTGAGGGAAGCAGTAGGGAGGAGCTGATCAAGCATGCGCTGCGGGCGTTGAAAGAGAGTCTGAGCCAAGACAAGGAGTTGACGGTGGATAATACGAGCGTGGGCGTCGCTGGGCTCGAGGAGGACTTCAAGCTCTACGAGGGTCAGGAGATCAGCTCGTGGTTGGAGACGACGTTTGAGAACAAGGAAGGTGGGGAGCAGCAGGGCGAGAGCATGGAGGTCGATAGCTGAGGCACGATGGATTGAGAAGATATCACGCCTCTGAGCTGCAGTAATCACTGTAGCCCCTGCCACCGAGCCCAAGTCATCATGATATACAGGCCACATGCTCAATAGAGACCAGCTTGACACGAATGTAGACTTTCAAACACCGCTACACGATCCATGTATAACTCTATGTCCGTCTTCCGTAGGCTGGTCTGTTTCCTACCGTAGCGACTTTGTACCACCTTCCTTTGCCTCGCTCTTCTCAGGAGTGCTCGTCTTTCCAGCCATCCACCCAGCAAAGTCAAAGTTCTGTATCGCCGACGCAGCGTCTCCTCCAGCTCCACCGACAAGGGGATTACTCTTCTGCGCCTCCTCAAATTCCTTCTTCGTCTCCTCGTCCACTGTGAAATGGTCAGCATACATCCCCGTGCAAATGTCGGTCCCGACCCTCGCATCCCATAACCTCAACAGGCCATATCTCGAGCGTAAAGTAGAAAAGAAAGACTCACTGTTATCAACCAAATACGGCATCCCAAACACCAACCCAGCACTGAACAGGGCCATAAGAATCATCGGATTCTTGAGAATACTCAACGCGCTAAACCCCTGCCGTTGCGCATAGAACTCCTTCTTCGCAGTCGGCGCCAACTCCACGGACAGCGTGTCATTACCACTCCCCAGCACCGGACCTTTATTGCCCCATTCGTTCCCGCGAAACGTTTGCGCTATCGAGATACTCTCCGCGTTGTTTAGACCTGCGTCGGCGGGCGTGACGTCCACGCGGTATTGTGGCCAGGTGTAGTCCCGCGTGAAGAGGGAGAGGAGGTGGGAGCCTGAGGGAAGGGAGTTGAAGGCGATGGTGTTGGCGCGGGAGAGGCGGGAGGTGAGGACTTGACCGGTGGAGGTGAGGAGGGTTGCGTGGGTTGTTGGTGGGAGGAGGGCGGGGTTGGGGAGGAGTGGTGGGGAGGAGGGAATGGTGATACTCAAGTGGGCGGCGAGGGCCACGGGGAGAGAGAAGAGGGTTGAGAGGCGCATGGCGGGATGTTGTGGTTGTGATGGGGGAGCATAGCTGGAGCTTGCTTGATATCTTGAGATGTGAAAAAGGACGCTAGGCCGAATTGGGATGCCAGGGTCGGCGGTGAAGAGGGGAGGAGCGGGTGGTGTGATTGTTTATGCAGGTTTGTTCGTAGAGTGATCTAGATTCACAATGGCTTTGTCTTGGATATGTATACTGTACCGTATGAGAGGTCGTGTGGGATCTTGTTGACTTTGTAATTTATCTACATGGTAAAGCTTGAAGCTTGTGATTGGTAGTATACAGAGGGATGGGGCACGTTGTCAAGCTACGGGCCACAACAGCTGCAGGGACTACCACCACTTCTCACAGCGTACATGCTCTGGTGATAGGCCAGGCCGGCTCCGAAGAAAATCGACAAAGATGTCTGTCATGACCTGCGGCCCGCACACATAGCACAATGTGCCTGACCGACGCTCCACTTCTCCCAAAGACCCATCCAGATCTGCCTCTGTGACACGTCCCGGGGTCACGTCGCTCGGTAGTCCAATTGCACCCGCGAGCTGCTTCTCCGTGACACCCGTGAGGAATAGGCGCAGTTGTAGGCCATACTGCTTCTCATGCTCGATGAGCTCCTTGAGCCGCGGAAGGAACAGAATGTGCTTAGCATCTATCGGTGAGCCAGTCGCCTTTGTGCCATATAGAAACACGATCTCCTGCGGTCGGTCTTCTGGCTTCTGCTGCATCAAGTGAGCAAGGATGGAGATCAGAGGACTGCTTGGAATCAGTCCATGGCCAGGCATATGGCAAGCCTCTACTCACTTGATGCCAACTCCGCCTGCAATGAGGACCAGTCGTTGGACTTGAAATGGAGCCAGATGCGAGGGTGGCCATGTGAAGTCTCCACCGACTCTGACCTTGATCGTCTGTTCCAGAATCTCATTGATCGGCCTCCAGAGCCATTGTGCGGGCGGGTTTTTGCTCTTTTGTATGGCAAGTTCCAGGTATGCTGGATCCTTCTCGGTAGGCTTTGCTTCCTTTGGCGTCGAGGTGATTGTGAAGCCGCCGGCTTTTTCAAGGCTAGGGAGAAAGACATCCAGCCATTGACCTGGCAGGAACTACTGTCCCCTAGGTCAGTCCATCGATCAAGACGAGAAGTTGATGAAAAGAAGAGAAACGAAAGTGATGCAGACATCGGCTGAGACGGAAAATATTTCCTACCTTGATCGAATGATCCTTGTGTATAGAGTAGAGCCGCATCAATCGTATCGTGTCATTGACTGGCTCTATACGTCGAAGCTTGACAGTCTCGATGCCAGCGTCTCGATGTTGAGTGGCTGTCCGCTCTTCGTGGCTAGTCGAGCTGGTAGACATGGCACGCGAGCTATTCAGCAGCTGTGGCTTTATCAGGAACGGAGCTCGCAAGGCGACACGTCGATAAGACAGCATCATCGTCCTATCGAGCCATCGAGGCTAATGAAGTGATGCGATTGGACGGATCGATGGTGAATATGCGTTTGTAATCAACGGAAGCGTTGACGTGAGCTCGAGAACCCCGCCGAAATCGCCCTGCACGTGATTCGGCTGACATTTATGGGATGGACTAGCTGCATGAACTCCTGTTCACCAGCTCTCTCGTCAAGTCAATCTCTTCAGCAATTCTGCACAACTTGCAAAACACACGACCATGGCTTCGTTCTTGAAAAATATTGTGTCTAGAGACCGACCAAAATCGGGAGTATTCCTGGCTTCGGTAGCTGTGGTTAGCATTGGAGAGATGGGTCTGGGAGTAGCGAAGCTGCTGACGAACCACAAATACAAAGTGCTCACGAATATCGAAGGCCGGAGGTATGACACGTCGATCGACGAATTGCAAATAGCTTAACACTTGCAGTGAGAACACCCACAAGCGAGCCGAGTCTGCTTCCATAGACCTAGTCAAATCGGATGCAGAGCTGGCCTCGCAAGCAGACTACTTCGTATCGATCGTCCCACCGAAGGATGCTCTTGCGACTGCTCAACGTATCGCTACCGTCATGTCCTCCCCAGACTTTACTACAAGGGAGACGCCACTCTACTACTTAGACCTCAATGCCGTCTCACCCAAGCACGTTCGAGAGATTGCTGCTATCCTAAAGCCACTTGCCGAACAAGTTCGCTTCATTGATGGAGGGATCATTGGGGGTGCCCCAACCCCCAAGGATCCTTTGGACCCGTCGGCCAAGTGGAACGTGCCTAGCATTCCCATGTCAGGACCGCACCCTCTCGCTGAGGCCACACCCTCGGGCGCTGATTTGGCCAAGCTTCTCAACTCTAAGCACATTAACGACGATGTCGGAACTGCATCAGGTCTCAAGATGTGCTTCGCTTCGCTCACAAAAGGCTTCCAGGCAATTGCCGTAGAATCCTTCACCACTGCACACAATCTGGGTGTACTACCAGAGCTTCGGGAGCAGCTGAAGCAGCACAGCTCGGCGACTGAGCAGATGACTGCCAGTTTGACCAGGATGCCTCCGAAAGCCTACCGATGGGTCCGGGAGATGAAGGAGATTGGCGAGACCTTTTCTGTGGATGGTGGTTTCGGCGAGGAAGAACGCATATTCAGTGCGATCGCAGCCGTGTACAACACTGTCTCAAAGGACACAGATCTAGGAAAAGAGCTGACCGAGAAGCGGAAGAGAGGCACTACCCTCGAGGACGTAGCAGCCTGTGTAGCAGAGGGTCTCGAAAAGAGAAGGAAGGTTGCGCAGTAGAGCTAGTGTACACCGCCATAATCGCTGCCTCCACTATTGAGATCGAGGCTCTTGCTTCGTAGATATATGAAGTAACATTCGAGTGTGATGTGAAGAAGAGAGAAACCATGACCAGATGGTCGCGGAAATGACGTCCGGAAATTCGAAGCCGAAAGTCAAATTGGACCTCCACATGTCACATTCAAAGCTGGGCTATTTCTGCCAAATCTCAGTCATTTGCGACCTGTTCATTACTCCTGCGACCCCGTCCGTGTTCACCTCCAGAACTAGGGCGACAGACAGTACCCTGCACTGATCATGCGCGCTAGCGTCTTATGATCCACGCCTGCTCGATAACCAACCATCGAGCAAGCAAAGGCACAAGAAAAGGCAAACATGTCTACGGCATCGGAGCAAAGGTATGTTTCCGCGGCCCTATACACTGTATCTCACGATACTAAGCATCGACAGAGCCTGGCGTGGCGGTAACCGCCCAGCTAGCATCGCTCGCGCTCCTATACCGCAAAGTCGCTCCAGCGCAACTTCACCTACGGCCTCGGGCGCTTCTACCCCAAACCCAGCATTGCCCCGTCAGACAGAGAGCAAGCCATTAGCTACTGTGAAGCCTGCTGAGCAGACGAAGGCGACGCCCGCTCCTGCGCCTGCAGGGAACATTTGGGAGACAAGGAAGCAGGCACAACAAGCACGCACAACCGCTTCCGGGACAGTGACACCAAAGGAGAGCACAGTTTCTGGAACCGATGGAGGGAAGAAGATCGAGTCGGTAGCTGCTGGGAAGGAGGAGGCACGTACTTCCGTGAACAATTTCAACACGACAGAAGTGAAGGACTTTCTGAGGAGAGATGCAGCAGGGTTCAAGATATACAGGATCGCGGAGAGTAACCCAAAGCCTGCTTCTGCAGTAGCAAGAGGTAAGTCAAGCACTTTAAAAGGATCTGGCGCCTCATCTAACGACTCGTGCAGGCAACATATCAAATGGTCAGTCGTTCTTCTCCAGTCTGAGCAAACAGATTGCTCAATTGCAAGGGAACAAGTAGACAACAAGGGTGGTAAGCATAGGTGATCACGTTTCTGAACTGGTAGAAAACCCAGGTAGGAAGAGATGACAGGTACCCATCGCAGAGAATGGTGGATGAAGTGTTGTCAATACATTCTACCATTTTAGGGTCCCTGTTGTATCATCCAGTTCGTGCAATCATCAAGTCATGAACTATAGCTGTTCCCTTGTCTCTCCTCCATGTTGACCCTCCACTGCTTCTATAGGCACGCTTCCACCCCCATCGCTGCCCCCAGAACTACTCCTCACCCCTTCCTTCCCTTCCCCATCCGTCTCTCCCTCCGTCTCACTATCGTCAAAGAAAACTCTACTCTGCCTTCCTAACTCCCCCAGCACACTACTCCTCCTTCCCTGCTGTCCCACACTCGCCAAATCCTTAATACTCGGCCTCTCCCTCACCCCCTCACCCCACGCACCATCAAAATCCGGTCCACCAATCTTCGGACTCCCAGACAGCGATCCGAACCAATTACTAAGTTTCATGCTCAAACTCCCGCTCCTGACGTGCTCCTCGCCCTGCATCCTCCTCTTCGTCGGACTCCCCTTCTCCTCGCTCGGCTGCCTACTCAACCCCCTCGGCGTCTTCAACTGCCCTAACGGCTCCCTCTCCCTCGCACTATTAGCAGCGTATTTCCCCTCTGCCTTCTTCAATATCTCCCGCAAGTCTTCGTCGCTGAACATTTTCTTCAACCTCTCCTTGTCCAGACTCGGCGTCGGGAGGGCGCGCGGATCGACTCGCGTCTCGCGGCGTGCTTTCTCAATCACCTTCTCGATCTTGAGCCTGTTTCCGATGAAGTTGAGTTTCGGGAATGACGCTTGTTGACCGGAATGGATCATGCGTGCCAGCCGCTCAGGAGTAGGGTCGGAGAGGATGTAGTAGAAGTCCGAGAGCTTGGTCTTGGGCCAGATGGTGATGGTGCCTGAGAATCGCTGCAGCCATACTTCGGACCAGTCTTGGCCCATCCAGCGAGGGAGGAGCTCGAGGTGACGCAGGACCTTGAGCCATTTGGTCAGGTCGAGCTTGAGGTATTGCTCGAGTGCGGAGCCGAGGAAGCCGCCTCGCCAGCCGCGGCCGCGGCGGTGTGTGACGGGGCGGCCAACGGCGCCACGGGAGGAGAAGAAGAACAGGGAGATGTGCGGGTTGACTTGGGAGACGATGGAGAAGTTGACGTTGAAGTGGAGGTTGAGTGATTTGAGGGGGATATCGGTGCGGAGGGACCCGTCCTTCCATTTGTGGCCGAAGGAGAAGGGTTCGAGAGTGCCGTCCTTGCGCTTTCGCATGAGGACAACGGGGTTCAGTATGCCGGGTACAGCTGCAGAAGCGAGGACCGCGGACCAGATGACACAGTCAGGTGCGGTCAGGTAGTTGGCGAGTATGGTCGGGGAATGAGGGTCGGAAGGTACGCAGGATACGTTTAGGATGCGACCAGTCCGCTCGTATGCTTCGGCAAAGGTGAGAGAGCCACGGCAGAACCAGCCACAGCGGCGTGCCCAGTCGACGCTGTCGAAGCGGGCTCCAGTCTGATACCAGCGAGTGGCCCAGACTGCGAAAGAATCATGACAGGCTGTGATGCGAGCTGCAAGGGCCGGGACCAGGAGCTTCTTCAGCTCTTCATTAGTACGAGTCGCTAGCAATGCGGCCACCAGAGCACCACCACTGGTTCCTGTGATGATCGATGGTATCAGATCAGCATCCAACAAGCCTTTCGCGATACCGAAATGGTAGTACGCAAACGTGGCTCCTCCACTCAAACACAAGGCAGTCCGGCCGAAGTTGGTTACGAGATGCTTCGACAGGTTTCGTTTGTCCTCGATGGTCAACTGATTAGAGTCGAATAGTGTCTGCACAGCCGCAGAAGCCTCATCCACGTATGCTTGCACAAGATTCTTTGTGCCATAGTAACTCTCCGAATATAGTCGAGGATTCTCGTATCCAGCAAAGTTGTTCTTCACGCAGGCTTCGACCAGTCCTCGAAGCTCATCAACCACCAGGGCATGCTTCTCCGATGATCCATTGATACCACTTCTAGACTCGACTGCCAGACGAAGCGTATGCAATTGCTGCGTGACTCTCATGATGGTCTTGCAATCATAATATGCATACTCGTCTGTCTCTTTCCATTTATCGTTGCCCAAATAATTGTCCAATTCCTGAGCAGCCTTGACCCAGTCGTGGTAATTGGTCTGTGACCTCATCTTTGCTCGTAGTCGTTGCCTGGTGCCTCTCCATGTTACAAATTGCTCGTAGACATAGATGTAGAATCGTGTCAGGAGATAGGCAATACTGAGTCCAAGAAGCCATCCAGTGACCACGAGCAGCATGGGCCACTTCAAGACCTTGTATGTCCAGCCTTCGCGAGTCTCATCCTTTCCTCGTCGCGGAGGCTTCTTCGACTTGCCTCTCCTTCCTTCTCGTCCCCTTACTCTTTGATGTATAGGTCGCCAGTCATTTAGGGCTGTTATGAACTCGGTGGGCTGCTTGGGATGGAGTAGATCCTCCTCAGAAGGAGAGTGTTCTGGCACAGCGAGTGCTTTTTCGAACTCCCGTATATCCTCTTCTTTGATGAAATCATCGTAGTAGTCAGGGAGTGTCTTCGGATCCCAGGCGCTTTGGTCAAAAGGCTCGGGGCCATCTGTCGACTTCTTGGTGTCCGCCATCTGTGATAGAGGACTATGTCATGGCGATGAGGAACGAATGTGAGTTGAATAGGGAAAGGACAGGTATATGGTAGGACGCTAAAAGAGAGCACAAGCCGGGGTTATGCAGGTACAGATCTAGAATTGAAGTCGTGGATTGCGGTGAGACGGTATGCAGGACGGGCTGGAAGTGTACCAACGACATGATTGGGGCGAGCGTCGACGTCATCTGCAGGGGGGACTTCTTTCACATGCCACTCTCCTTCAAAACTCGATCTCTACAACAATTTGCATGTGGACGCGTCTGTTACCATCGGCACGCGTCAATGGTCGCATAGCGACTACGAGATGGGCTAGGCATGCAGTATGCGACCGCAGAGGTCTGTTGACAATCGCCATCGAGACATCATGTGACGATACTTCTGTTGCTGTTCTGGAAACTCAACACAACTCAAATGGCAGCACGAAGGCTAGACTGCATTTCCACAAGAAGGTCACTGCCAACAATGATGCGTACGGAGGAATCCATCCGATAGTGGCGCTGGAATCTCACCAACGATCACTCGGTCCGCTCGTCCAGGAAGCCATCCAACATCTACCATCGTTCGGGCCAAACGATCCCATCCCATCAAGTAGCGACATCCTTTTTGCCTCCCACGATGGACAACTTCGAAAGAAGCCCGACTTCATATCCGCCACTCGAGGACCTGGCATGCGCTCTAATCTCTCCGTCGGACTCAATACCGCCAAAGGTCTCTCTCTAGCATGGAACATTCCCCTGATAGGGGTCCACCACATGCAAGCGCACGCCCTCACACCACGACTCATCGCCGCTCTCAACTCTTCTCTCCTATCCCCATCTCATCCCAGCTTTCCCTTCCTCAGTCTCCTTGTGTCAGGAGGTCACACCCTCCTCATCTCCAGTACCTCTCTGACCAACCACTCCATCCTCGCCAGTACCTCCGACATCGCGATCGGCGACTGCCTGGACAAAGCCGCTCGCATGATATTGCCCCCGACCCTATTACAGTCCCCCTACGGCCGCGCCCTAGAGACCTTCGCCTTCCCCGAGATCTCCCCTGAGCAGGCCGAGTATGACTACATCCCACCACGTACCCGCGAGCAAGAACTTGACCGCCGCACCTCGCGAGGGGGATGGAGCTTCGGCGCCCCTCTAGCTGAATCGCGCGGCGGCCGCAGCTCACGACGCATGGAATATAGCTTCTCCGGCCTGTTAACAGGTGTACAGCGCGCCACTGGCGCTGTCGCTACGCCTGGAGTGCCAGTACGGCAGGCTGTTGAGATCAGTCTTGAGGAGCGCCGGCATATGGCGAGGGAAGTGCAGAGGGTTGCGTTTGAGCATCTCGCTGGACGACTGTTGCTGCACCTCAAGTCGCTGGACAAAGCGGAGAGGGAAAAGGTGAAGACGGTGGTGGTTTCGGGAGGTGTGGCTGCGAATAGGTTCTTGCGGCATGTTTTCAGGTCTATGCTTGATGTGCAAGGCTTTGAGGGCGTGGAAGTGCTGTTCCCACCTGTAGAGTATTGCACGGATAATGCGGCTATGATTGCGTGGGCGGGCGTGGAGATGTGGAATGCTAGGTGGAGAAGCGGGCTTGAAATTGAGCCGATCAGGAAGTGGAGTCTGGATTCGGCTGCTGAGGATGGTGGGATCTTGGGCGTATCGGGCTGGACGAACGTCAAGAACGGTTCTGCTGATGGATGAAGTGGTTGCATTACGATTATTACTGTACATAACTTCCGACGAAGATCTCTTCTATCCCATCAATGCTCCTCCTCAGATCCCGGGTGAGGCACAGAGGCTCATTGATCATCCTCTGAGCGCCTAATGTCGATCAAATCCTCCTCCTCCCTCGTCTGTTGTGGCACACTCTCCTCATCGGGCAAAGGCGGCAAACTCCTCTCGTAAGGCAAAGCAGGCAAGTCCCCATCAAGTGGCACCTCAGGCAACGTCTGCCCCAGTCGCGCCTCCAATTTCCTGTTCTCCTCCTCCAATTCCCTCCTGCGCAGCATCAACTCCTTGACTCTCGTCCTTTCCTCGACTATCATATCCCGCAGCTCGATCTCGGCATCGAGATCGAAGTGACGTTTGAACGTGCAGCAGCGGCCTATGAGGAGGATGAAGTGTACTACACTGTGCGATATGTCAGCTTAGCTGTCATTATTGCATGATCTCTAGTCGGCGTGACTGGTGAAAGTTCTGATATGATAGCAAATGGATGAGGTGGTAAGGAGAAAGCGGCACGTACGCGATCAAACACCCTATATTGACAGCCACGAGCTCCACAACGAGAAGCTGCAGCATCACAGCGTCACATTCTCCGTACGTCACGCCCTCGCGCCTCTCGCCGTCACATAGACGACGGTCCCAGAGTGCGAAGATGGTGTTAATCACGCCGGCAGCGATCAGAAGTGGCCAGAGGAAGAAGTCGTAGATTGTGTTGAGGGGCCATAGACGGTGTTGGGTGTTATGGAATGCGCGGTAGAGGTTGAAGGCGGACCAGGTGGCGTTGATGGAGAGCTGGAGGGGGGTCAGTTGTGCCAGGGAATGGTGAGTTGGAAATAAGATATTGGTATAGAGGGAGGAAGGGCAAGGAGATGGGTAACTACCAGGATGATCGGTGTCAGCATTCCCCAGGGATGTTTTGTGTAGCTGTTCCATTCTTCGCGCTGGGCGTATTCGTCGAAGACATCCAAGCAGACAAGGCGGAAGCCCCAAGCCGCCGAGACGAGGGCGACAATTGAGCACAGGAGCGAGAATCCGTAGAAGATCTTGACGTAGAGTGGATCACGCTGCTTTGTTGGAGAAGGTATAGACGCATTGGATAGGTTGTCGCTGATATTCGAGTGATCAGAGATGTCGTCGCGGTAATGCTCTTCGTGGTGGCCCACTGCACGATCTGACCGCAGAAGACGGGCGGTGGCAATGTTGTCCGCCATACTGCTATTCGAATGCGTAGAACAATACTCTGATCATGTTATTGTACGTATGATGCAGAATTTGATCTGGGTAATAGATCAAGGACGCAATATGTGCTCAGCCGCACTCAGGTGTGGCACGGTTCGTTAGACTAAGGATCCATCTACCGGATTTCGAATGTTGGGAACATGTTTCACCCCAAGGAATGAGCAAGCAGCTCGTAGTCAGTATAATGGAATATTGAGCAGTGAGGGAGAGTGATAAAAGACGTGCACGTAATAGTTGTGAGAGTCTGGCGTGTGGAAGGACGTATGCGTTTTCCTACCACGTGAGGAGCTTTTTGTTAAACCCGGAGGTCGAGCTTAGCTAAACTTTCGCCCACGCTTCTGTTGAACTCTCCCCATGTTTTCCCGCACTTCCACCAACGAGTGGAAACCTTCATCGGAGCCTTGTATGAATCTCTATTCGTCTATCATCTCGTCGTAGTCCCAGATCTTCACTACAGTCGGCGTTGCCAAAGGCTATTCTTCACATGTTGGAGGCCATCCTGAGCCAGCCTCCGTAAATCTTCCAATTTCAACTTCCTCCTGACCGCTTCCCTGTAAGCCCAAATCGTAGCAGCAGTCAAGAAGACGCCGATGATTGCTCTCCTGACATACGTCCAACCGAATCCAACGATGATGTTCTTCTCCTTAATCTTCCTTGTCTTACCACCATCTGCGGTAGCAATCGTATACTTGAAGTCACCCGACTTCAAGAACAAGCATCTCAGCCAGAAATTCCACTGTGGTTTGTGATACATGGCAATATTGGTACCGGTCTTGGGGTCGAGCGCCCAGCTTGTGCAGCCGCTTGACCACACGAGATCTTTCAGCGCAGTGTGCACGGTAGAGATGTCGTTGGCTGCAGCTTCGTCCGTCACAACGACTGATGTGGGCTTATTGCTTGATAGGGAAGGGAGTAAGCGTGGCTTACGGGCTGCAAGTATAGGCTTGAGGAGAGCTAGAGTGAGTAGAATCTGGCACTCGACTGTGTAGATGACACTAAGATGGCCAGTGACGGTGTTGGGTCCCATGAGGATGAAGAAATTGGGGAACCCGGCAGTGACGGTCCCCAAGTAGGCAGCCGGTGAGCCAGAAGTAGTTTGATCCCACTACATGTGTTAGCGCTGACACGTGAAGATGTGTTTGGGAGTACATACGTGCTCTTCGAGACTGACACCATTCTCCCCGACGATCTTCATAGGAAACAGCATCTTCTCTGTCTGGAATCCAGTGGCAAGAGCGATAGCGTCTGCTCGCACGTGACGTCCACCCTTGGTCATCACACCATCTTCTACTATGTGATCGACGGGATCGTCCTGTACCAACTCCATGTTGTCTCTCCACAAGCATGCCAGGTAATCAGTATCGAGCACCTTTCGTTTACACCCGATCTCATGCTTGGGGATGAGATGGTCCCAGTACTTCTCCGGTGCCATCTTCTTCACGTAGGCCTCGTTCTCCTTGGCCAATCCGTCACGTATGGACTTTCCGCTCTCAGTATAGAAGCCTGCGAAGTCCTTCTCCATATCGTAGTAGTGCTTGAAGCGGACGAATCGCATGGCCAGTGGCACATATGCCATCATGGCTTTCCATGCTTTGGAGTAATATGGATTCTCCCTCTCGGCGAGATAGTGAGCTTGTCGGGCAAATTGGGTTACCTTCTTCGCTGGACCTGGATTCGCTGAGGTGTTCAGCCCGGAGGAGGTGAGGATAGGGACGAATTGTGTTGCCGAACAGCCATTTCCGAGCACAACTACTTCCTTGTCGGTCCAGTCGAATGAACTGTCCCATTGAGCGGAGTGGAAGAGACGACCCTTGAATGCCTCATTGCCTGATATCTCGCACTGTCTCGGGACAGACAAGGCACCGACTCCTGAGACGACAGCTCGAGCACGGAGCTTGTAAGTGTGCTTTGTAGCATGGTTTGTGATGGTCACCAGCCAGGTCTGGGTGTCTGCATGCCAGACTGCTTCATTGACAGTGGATTGGAAGCGAATGTTGTGCGGTACTTTGTACTGGACAGCCAGGTCGCGGAAGTATGCTTGAATTTCGGGTTGCATAGAATACTTGCGATTCCAGTCCGGCTTGAGTGCGAAGCTGTAAGAATAGAAATGAGACGCCACCTGCTCACTTGATTAGCGATCAAGCAGTCCAACCACCAACACCATCCTTACATCTACGCCGCAACCAGGGTATTTATTTGCCGACCAGGTTCCTCCGACATCGTCGCTTTTCTCGATTATCATGTAGTCATTGTGGCCGAGCTTCCGCTGGAGCTGAATGGCAAGTCCAACACCAGAGCAACCAGCACCGATTATCAGAACATCAGTATCGACGGCCGTCATGTTGATGCGGGTCGAGGGAGTCTATCTCGTAGGCTATTACTTGAGGGGAAAGGTAGAAGAGGAAGTGACAGGGTTATATCTGCTCATCCAAGGACGGCGGGATACCGTACTCGACAAGTTTCGCTATACTTACTATTGCAACAGAGGTCATCGTCATGAAGCCCTACTCCCGGGAACAAGAAGTGTCTCTATTCTGGGGTTTATGCTGGGATTCACTATAAGAGCAATTGTCGCCGACACCTTCCCCAGATGGCAGCCTGTTAGGAAGGTATGCCGATCGGCAATTCAGCTGTCCGTCAAATACCGAGGAATGCCGACCGACCTGTTATAGTAACCTCTTCCCTTGAAGCAAACATCACTGTCAATCTTCAAGAGACGGCCGTTGCGTCTCGATCTTGGAAGCTGGACGTCTGCTACGACAAGAATTGTTGAGCTCCGTTGTTCCGGTCAAGAAGGCAAGCTAAAAGCTCATCATCCTGGTCTGTGTAACCACACTTCTGCACCACTATTCTGCAGACCCCGCCGCCAAACGCTTTCGGCGTCCCGCGCCCAACGCCTGGCTGGTCGATAGGTTATGCAGAGTAAACCATGCCGGCCCGGTTCGAGGTGCGATGTGGTAACCAGTGCATGTGATCTGCACACTGATTATCAGGAGGGCTGGAATCGACAGATCCAAGCGAAGACACGAGTCGTTCAGTATCGAGGACTTCTGCGTGATTGATCGAGATAGTGTTAGCAGGCCATGTTGCGTCAAACATGACGGGAGGAGTGATTACGGCGTGGGTTTGAGGGCATCGGCAAGCCGTTGGTTATTGACGGTCTCAACGATACCACTCAGATGTGCCACACGTGCACGCTTGATACCGCCATCACCTCAGACGACACCATAATGCCTGATTGTTGATTGGCTCCGAACTCCAAAATATTGCTTTGCAAAATAGATCGTTCCCATCGACTTGGCCAACCTGAGGCATCAAGCTCAACTAGCGTCCCTGCCCTGCATGGCCAGACGTATGCTATCTGATCGGACTTTCGTCCGCGCCCATCAGCGTTCGAGAAATCCGATGTTGTTGGACACAGGCATCGACGACGCGCCATATGTGGGTGGGGGCTTGTCGATTCATCACATCGGATCGCCGGCGCCACACGTGATCCCTCTTGGGATTACGGTTCTGTCAGTACATGCGCCTTGAAAAGTGCGGTTGCACAAAGTATTGATGAGTGATTATTTTCTCGCCAAGTGACAGAAGATACATTGGGCTGCAAGTACTGATTATACGGAACTGGAATAGCGATTGCAAACCTTGAAGATTCTCGAGCTGAAAGCCAGCAAAATTTTTCATTCCCCCTTTTGTGGTACCTGTGAAGTTGTATGAAATCTGTCGTTGATGGTGGCTGTATATTGGCGTCTGTCGATTCTTTGTTGAAACTGTTAGTGACTCCAGAAAGAACCATTGGCGATTGCAGGAGTTCTGCCCCTCGACAAGTCGGCGCCAGAGACATAGCTCGCGTTAGTGTCAGAACCTGCGATAGAGTTGGCCTGCATGATCATGCCTCCGGCGTTGTACGTGTTGTTGGAGACCTGCAGTGACGCCACGCCCGGGGCGATGATGCGACGGTCGCCTGCCAGCCTCACAGGAGGGTTAGATCGAGCTCCTTCTTTAGCAATACGAGCTTTGATCGACCTGCTGCCCAAAGTCGCTCCGTCCAGCTTCTTCACTGCTGCAACGGCCTTGTCATGATCTTCGTAATCGGCGAAAGCCGTCCTGTAATCTTTTGCATAGCTCCAAGATTTGCAGCCAGTCTTACGTAGCTTTGCGTCGAGGTCCTTGGTCGGTATCTTGTCACCGATGTTTGTGATCACGATCTTTTGAAGCTCGACAATGTACCCAGGAGTCTGGGTTTGCTGTCTTGGAAAGTTGGAGGACTGGGCTGCGACGCTCTGGAATGGGTATGACTGCATAGCAGGATGCATTGTCATGGAGGACATGGCGGCTGCCTGACGCGGATATTGGGCCGGGACGATCTGAGGATAGGACCTCTGGTTATAGGGCGACGAGGTGTTGATGCCGGGACCGCAGTTTGATTGCATTGGTACCAACTGTTGTGAAGGTGCCCAAGAACGGCTTGCTGAAATTGGAGAGAGTGGTGGCGTGATAGTGCTGGTACTGAGAGGACTGCCGACCCTATTGTCTGCTTGGAGGAAAGCTTGCCACATTATGTGGATCTGAGACTGATTCTGGGCCCTCATGGTTGTCGACATAACCCGGGCTCCTGCCTCTGGATGAACGTAAAGTAGGCTGAGTTCCAACTGGACGTTGTCGATAGGATGGGTTCTGAAGTGTTCTGACCTGCTCAGCGGAGCTCAAACCGATCCAACTCATATTAACGTCTACTTACGGAGCATTCGGCAGGCCTGTGGGTACGTCTTGAAGGTCATGCATGCTGCCTTTTGTGGGTAGGTAGTTGCAGGGTCAGACCAGTAAGCGATGTCAACCCTGATCTTCTTACGCAGGACCTCTGTGCATTGGTCTGTTACGATTGCCCAGTCACGACCACGAGGCAGCTGAGAACATTAGCAGTGATCGTCAAGATTTCCTTGTAGTTACACACGTTCATGATGGTCAGACACCATGTCTCTGACTTACTTGAGTGGCCGCCACGGCTACTCTTCTTGGTCATAGCTGCCATTGGAGACTTGATAAATCTTCTGAGCAACACGACCCTAAGGATGCGGCGTAGAAGACTGTGGCGAAGGTTCACGAAGGCAAGAAGGCCAAGGAATGGCAGATTAAGGACTTTACATGATACAGTATGATTGTGCATGAAAGATAATGAGAGGGCGTTTGACAATGAGCTGGAACGGACGTGACTTATAGCTCTTGAGATGGTCGCTACTCTCGTCGATATCGACGGGGAGAGCTTGAGCTGTCTGCATCGTGTCCTGATGAGAGCGGCGCAGTCGCAAGTCTGTTTCGACCAAGATGATGGTCCTGTCGCTACGATGTGGATTGGCGCTACACCTGCAGCTTTTCCGTCGGTGTCGCGTCAGGCAGGTATGAAGCTAGACGTCATGCTGGGGGCGTGGTAGCCAGTACCTGTACCGTAGTGGGGATCAGAACATGGCATTCACGCACAATTCGTGCCGGTCGAATATAGTCAAGCGCAGGCGCCAACACCATCAATGTGGTAGTCGAGCCGTGTGCCGGGGTCACGGACGTTTCTGCGGAGGCATTGGATGGGAGGAGTGCAGGCAGACGGCGCAGCAATACTGTCGTAAATTCTCCGGTCCGCGATCGGGTACGACGATCTTAGGTCGAAC
Organism: Elsinoe fawcettii; assembly: GCA_007556565.1. Classification (NCBI taxonomy): domain Eukaryota; kingdom Fungi; phylum Ascomycota; class Dothideomycetes; order Myriangiales; family Elsinoaceae; genus Elsinoe; species Elsinoe fawcettii. The sequence continues at coordinate 904,643 of SWCR01000005.1, read as the reverse complement.
GTGGCATGCGGATTCCATGATCGACAGCTGTCCTTCTGGGTGCGAGCTTTTGTCGACTACACTGCTTCCTCGACAGAGATGCCGTTGCTATCCTTGTTCGGGGACTCGTTTAATACAGATCTCTGAAGAGCTGCGGGCTAATTTGAAGCCAAGGGAAATCGGGCCGGGGGGAAGACGGCTTTGTCTTCCGAGAATACTGGCATTCCGACGTGTCGCCGGTCAGGCTATAGATATATTGTGGCTTTGTGTGACACTCCATGATTCCAGCCATACAGATCATACGTCGCGACCTACTCTGGCGAGACATTTAGTACAAAGGCACAAGTCGCTTGATTGCAGTGCGTCTGGATCTGACGGGTGTGTGGAGCATCGGCGGCTGGTTGGCTGAGAAGATGAGATGGTGAGAAGCGCTGCGCGACAGACGAGGTTTCTGCCCCTTTCAGACGTGAGGGATCCACTTTTGCCAAGACGCTTCGTCCAACCTCATCGTCGCAGATGACATGGATCTCGCAGACTGCATCCTTTATGCATGCCATCTTGTTAACATGATACTTTTTGGTTAGCGACAATTTCGGGAACAGTCTCAGCTCAACCCAACATTGACATCGTGCGTCCAGCTTGCATCTGACACGGCAGCGGCCATGCCTGCAGACGATTCGCCAGCTATGCTGGTGGCGCGCTTCTTGCGAGCTAGCAATTACATAGAGGTAGAATGATCGGCTCCTGTGTGATCCTCATTGCTGATACCTATCCGGCTACCAGACCTTGGAGGCGTTCATCGCCGAAGCAGGTCTGCCACCTGATGCTGGCACTGCTTCCAGGAATAGCTTCACGATAGAGAAATTACTCGAGGAGAAGCGGACCTTTGACCTCAGTACACGTTTCGAGAAGCTCGGGACTGAAGATGAAGCTACTGCGACGGGTTGGAAAGCAGGTGGTGAGTCCTGGCAAACTCACCTGTCGATTCTGCTCTGACCAGGCCGCAGCTCCAGCTTTGCCCACGGTAGTCTCGACTCTACCGTCCACGTCAAACATCTTGCACACATCGTTCGAGTTTTTGACGAACGCGGGAAGGTAAATGCCGCTATTACCTGCAGCATGCATGTCATGGTTTGTATCTTGTGACCCAGCTAACAACTACCAGCCAGACGGCAACGCATGTCCTCCTCGCTACTACCGCTGATCGACGATTGAATATGGTCAATGTGCCGTCGTTAGCGCTAGACACGACCTCAACCACAATTCAAGACTCCCCCATATTGTCATGTGCCGCCCTGGATGCACGACACATCCTTGCAGCTTCCATGTCCGGTCAATTAATACTCGCGAGAGACACTACGCAGGTTCTCGACCGACGGCGCGACCATGCCAAGTACATAGTCAAGGTCGCCACATATCACGCCGACGATCCTCCATGCACGACTTGGCTAGCGACCGCAGGATGGGATGCTAAAGTCCACCTTTATCGGATTCGCCTCGGTGACATTTCCGGTCTTACTCTATCAGACCCGGTCTCCACAATTACACTTCCCTCAAACCCGGAAGCCTTGCAGTTCGTCGCGCATCCTGAATCAGGCGAGCCCATCCTCATCGTCACCCGTCGCGACTCATCTTTCTTGTACTACTATACAGTCTCTGCAGACGCTCGCCTTCTTGGCCGCCAAAATCTAGCGCCTCACTCCAATGCATGGGTCGCTTTCACACCATCCGCCATAGCGCTATGTCCAACAGACGCATCGCTGTTGGCAGTCGCTACATCCGCTGTGCCGCACATGAAGCTCATCCTCGTCCGGATGCTGATCCCGCCATCGACAGGAGCTGACCCAGTCCCTGCCCATGACTCACGGGCTTCTCAAGCTCGCGCAGAATTAGCATCCCAAGATCGCGAGGTCGCCGCCATCCAGATCCATTGCTCCACTCTTGCGCCGCAGACACCCTACTCGACCCCGGCTCTAGTCTGGAGGCCTGACGGGTCCGGTGTCTGGGTCAACAGTGACGACGGCGTGATCCGCGGCTTCGAAGCGAGCAGCGGGAAGCACATGACCACACTGAAAGGCCACGACGTCGGGAGCAAGATCCGCTGTCTCGCATCCGCGTTCGTCGACATCGACGGGACACGGCAAGAATGGTTGGCCTCGGGGGGATTCGACCAGAAGCTCGTCGTATGGAAGCCGGATCCTTTAGCGGCATCGTAGTATAGTACAGCTACAGTAATCGTACATGTGCACCTGCCACCTAGACAGTGGACCCCAGCGCTTGCTCCAACTTTTCATCTCCCACAGTGATGGCATCCACAATCCTCTGCGCCTGCGCTTTGACAGCAGCATGATCCTCCCTCGAGCTCGCCAACGCGGACTTCAACACGTCGACCTGATCTTTGAGCACCCTTACTTCCCCCTCCAATCTCGAAAGCTCCCCGTGGTCCCAGAACCTGTCCGCGTGCTCGCTGCTCTGCCCAAGTCCCTCCCCCTCACCCTTACCCTCCTGTCCCTCTCTTTCCCTCCCCTCCGCCCCAGCAGCCACAGCCCCCCTCACCCCCTCCTCCAGCCTCAACGCCCCCACCTCCCTCCT